>CM074576.1:61397109-61759609 GCA_037305975.1 Chrysolophus pictus
AACCGGAATAATAATTTTAATCTCATTGGCAGAAAATTTACTTGGTTCATTTTTGTATTCATGTTTGGCCTTGGGAAGGTGGCCAGGGCTTTTTATAATGGAATGACGCTATGTGTACCTGTGGTCTATGGAATCACATTTGTTGCTGATGCAATTTTGCTGCAGAGAAAAGTAGCCCAGTTCATGTGAGATTGCTCTATTGCTTTTTTCACTGCACTACTTACACAGACTCTGATAAAATGAGAGTGTGAGAACTGCAGGAAAAAGTAGCTAACCAGCATGTATCACTTCTATGTATGATGGAATTCTTATATGATGCAGTTTATTCATTTTGTTGTATCTTGCTTTATCTACAGGCCAAAACTATAATTGTTTTCTTGTTGCAAAAAAGAGAAAAAGGGATGCCATCAGTTCTACTGTACTGTTGGAGCAGTAGAGACAAATAGCAAATAAACCTTTTTCTGTGGCCCACGTTCTAAAAGTGCATGCAGATTTCACACCAAATTGCTTTACTGGGCTGTAGATTCATGATCTACTCTCAGATTCTTCTTTAGTGTTGCAAAAAGTGAGCAGTGAGTTATAAGGCCACAGACCGCTGGGCCTGCCATACTAGAGTGGAGCAAGACCAAGCCGTACCCTGAAAACAGTCCATGCTGCACTATTGATTCTTTGTCAACAACGTTGTCTTTTAATCTTGTTGACAAGCTTTCCATGGTTATCATTTTTTAAGTCTCTACGATATGGCATTTGGGAAGGTATGACACTAAGGGAGCTGGCCATGAATTTTCAGAAGGAAACAGCGAGGGAGTGGAAGATGTATAAGCTCAGCCCGACCTTACCAGCCCTGTGAAGTCAGCTGCCCTGTGTCCCTTTCTGCCTTAATTAAGGCTAGCAAAATATGCTTACGTCAGCCCAAATCTCTTACAGCCTTTACTGCTGTAACGAGTACAATGAAAATGCTCAAGCTATTACGTTCACACATAAAAAATTTAAGAAAAAAAAAGGCTTACTTTTATGGGTAATAATTTTGCAGCTGGTTGAGTTTCCCTGGCACTTAGATTTATTTAGAGGTTTTTGTACTACTCATACTTTCTTATCCTTAAGTTTGATAGTCTCGATATTCAGAACAGCTTTTCCTGTCCATGCCACTCTCATTAGTCTACTGCCTTCAGATTTACAAACTAGTTCATCAAAAGAAATCACCTTTAAATCTTGAATGCCAACCTTCATTCTTTTTTTTTTTCCCATTTTTCATTTCATGTTAACACTAAAACACTGATATGTTTTCCTCATTTATTAGTACAAAGAGTAAATTCATTTCAGATTCATTTCGGATTCATTGCAGTAGATGCCTTGCACACAAGAGGGCAGATCTGCTTCTCCTTTCATACTCAGTAGTCCCCGTTCACCTGTAACTTTACATTCACCCGTGCATCTGGAGCTGAGTACCACAGAGAAAGCACTGCAGTAAAGATGGGGCTTGGTCTTAATAGACACTGCCATTGAAGGATGGTCTAAAGGCTTTTCATTCTGCTAAAACAATGCCCTCAGTGTTAAATGTGTCTTTATGTTATTATCACTGTGGTTATCTAACCTCACCTCTGTATTTGCAAACTTTAAGAAAAATAGGCAGGGTTTGCACTTGAGTTTTCCATGCCAGCCGCCACCTACAACATCCCCCTTCCCCCAGTACAATTTTAGAGGCTCAGACCACAGGGACCAGTTTACAGCCACTTGGCTGAGTGAGAAGATTTAATTTTGAAACCTTCTGACAGGAGGAAATTGCCCCATCCTGGAGGCAGGCTGAGGACTCTGCAGTTCCCTCACTGCCTGGGGAGTCAGGCCAGTGTCTGAGATATTCTTGAGACTGTATGCAACCCAGCAGAAAGAAAGAAGTCTACTTCTCCTATGAAGTACTGAGTTACTTAAATGAAAGGACCTACAAAGATTATAAGCACTCAAAACAATGATGCTAAGCCACAGAGCTGCATCGGCCTCACCATGTGGTACCAAAAAATACCTATAAGAAGTAGCAAATTTTGATGAGCAAGAGTTTGTTTTTTAAAAGAGAGAATGCACTCTATAATAAACACTTTTCTTGCAGCACATGGAGTGGAAAGAATTAACACAGTGTTTGCCTCCTGAATGCCCTTGGACTAAATCTGAAGTCAGTGAGTGGGTAAATCCAGGCTTTTTAAGAGAAGAGCAGAGGTCAGATAAGCTGATCTTTAAAAAGAAAAAGAAAACTGGGAAAAAGAGAACTGACCACAGCTTATCTGGATACATTTCCCTTGCACTTTATGTTGCCTTTTGACTCTGTCATATCCCATGTATTTCATCTGCAGAAGCAGATTTTTGCTGTCACCAATGTCGCTTGGTAGCTGTCCAACCAAAGGCCACCTGTTGGAGACCATCTCAACATGAGAGCCAAATGCCAGCTTTAAAAAAAAACACAGGGATACGGGTAAAGCCATTCATGTCAGACGTAATTAGAGATTTACTGGGACGTTGCTGGAAGAGCCCCTGGAACTTTCCAAAATGCTGGACTGCTGACTGCCAAATGTGTTTGCTTTTCCATTTTAACTATCAATGAAGCTGCATATGTGGAAAGACTGATGAACTACTTCTCATGTCAATCACAATTAGAGAAGTGCTAATCATGTTAAGGAGTTGTTAATCATACATTAAATTAAATGAATGACACATGCTCTCATACAGTGTGCTCTCCAATTGGCAAAGCCATCTAAAGACACTCTCCTTCGCTCTCTACAGCATGCCTGTTTGGCCTACAAGTACATAATAATTGATAAGATTAATTAGGTTATGGCAATGCACTAAAGTAAACAGTATTCTTGTTATCTGCTAGATATCTTACTTTTACAGATGCTTCTGCATAGTCAGGGCATTAATTGATGTATCTTGTAAATATATCATATTTATACATATTCTAATATTTATAAGCATATATGTAAAAAGCTGCTGAAAAATCACTCTATGGACTCACAACTATTCAATGGGGAGGAAAAAAGGAGTTTGTGTAAATGTGTTCCCTGAGCAAGCCAACAATGGAAGACAGCTAATCAGTAGTGCTTCACTGGGATTTGCATTCCATTAGGTAGGTCAGTACAAGGAATATGCATCAACAGGTACTGAAGTGGCATATCTAAAAGTTTTCTTAGCCAGGGCTACAAAGTGCCTGTTCTGCAATCAAGGGAGCTTTGACTAATGTGTATGTAATTCTTTAAGATTTTAATAATGATAGAGGAAGCTTGTGAGATTGTATACACTTATGGACATATACATAATAGTGAATGTAAGGAATGTAAAGGCAAGTAATACAAATGAGAAAATACACTGTGTAGGAAAACAAGAGAAAATATGAGTATTGTGGCTGGCTATTGGCAGAGCACTTGGGGCTGTTCACCTGTGCTTATCAGCTTTCCTCATCTATTGCTTTCATGCATTGCTGGTGACAGGCTGCTGTGCTGGCTGGTTCTGCTGAGAGGGACAGCCTGTTTTCCATCTACCAGGAGCAAAATACTACCTGCGATACCATCCGATTGCTAGAGGGAAATGACAAACTATTCAAGACGAGTGAGAATTTTTATTAGTGTTAGCAAAAAAGAAAAATGACCTCTTCTGATAGTAATTTTGTAGAGATCTCAGAGCACCATACAAATCCCAGAAGCGTGGGAACATGCTGATTCTGTGTCAGCAGCAGCCTAACTTCAGCTATTGAGCCTGACATTAGACATTAGCGAATAAAAAATAATAAAAGGCCTTGAAAATGGAAGAAGAAGCAGAGTCAGAGAGTTTAATTAATGCTGATCCACATAGCTTTATGGAAAATCAATCTGTTTGTAAAAAAAGGTCTGGTTTCCTTTCTTGACAAGATTACCAGTTTGCATGATAAAGGAGCTTGACAGAAGAATAAATATGCTTGGATTCTCCTTAAAGGAGTCCTGTATGACACATGGGCTAGCGCTACCAATACAACACACTAAATGCCTTAAGCTCTTAAACTGTCAAGGGGTCATTTCTAGTGTTGTTCTGCAGGGATTTATATTAGAGTTGAACTTTCTCAGTTGAGAGGTATGTAAAAATTATTTCTAGCAACATGGATAAATGATGAAAAGATGCACAATGAGGAGGAAAGGACAGTGATGCAGAACGACTTCCATCACTCAGTGAATCTGGGCTTCAACCCTTATCTCCAGACTAGGGAATCCATGAGCAGTTCTGGGTGTGCCCTCCATCAGGTGTGGGGTTACAGCCAAAATGTGCTGTGATGCCATGGCCAAATGAAGTTGCACATCAAAGAGCCACAACAAGACAAAAACCAGGCCATCGTCATGGGGTGGGCAACAGGATTCTCAGGAATAACAACTCCCTTATGGCAGCTCAAGAGGTGACACCAGACAAGGAGCAGCAGTTACCTGGGGCAGTGCCAGCAGCCTAGATCCTGGGTATATAATCAGAGGAGCAGAGAATTAAATTTAGTTCCGTTGTCAACATAGATACCAGCAAGTAATTCTGGTGCCCTGATTTTCAAAGGGACTTGAAAGGGTACAGAGCCTGCAGAGCAAAGAGTCGCCAAGATGAACTGAAGGCAGGAAAAACTGCCTTGTGCAGTTTTTTTAGGAAGAATCTTCTAATTCTTCAAAAAATAGGCTGAAGAGAGGGTCAGATTCTGTGTGCAATTTCCTGTGTGAGGAAAAAAAAAAGAGACAGTCTTAGTATCTGAAGGTTAAATCCAAGTGAATTCAAATCATCAAATCAGAAACAGTGGCAGATATTTTCAGCTGTGAGACTTACTTACTGGAACAAGTAACAGAGGAAAATGCTGTACTTGCCATCATTATGTGTCTCTGAGTAAGGGCAAATCTTTCTGGAGTAACCTCTTCTCTTTTCTCTTCTCTTCTCTTCTCTTCTCTTCTCTTCTCTTCTCTTCTCTTCTCTTCTCTTCTCTTCTCTTCTCTTCTCTTCTCTTCTCTTCTCTTCTCTTCTCTTCTCTTCTCTTCTCCTCTCCTCTCCTCTCCTCTCCTCTCCTCTCCTCTCCTCTCCTCTCCTCTCCTCTCCTCTCCTCTCCTCTCCTCTCCTCTCCTCTCCTCTCCACCTCGATAGATTATGGCCTTAGTTGTGAAGCAGATAAGATGTGAGTTATCATCAAGAAGTTGCTTCAACACATCAGGATGGAACAGAGGTCATGCTCCTACAAAGACAATGTGGGTCACAGCCACCCACATAGTGAGGCCCAGTAAATATCATTGCAGTGCCTACTGCTGAGTCCCTGGGATCAATAGTTCATTTAAATAGTTGGCTGGATTTCTTCCCACTGGTGGCTGCAGTAAGGTTGCTTATATGCCCGAATTCGACCCAGGTGTGGGAGAGGGGGATGGACATAAAAGCATGTGCTGGAAATTTGTTTAGATATCTCAGATCGCACTCTGCGGTGTGGAACAGACACACATCTCCATCCAGTCCAGCACTCTTACCTGTTTACTTTAGTGCTGCTGTAAGCCAAACACGCTCCTGCTTCTCATCAGTTGCCACATAACAGCCCCCTTTGTTGTCACAACCCAGCTCTTGCACTTGACCAAGAGATCTTGGTTGCTTCAGGCTGCTCTTAGCTGGTTTTCCCTCTCCCTTGTCAGATATGAAGTAGTAAGTGATTCAGTAGGATCTTTCTGGTAAAGACAAATTTGCTCAAATGGAATAATTTCTGTAAGTATTCTTACCTCTAAGTTGCAAATATCGTTTTACCCAAAGTGACTGTTTAGTGTTTGCACAGTCGGTTTCATACACACTGAGGAGCATTTCAGACCTGTTGTCTTTAACTGTTGATGGGATTTGCAGTGATGTTTGTGAATTCCAGCTTCCCCATTTACCTCACTGAGCTCCAAGTTTATACACTGTAAATAACTCAAATAAAATATTAACATCACACAGCTAAACAGAGAAAATTACATGGTATCCTGCACTACATTCTTTTCCATTTTCCACTGGAAAAAAAACAAGTAGGGCAAAATATATAGCAATATATTGGTCAAGAAAACATTTTCTTTGCTTCTTTAGAAAACAAAATACCTTGACTCACATATAACTTATGTAGAGCATGCAGCTGATTCAGAGTAGGCTTTAAAATGACCCATTAATCCAAGTTCAGTTGGAAACTAGAATAGATGTAACTGATCTGTTGTCACAACAGCAGTACACAGAAATCATAGGAACAGTCGGAAAAGGTAACACTGCTAAAAAGTGGATGTTTTCCCACAGAATCCTCAGGCAGCTACAAATGTTGTCGTAGTTTTCAAAGAGATATTACCAAGATAAAAAAGTATAATAGATGAAATAGAATAGACATGGTTTCCTTATCTCTGTGAACCAGAATATTGCTTACAGTTTATTTTATCTTTTTTTTTTTTTTTAAACTTTAACCACTCATTAATTCTCATGTATCAACACATTGCTTATATGGTAGTTTTTGCACCATGAGATTCTCTAATTGGACCAGTACTAAAGCAGAAAACAGGGATAATGCACTTATTAACTTGAAGTTTGTTAGTGTTGACCAAAGTTAATACAGAAATATTTCCTTTCCTACCAGAGGGGTTTTTTAATCTCCTAAATAATTGTTCATATCAGCCATCAGTCCCAGAAGTATCTGCAGCCATGAGATTGCTGAAGGTGCTTGGTCTACTGGGATACTGCGTCTTCTGGCCTTGATATGAAGTTGGGGGAGGAAAGTTGGGAAACTCTCCCTCAAAGTGACTGCAACACGTACGGAGCTCTCTCTCTGTCTCTGTCACACTCCTCCAGTGGAGGAATTCATGTGTAGTGGCCTCAGTGTCTTGTTATCCTTCACAGACCCTTTGCTCATCCATATATCTCTGATGGCTCACCCACATGGAAGCTCTTCAGCATCTTTCTCATCTTCACTCGTGTGACCTTTCTGCTACAGGCCAGGGTTTCTGTGCTGTCTGAGGAAACATGAAAAGAGTAAAGAAGCACACAAACCATCAGCACAATAAGAATGTGCAGCTTGCAGTCATCACCAGGGTTTTTAATTGTTGTTTGTAGATCTCCTTCCTGCTGCACAATTTGCTTGGATGAAAAAGGCTACCGTTGTCTGGGCTGCTCACATGGAAGCTTTTTTGTTTTTTAGACCCAACCCTGCTCAAAGTCAAAATAAAGACAGTGCGTTCAGTCACTCAAATTATATTCTGTTTCCCAGGGCAATAACCCAAGACTACAAAAATTTACATGAAGCCTTCAAAAAAGAAGAATAAACAGCAGCCTCACTGCATGTCAAACAAGAGCTATGATTTTGTTGAGACTTGCTTAAGAGAAACATTATCAGATCTTGTTTTGTTCTCTCACCAAGGAATGTATGCATAAGCATAAATTATCCAAGTATTCGGTATTTAGGATACGCCAGATCAGAACTGTCCATTACTGTGCTCTCCACTGTGTTCCTCAAAACAGTGCTCCTATGCTGGGCTGCCTAATGATCCACAGAGTGTTGACCTGATGGTCACATGAAGGGATTTTCTTTTCCATCATGAAAGATGTTTCATGTCACAGTTATGAACCACAAAAGTGCGAGCTAGGAAAGCTTCTCAGGAAGCTCTCTCTGTTGAGATGGGAGACATCTGGATGTTTACAGCTCTTGAAAAACTCAGCAACAAGCGTCAGAAAAGAGGCCACAGGACAGTGGATACATTACTAAAGATGTTTTTTTCCTGGAAATGTACTTGCTGGCTTGAAACTAGCCTCTCTTTAGGCAGAGATGTTCAGTGTTCAGCGCTCAACAGGCACTTGAGCATCACCTTCTGATTGCTGAAGTGAGTTATAGGATAGGGGGCCGTAGGGGAGATGTGCCTGTGGTGATCTTATAGGCACCTAATCCCAAGTGGGCTTTCTCCAACCAACCCATGTTTTGTTTTTTTTTTGGCTTCTTAAGATGTGCAACCAGAAGTATAAAGATGTAGATCAAAATGCTATTTCCTGCTAACTTGTCATTCTTTCTGCTACTCATACTGCATAGCACATCCAAACCTAGCTATCTGTGACCTTTTATAATTTTCCTGAATTTCTCAATCAGGCATACCACACTTTTCTTTCTCTAGATCATGACAGTGATTTTTGGAGATTGAGAAAAGCATTCCTGTTCTTATTGCGACATATATCTTTTCAGCCACTTTTGGAGACAGGTGACTGAAATGATTGGAGTTTGGTCATATGTCATTATAGTTTCCTCCCCACAAAAAGGAAATTATTTTCTAAATAGCAGCATACATGGACAGGCCACGATTATGAATCATTTCACAACTCTATTCTCCAAATCTGCTATAGTTTAGACAGATTATGTTTGTAATGCAGAAGCCTTGTTCCCTTGATACCTTTCCCAGGTAGATAACCTGCAATAAGAAATAACACTGCAGGTGGACCAAATTATTTCACACAGGCTAATGAACAGCCACGGTATGGCACAAATCTTTAAGGCCTCCATTTAGCTTATACGCAACCAACTGCCATTTCTCAAGGGAAATTTCAGACTAAAAATCAGTCCTATGGACCATTCAAAAACTATGAATGTACAGAACATTGATCACTTTCCTTCTGGACTGCGTGTTTATCTTTTTGTGCATTCTCTCTGATTTACTGGTGAAGGTGTAAAAACAGGCAGCAGAAATATCGAAGCAGAAAATTGTCACCATGTCATTTAATCCTCATCAAAAGTCTCAAAGCACTGTGATGTAATTAGCTGAGATGGTGCAGATGATTGTTGTGTGGGTATTGGATTATGACTTTATGGAAGAAGCAAACAGAAGGAAAAGATGAATTAGTAGAAATGTAAGAAGTAAAGCGGCTTACTTACCATGCTTTGTAACCTGAAAGAAAATCCAATAAAAGCAGAAAACAAACCATACAACCCAGTAGTTCAGTAAAGCCATCATTAAATTGGATTTTTTTTTTCCAGTATATTAATTTAAATCACTTCTGCAAATGAAGAAAAAAATCAGTGTCCTCCATTATTAATTTAAAGAGAAAAGGCCAAGAGCAGTTCACCCATTCACTTCCATGACACAGCAAAGCTCTGAACAATGATCAAAGTTACATCCTAACTTGTAGTCCATGCAACCTTTCATGTATTTATTTTTAATGACTATCAAAAATGCTATTATCTTAAAAAGTAATGGGTAAGTGCCAAAACAACTTCTTTTTCTGATGTCAAAGAGGGTGGGTTCCACTGCCTTCTGCACTGAGTTTATCCTGGAAGATCAGAACTGAGTTCAGGGGTAGATAGGTCTTTTTCTCTACTATGGTCTAACCAGATCAGAGATATGAGCTCTGTTGATCATACTGATGTCTGTGGCCCTGATCCTCTTAACTCTTTCTTACACAAGGACCAGAGACAACCATTCCATGTTAATTACCTCTTGCCTCCCCTTCTGTCTCTCAGTCTGTCTTTTAACACTTGAACATGATGTGGGATTCCTGTCTGGACTTGACTTAACGTTTGCCAGTGAAGGCCATTAATCCCAGAGACAGGACAGTCTCTCATCTTGTTTTCTCTTCTGCTTGAAGACTCCTCTCCTGCTGCTCCCAACCTCTCCCCTAACCTCACCTCAGAGATAACAGCCTCTCCTTGGGGGCTGTGGGGGCTGGCTAGGCCCCCAGAGGGAGACACCCTGACTCCATTTGGCAGGTCAGACACTGTGCAGGTATGAACTTGGCACAGTCACAATCTGATCCACCGACCCTCCCTTTTCTCCTCCTAAGGTCAGCGTGCTTGTTTTGCTTGCAGCTCCTGAGTGACAAAACTAGCATGGCTGTACAGATAAGGTAGAAAATTACTGAGCAGTTGAGGACTTTGAAAATCCAGGGGTGAGATGGAGAACCAGGCAAGAAACTCTAGAGCTAGCAGCCAGCAGGGCATTGGCAATAGAATTCCACAGCTCTCCTTGGGTTTGTATAAACTTTCTACTTTTATATCCATGGAAGTGACTCACAGCTCCCGCAGAACTGGATTTAGGATGACGAGGCAGAACCTGGCAGACAGCCATCCTGTGCTGCTTCTGTTCTTGCTCAGCACTATTGCTCTCCTCCCACATGGCACTTGCTTTAAAACACTAGAGCTGGTTCCAGGGAAAGTTTGGAAACGCTAACATGAAGGCAAAATTGGAAACATGCCTCTAAAACAAATTTCCTAATTAATTTGATATAGAAGAGACTGTTTCGTAAGTTTTTTGGGTCCCTGGACTCTGCAGAATGCTGGAAAACTTTTAGGAGTGAGCAGCTGTTAGCTACATTGCTGTATATGTCCTTTGTATAGTCATTCTGGGAGTGTGTATCACACAAGCACTAAGAGCCTTTGATCACTTCCAAATATATAGGAAGAGGGGTAGTACTTTTATATCTGTGGGTTTTGTGTTGCTTTTTCTTTTTTCCTACAAGAATCAAGAAGATAAAGCAGCTACTTAGAAAACAAAAAGAACAAGCAGCACATAGGATTGAGGTTGTCACCACATTAGGTGTCAGAGAATGCACTCGTATGCCTCAAAGGGGAGGTGGCAATTCAAAATTGTGTGTTATTTGACATTGCTGAGCCCAACAAAAAGGTATAAAAATACTTTTCCATCTTATGTTTGCTGGAGTAGAAGGACCTAATTCTTGTTTTTAACTGCTAAAAGGTCTCTGCTTGTTGTATTTGGTGCATATGTCGCATTTATTCTGGCATTTTTTCAGATTTAGTATCTTATAGAATATAAACCTCAACATGTCCTTATTTTAACTCATCTATATTTTAATTTTTATCATGGTTTGAAAAGTACTAAGGGATCTGTCAAACAAAGGTCAGGATTTGTTGTTAGCTTAAAATCTGTTACTCACCTTCACGACAGAAGCATTGTTCCTTATTGCATGTTTCTGGTCTCTATCGGGGCTCACAGGCACCATGGCAATACAGATAAATAATAACTGCATCAAGTGCCAAATGGCACAAGTGCAAAAATAGTTTGTACCAGCTGAGCAGCACTTTTCCCTTGCTTTGCAAGGAATTTTTTTTTAAAGAAAAAAAGAAAAATAAAAGGAAAAAAAAAAGTGATAGAAACATCCATGTCATTAGGAGGAAGTTTTTCACTTAGAGAGTGGTGACACACTGGAACAGGTTGCCCAAGGAGGCTGTGGATGCCCCATCCCTGGAGGCATTCAAGGCCAGGCTGGATGTGGCTCTGGGCAGCCTGGTCTGGTGGTTGGTGACCCTGCACAGAGCAGCGGGCTGAAACTGCATGGTCACTGTGGTGCTTTTCAATCCAGGCCATTCTATGATTCTATACTTTGGTTAAAAAATATTTTAAAAATAATAATTAAAAAATAGAACAAATGTGTTTTAGAAAAGCCTCCAAAATGGCTGATGAGAACTGTTGATACTCCCTGCAGCTGTGCTGCTTTGCTGCTGAGGAGCACAGCTCCCCAGAATGCAGTGGTACGGGTAAGGAAACAACATGAGAGAGAACAGCCTCTGGGCTGGCTGAACCACAGCTCTGGCAAGGTCCTAGTGTCAAAGCCTCTATTCATTCCAGTTGTTTTCCCAAGAAACTAAACATCCATTTCAAGAATCAAATGCTTCAGTGGGGAAAAAAAAAAAAAAAAAAAAAAAAAAAAAAGTTAAAATTCTTAAAAAAATAAAGAGAATAATTTTTAAGGCAATTTTTTTTAATAAGTTCTAACCTGGATGTGGAGCATATTAGTCCTATATGGATGGTTGGTGATCCCCAGTGTCTGGGCAAAGGAAGTGAGGATCTACACAGTCACAAAATCACAAAAGCAAACACAATTTTTCCTGTATTAGTGTATACTTATCCCAGTTCTTTGTTGTGGTAGAGGTTTACCGTATGATACTTCCATCAGAAACCCAGATGGCTTAAAGAGAAGGCAGCCAGATGTGCTGCATGCACTTTGACAATGTTGCTCATTTACCGTTTTATCCAGTGGCTAAATAATCTTTAAATCTTTTACTCTAGGTCCTGAAGACACAGGACTATATAAGACCATCAGTTTTCAATTTTCAAAACAATGCTTTCAATTCTTGTGATAGATAAAGAAAGCCATTAAAGGTAACAACTAGTCCATCCTTTCCCATCAAGCTCCAGCCCTTCCCTGCACCACAAGCTGAAGCACCAGGAGGCCATTAACATAATCCAGAAACAGGCTTTTAATCTCTAGTTTGTTGAAATCTGCCTCATTGTTTACCTTTTTGTTAGCAGTTGGCATTAACAATAATTAATGCTGCCAATGTTTTCCTTTCCAGGAAAGATGTTTCTTTTCTGGAGCTCCATCAAGGCCTGGAGAAACCTTCCCCTATGGTTCTGCCTCTCATTCCTCACTCATAGGAAGAGCAGCTAAATTGAGCAAAGGAAATCTTATGTCCCTCTCAGGAGCAGAGATGCACTCCCATGCGGGAAGGACAGAAAACAAGAAGTCTGGCTGAAGAGCAACGAGAAAAGAATCAAGGAACTCCAAACACCTTTCCTTTTTCTTCTCCATTCCCACAGAAATCTCAGATGGCTCAGATGTTGCTGATAAGCTCTCTTCTCCCAAGAAATGCTGATGGCAGACAGTTAATGGCAGAACTCAGAGCAATCTGATGAGTCACAGAACAGAGGCTATCAGTACAGCTGGTTTTTCTCAGCAGAGTATATCCTACCTATGGGTTAAATCTCCCAAATGACATTGATACGATAATTGGGGTTAAGGTGAGCTCCATATGGGGCAAATCTCCACTTGCTTCTTATTTTTGTCCTTCCTGCAAGGTGGGGTGTCCAAGAGAGGAATTTCTGGCTGGCCGTTTGCAGCAGGATGATTGCTAGCTCCTTTTCACTTCCTGAGCTCCTCAGAAGTGCCAGATCAGATTTGAGGATCTGGCCTATTATTTTTTTATTACTGTCCCAAGGATAGAAGAGCACCCTCTTCACTTGTCAGCAACTAACAGGTCACAAGTTGGCCAGTTTACCAAACACGAAAACAATTTGCCAATGGCAAGGACTTAAACCCTAAAAGGAGAGGACATGCTTTAGCTGGCAACCTCATCATCACCCTGAACAAAGGAGAGATATAGGGTATCAGGGCTTGCTTTTAAGTTGTCCAGAGTGCTAACTTGTTTCTGATTTCTGGCCATCTGTCTTTTGATTTTTACTTGCCTACTGCTAACAACTGCTCGGTGAGCTAATGCTTCTTAAGAGCTGCTATCAGTCATCCACACCACCCAATGTGGAAATCGTATATGAAGTTTCTGATAGCTCAATCCTTATCCAGCTGAATCAGTGGAATTGTGCCTCTGGTAATAAAGGGCAGAGGGCTAAAGCCAAATTATATTGCTTTCCCCTTTTCAGGCCAGGCTTTGGTAATCCTAAACATTCAAATGTGCTGAAAGGGCTCTGATTTATTTCATTTCAAATGATGGTAGTGACATAGGGACAAAAATTCCCATTTATGCCTGATAGTATCTTAGTACATTTTCTTCCTTCCTTCATATGGAGAATTCAGAAATGCCAGCAGAAGATTAACAGGGTCTGGAAGTTGTATGGAGGTTTGGGGGTGTGGATAAAAGGTTTAGGATGGCCAGCAGGGAGCTTCCACCATTGCCCAGGCTGAGTCCCTGCAGCCCTTCTCTTGAACTCTCCCAAACTTGGCAACAATACTCCACTAAGGAGATGCTTTAAATGGGAAGGGGACTTCTAGGGCATCAAAATTTTCCCTTCAGCTGTGATTCATCTGGGAACAGTGCCCTCCATTTGCCCCTACAGCACACTTCAGAAGAGAGGCTGGGCTTGGCTGCCTGAAGTTCACACAGTTATAATAGGAACACTTTTTATTCTTATTAAGGAAATGAGCTGTGTGGTTATTTAGGGTGTTGGTGGGAAATTCACCAGCCCTGATATGGAGACCTGCAAGTCAGGGAGCTATTCAACTGCACAAACAGAAGTGACTCACACAGTGTGAGGTGCCAGGGGGTATCCCACAACAATACAGTCACCTCTAACTCCTGTACCACAGAATCACCCATAGATAAACAGAATTGGTGGGGTTGGAAGGGATTTCAAGAGCCATTCAAATCCTCCTGACATGGGGAGGGCTGCCCTGCCTCCACCAGCTCAGGTTGCCCAAGGCCCCAGCAAACCTGGCCTTGAGTGCCTCCAGGGGTGGGGCACCCACAGCTTCTCTGAGCAGCATGTTTGTCCTCTCTGTCTGACCCATATGAGTGTCTTAGGAACCCCAGGATATATCCAACAGCACTAGACAAATCTGTGTGGGCAACAGCCTGGAGCCCTGAGGGCAGAGGTGACTACTTTGGCCTCTTTTTTCAGAGATGCATAGGTTTCTCCAGAGTTCTATTAAGTATCTAAGGGATGTCAGATGAAGAGAAGTTCATTCTTTCCTTCTTTGGTGACGTCCACAGACTTTAGACATAACTTTGTTGTATATTGCATTAAGTGAGACAAATCCCATTTATTCTGTAGCAAAACATGGTGCAGGCAAAATTAGGATCAAGTCATGGATCAAAACTGTTTACAAACCTCTATTTATCCTCTTTTTCCATTCACCCATTTGCTTTCTTTTTTCATGCTTTTCTCTCAATTTTCTCTTTTAATGACTGCCAAAAGGGCAGCTACATACACTCTGCCCTTCACCACAGCAGTCCCTGATGCACCACATTTAGCCCTCAGGTGTCATTTCCAAGAGGTAAGAGAGAATAAGCATTGGTGGGGGCAAGCATACGCTTTGTAGCAATGTGGCAATGCTGAAAAGCAGTATCTGCAGTGTTGATCATATCAAGGCAGTGTTACCAGGAAACATGCACACACGCTCCTCACCCTTGGAGAGGCGGTGGGCGTAACGCTCTACATCTCTCTCACTCACACATGAAGGACGAGCAGCCTAACAAGGTCACATTTCTTAGAGGCACGCATATTTCCATCTGCTCGGGCTGGTGGCAAGCAAAGTGCCTGGCATGCTGCGAGGCACTCTAATAAGGAATTGTTTAGGAGGGAGCAGCTAGGCAAAACTGAGGAGGTGAGTGGTGGTTACACACTGCACAGTTGGATAGTCAGAAACACGTTAAATCAAAACGTCACATATTTACCAAGCAAACCAGAAAAGGCCTCTTTCAATTTTCAAGATTTTAGGCTGCAGAACTGCTTGTGCTTACTGCTGAGACTTATCAAGACTTGGAAAAACTTGACTTTATGAACACAATTCCATCTGGTGAGCCTCAAATAGGAGAACCACAGAAATACAATGATGGTTTGGGCTAAGACTTGAATTTCTTTCATGGTGACCAAAGATAGAGGAGACCTCTTTGATGAAAAATGGACACTGTTTTTGAGGTGAGAAGGCATAGTCTAAGAAAATTTAACCGTAATTACTTTTTTACTCTAAATCCATTTCAGATGAAAGCTTTAGTTCCACTTGTTTCACATCCTAGACTCAAGGATCTTCAGAATACCACTGATTCAAAACCTATTATCCTGTAAAATCTGATTTCTTGAATTTACCATGATACTGGAAATGAAGATGTTCATTAGGTAAAATGTTTGAAAACATTTTCTTAACTATAAAATTTTGTCTACATTAAATAACTTTTAGACATAGATGAGGTATAGTGGATTGCAAAGGTAAAAAGAATAATAGTGTGTATAAATCATGACATTGTCTTTTGAAGTTTTTCTTTTTTGGCTTCTAGAAACATTGGGAAACTAATATGAAAAGGATACGAGAGTAGATAATGAGGAATATAAAGGTGAAACTTAATCCAATGATTAATTTTCCTTTTGGGCATCATTAGGATATATTTTGTGATATTTGGTTAGAAGTAGATCTTACTGCATCCTCTTTCAGAATAACAAAGTTTTAAGGAAATGACATTGTTCTCGGTTACTTCCTGAGAAGTGCAGCTCTTGTTTTAATACATACTGACATTTTCAATCAACAGTTATTTTTTATCCATATAAAGCTTTCTTCAAGATTTGTGGATTTGGAATGTTCCAAGAATGCATCTATCAAAAAGACACGCTGAACTCAACTAAATTTTGTTGAGTCTGCTCTCTGAACTTCAGACTGCAGGAGATGTTTCTGCTTCTGGGGCCGGGGTTCCTTCCTCCCTGCCTGCCTTTGACGTTGGTGAGAATTGACAAGGAATGGCATAGCCCAAAAGACAAGCTGGATCCTCAGACATGAAAGTAATGATTGGTGGTGCCAGAAGAGAACCCACCAACACAACATCAAAGAGCCTGAGAAAACTACATCCCTTTTGAGGGGCTGACTAATTGTCCATCTGCATGGCTGGACACAAGCCATGGATAGACTATATAATGATGTAGTTCCTCCAAAAATGACTCAGCCATCCTCCAGCCCCTGGGTTGGATGGGCACTTATCATAGAATTGTAGAATCATAGGATTATATGATCATATAATCATTAAGGTTGGAAAAGACCTCTAAGATCATCTAGACCAACTGTCCAACTCATGCAATAGCAGAGGTTAGAATGAGACCAGGCTGGTAAGCACGTCTAGGCAGTGCTGAGTGCTGTCATATGTGGCAATATCTATCATCATAGGCACCTCTGAGCTTGGGAACTGGAGACAGTGGGCAAGGATCGGTCCAGAATTCTGGGTGCCAACTTGGGTACCTGTGCGTGTCCAATGAGTTCCCACAGCCTGGGGAATGCAGCAGGAAGGCTGAGGAGCAGTGACTGTGGGGAAGCCCCATACCAGACAAAAATACGCGTTTTGTTCAGAGCCAATGATATCGGCCAACACTGACTCCAATAAAGCACTGTATCATTCTACCAAGAGTTTTCCTGGAAATCTTTTTCATACTCCCAGATGAGCTTATAGATAGCATGAGTTGCCATCACTGGTGTAGACTGACAGTATGCAGGTCGCTGTAAGTTGGACATGGCATAAAATTTCAGCCATGCCAGAAGCAAGATGACAATGTCTAAAATTAGGAGCAAATACAGCCAGAAAAGAACTACCTAACTCATTTTCTGCTGATGCTAGCATATAAACATGCAGTAAGAATATGCCTGGGGATGGCTCTTAAAGCCGGTGTTGGTCTTTTACTGAGCTTAATTAGCAGATAATAACAGACACATGCCAGTGGATAACCACAGAGTGCCTTAATCAACATTGAAGCTTCACACAGTTCCTCATGGTGTATTTGACTCACATGAAGAGAACTATCAGCAGCAATTCATCACCTCTGAAGAGGGCTTGATAAGCACGAGAGAGCTTTCTCAGAAACTCCACTCCTGGGGAGGGACAGCAAAGTTTGGCTCTGCAGGAGCAACTCCGAGGTCAGCAGCAGCAGTCAGGATGGGTACTGCAGTGGCTGGAGACCCCCCGGCTGTGGAGTGCTTTGAATGGGAATTCAGCATTCTGGACTTTTTTTTCCCCCCCCACATTTTGCAGGCAAAGACCTGCATTTCTGATTCTCTGGAAGGCTTCAAAAAACCCAATCTCAGGAAAAAATAATGGCTGGCTATTCAGAAATCTTCATGGCAGCTAGAAAGATAGTCTACTCCTGAGGCAGTAGGTTTCCCTGGACTGAACTCATCAGGAGGGGAAAGGGGTAAAAAGTCCCTGGTGCTAGAAGTCCTGAATGGCAGACTCTGATCTTCATGAAGTCATTTCACCATTTAATAGCAACCCTATACTTCTGTGTTGTACAAAAACATGAGATATTGAAGGTGCCAATATGGAACATTGACATCCTTTAACTTGCTAACAGGATGTGAATGCGAGTTCATTAACAGGTCTCATAAAAAGCCTTTATTTTATGCAGAGCATGGGACTATGCTGATAGAATCTATGCCAACTAGAATCTTTTTAAAAGCAATGGCCACATTTATTTTTAAATAAATATTTTTAATTACTGTAGCACTACAGAGCCAGAGAGGTTCATGACCCAGTTGTGTGAGGTGCTGTACAAAAACAACACAAGAAGGATTGCTTGCAGTCCCACTGCACAGTTAAGTGCCACCCCACTCTACATTTAAGCTGGGGATAACCATCCCTCTGCAGTAATCCTGTGCTGTGCATGCCTTCAAAAACATGTCCTGTTATTTACCTCAGTTACAATTATGAGGAAAGACTTCAGAGGAGAAACTCTTACAGTTCTCCTTGGTGTGAGATGTTCTCCTTCCATACACACTGCCTAAGCCTCTCTAGAAGTTCAGATCAGTACTTCATCTGAACATTATATACTGACCAATGGTCTATTCATCTGAACAAGGACTCTCCCAGGCTGTGATCAAAATAGAGATGAAAATGTGCTCAAAATGTGCTCCTCATACAGATGATATTCCCAATATTTTGCTCCCCTTACTAATGAGATGAAATGCTTCCTGTTATTTGAATCTCTCAGGCAGACTTCATGTCATCTTATCAAGAGCAAAAAAGTGAAATAAGGATCAAATGCAGCAGGAGACTTCTGTTGAGCTTCTGCTCCCAGTTCTCTTCTACTGCTACCACTGTTTGTGAGGGCTACACACTGAACCAACTGGAGAATCGGTTGAGTTATATTCTTTTTTCTTCTTTCATAAGAGTATTTTTGGGGGGTGGTTTGGTTCTCCCACTTCAGACTTGCATAAAACTGTAGCAGCCCCACCAATCCAGCTGTGCTCGGGGTTGTGGTAGCAGGGGTGAACACTAAGGGAAATAGCAGGGAAAAGAAAGGATTGAGGTTTTCTGAATTTATTACCTGTGTATGTTGTTTAGTGAAGGGAAATGAACCTGTGAATGAGCAATGTATTTAGGAGATTGGAAAAGGGCAAATATAATACCCCATGAAAATCTCCTGAAACCTCTTGAAAGCTTTCCTTTTTGGGAAGCTTGGATTCACCAAACAGGGAAGAGAAGGCCTGAACAAATAAGTAATTCAAGCTCTTGAGGTAGAAAAGATGTCCTCACGAAAGACGAAGGTGTGATGCTTATAGAGCCCACCCCTGGAGAAGCTAAGCATCAGTGACCCATCTGATCTTCTGGTTGCTCTGCGCCACTTCTAATCTCCATGTGAGATAGACTCAGATAACAAGTGCCACTAACACACCTTCAGTGAACTTATTTTTTTTTATTATTGACAGTTAATTCATCTCTTTTTCTTTATTTTCTAGCCACTGAAAAAGTTTGATATCTCAGGCTCATCTTCACTAGGAGTGCTCAAGGCAAATAGACAGGCACAGAGGATGAGGGGTTGCTGTAGACAGACTAGGTTACAGCTGCCACCTTAAAAGTCAGTACTTGTTGGCTCAAAATAAGATGGATGCAACCTGACGGCTTTGTTCAAGGCCACAAGTAGCATGCTGCAAACCCTTCCTATTGAGATGTCCCATGGAAGGACCTGCTATAATGCAGTTTACAAATCCTTTATGTGCCTTGCTATACTTCTCAGGTTTTCTCACACTCTTGCTCCTGGTCACGTGCCTGTAGCTTTAACTTCAGTTCTGAAGTGCTGAAGAGTTGTAACAGGCATTTCTGTGACATATACACGTGTCTGGAAGCCTGGGCTGCAAAGTTGCTTATTTATAGGTTGCTTGACATGCCCAGCTCCTATTTCTGAAGCAGGCTCTTAGATTTGTAACCATTGTGACCCATATACATCTCATGCTCCTTAGGTTTTCTGATCTCTTGTGCTGCCTCTGCATAGAAGATACAAGGTAGAACCAAAATGAGTTTTTGCAGCAGCCATGAGCCATGAACAGAGGGTTAGCTATTGTTAGTGACAGATTTGCAAGGCCACATCTAGGTGTCTGACCCTAACAGCAGACCTGAGCACTTGGAAAGAGGGGAGCTCTGCAAGCAGAAGCAGAGCTGTACTGGGCAAGTGTGTTGAATAAGGAGATGTATGTAAGGCAGACCCTGAGAAGGGACTTTGGGGTATTTTGTGGATGACCCTTTTGGGCTGAAATTCCAAAATTCCCATCTGGACCTACTCAAGTCATGCCCACAACAGGTGAAGGCAGGGCATGGGGACAAAGTCAGCAACTAACAGTTTTTGGAGAGGGCACTAAAGGTTTTGGAGAGTGCACCCCAAGTGATACATATTCTCTTCATATGAACACTATATCTCCAGGTCAAAAGGGACTGAAAAACAACCAAAAACCAACACCAAACCTCCTTCACCTATTCCAGTCTGCTTAGTGGATTTGTCCTTTGAGATAAAGAAAAGAGCAAGAAGAAAATAGAGAGAGCTATTTATAAGAAATCTCACTTTATTCTCCAAATATGGATTGCTTCATAGCTGAAATTCCCCAAGCAAACCAAGGTTTCACTAACAAACAAACAAATGGAGAACATCAGTCTTCCTGAAAGCATGTGGGTGAAAATCCTACTGCCTCTTCTCTCTCCTTGTAGCATGCTGGACAGCATTCGTGTGAAAGCTCGTCTAGCCATGATGCTTGTTCACACTGTGGGAACGCAAAGGAGCTACCAAGGAGAGGAGTTCAGCCAGTTCCCTGTGCAATGACTGTGCCAAAACCTCAGCTGTTCCCCACAGTTCCATGCTTTGGACCTCCCCCACCAAACTTGTATCTGAGAGTTCTCACCAGATAACTCAGATAGAGTGAGAATTCAAATTGTGCAGAGAAGAAATTTCCTGATTTCCCTGGAACAGATCACTGAACACATGATTATGACCCCTGGTTCAGGAAAACATTCAAACCATTGTCCATACTATCCAAGATAAGTCATTAGCACCTTCACTTCCCAGAACTGAGCACAGGTGTCTTCCTCAGGATGTGGACTCAAAATCCAAGGCTTGGAGCTTACCTTAGAGGTAGGGTGTGGGGTGGACATGTGCTCAGGTACTGGGAATTTTTCTTCCCTCTCCTTCACTCATCTGGGCCAATTCCTGGCACCTCTTACCCACCTTGGTGAAGAAAGAGGTAAGTCTGACATTGGAGAGATATTGGAGAAGATGATAGTCTCATGAGACAGACTCAGTGGTCTCCATGGGGAAGTATCTATCCCCATGGCAGCCTCCCCATTTGAAAGCTACATTGCTGGTTTATCAAAACCCCATTGCACACAGCTGTACAACATGAAGCCTACTCACAGATGAAGAAAGATGAGGTGAAGAACAGTGAGACACTCATGGAGGTTGGTGGACAGTACGATGGGCCTGATCTCCATACAGACTCAGCCTCAAGGTCTGTCCTTCTCAGCTGCAAGGCCTCATCCTTCCCCCGAGATTGGGCTGAGACCCTACGTTAGAGGCCAGAAGAGAAGCTATGGGCCTCCAAAGGGCACCTGTGTAGATCTGAGTGAGTGGTTTCCTGGGGAACAAGGTCACCACCATCTGCAAGGACAGCAGTGACACACAAGCAGTGGAAGACTATCCTACAGAGAGGCTGTAGCAGCATTTGCCTCTTAAATACCTATTAATTCATCCTTAAAGGCTCAAACCAGGCAAGCTTGTGATATACAAGGACTCATCCCAGCAGCTCAGGTAAACTATGTGCGTATAACCTTTGCTTTTAGTGTCTTATTTTAAGAGTGTATTGACTTAGCATGATAAATCACATATTTTAATATTATAAAGTGAATTTTCAGGCATTAGAATACAGTCTTGATTACAGTTCTGCTTCAATTCTTCAAATTAAGAGTGGGCTATTAAAGGCCATACCAACATTCACAAACAAAATCCATTTTAGCTGGACGGATATTTAAACATAAAGGTCCTGATTCTCCTTTATATGAGGATCCTAAAGTGATAGGAAGAAAAACACCCCAACATTTAAATCCACTTCAAGACATAAACATTTTAATTAAGAGTATTTCTTATAACATGTCCAATCCAATCTAATCTTGCAAAAGATGGTTTAGTGGATTTAGTAAAAAATATATAAGAGATAAAGTGAATATAGTTTGTCAGTTCTTAAAATGCAGTTCATAATTCCAATTCAAGCACTCATCCGTAAGAGCTGCTTTCCATTTCAGTGAACTTTCTGCTACAGAGAGGAAATAAATGATTTCTCCACATGGCTGAGCATCAGGTTTCTTTGAGCAGGAGAGGCGGCTTGTAAACGCTCAGTGTTTATGATTGCTTGTCTCCATCAGGCGGATTTCTGACATGCAAATAACCTGCCATCCACTGGCACTCTTTAAGTAGCTCTACTTAAAACCTTCTTCTGCAACCCTGTGTCTGTCCAGCCCATTGTGTGCACATATTTGCTTCATTTCGGGAGGCTGTGTAATTTCTTTGGTGCTGCACAGCTATTTGAGTAAGAAAATTATGACGGCCAAATAAGAGTTCACTGCTTAACACAGTTGGATTGCAAGAAGTTTGAAGGACAGGGACAGAAAAGCAATGCTGAGATAACTAATTGCCCCCAACGGTGGGAGGTAAGGCGGGGTTATTCTGTGTGTGAAGAGCACAGAGTGACAAAACAGATGAAAAAGGTATCTGTGGATCCTTTTCCCTGGCTGAATACACTTCTGAAGATAACTTGGAAGAGCACTGGGGCAGATTTTGGACTGGATGTTGACATGGAGCAACTCATGTTCTTCACTAGTTCCTACAGTTAATAGCTGGTGGGTTTTGTCTTGTTTTATTTTAGTGGTGTTCACTGTTTAAACAAGTGAGGATGTTTAAACAAGTGAATTTTAAACAAATGAGGATGTCCTCATACTTGTGGGTCAGCTGGATTGTGCTTGGGGCTCCACATTTTGTGCATGGCGCCTGAGGATCTCGCTCCGATGCAGATTTAGGCTGCAGTGTCTACGTGAACTCAGATAGTACCTTCCCCTTTGTACATCTGACTTTACAGCAAAGGAAATAAAAGCACTGCATTGTACAACCAGATTTACACCATGAAAATTCCACGTTCCTGTCTGGCTGCTCAGGAATAACCTCAAGCTGAAGCTGGGGGCTACATCTGTATTTGAAATACTTCAGGGCTACACTGCTTCTAATTCTCAATCAGCAGAGAGAGGCTCTACATGTAGCTTTCCACATGTGGCAGTCCTGCCTGTTGGGCCTCTCTTATAAAGTCACCCCCTCTCAGAACCACAGGATGGTTGAGGCTACTGGGGCCCTCTGGATCCTCCTACTCCAACTCCTGCTCCAGTAGGGCCACCCAGAGCAGGGTGCCCAGGCCCATGGCCTGGTGGTTCATGGAGGTCTCCCTGTTCTCCATGGCCATGCTATTGCTGTTGTGCCAGATCTAGCAAACAGTCCAGGTGGAAAAAAAATAAAAAGAAAGAAAGAAAAAGAAAAAAAGAAAAAAGAAAACATGGCAGAATCAATGAGAACAAAAAAAGGTCAGTTTCTCCCAGGGTGACACTGGGGTCCATGGAGGATCTAGGGTTAAACAAGACCTACATTGGGAGCAAAGGATGCAGCTCCTTGGGTTGACCAGGTCAGAGCAACACAAGAAGCAGTACTTCTGGCATGTCACTATTCGTCCATGCAAAAATAACTGAGTTCAGTTAATATTACAAGGCAGCCAGTATTACCGCACTTTTCTGAAAGGCAATCCAGTCATGGCAGTGCTGCACAGCTGAACACAGGGCTCCCATAAATAATTAGTATTGCAAACCTTCACCTTGCCTTTTATCTTTGTCACGGTGACTGGAATGCAACCCACTACCATCTGCGATTACACTTCACGCGTCACTAAAACCACAAGGTATGCTTTTTACACCACTGATGTCCATCTCTCCGCCCAGCAGCTCTGCTCATAAATCTCACTTTTTTCCAAAGATGCTAAGACCCACTGGCAACATCTGAAGACCTGCCAAGCATTTGCCTGAAATATTAATATATTGTTGAAAACAGAAGTCCTTGACAAAAGACATATCTGACGTTTCCAAGGAGTGTCTGGTGAGTTACAGTATCTGGAACGTGTCTGCTGTGAGCATGATGGAAGAAGTGGTTCAGAATAACCTTTTGCAGCAGGAAGCAGTTTTTGCGGGGACCTTGCTTCATTGAAAGGATGCTGCTGGTAGAATTTGTCCTTAAATAGGTGTTATGTTTATTGGCATTGTACTGATTATAATAACATCAATCTGAGCTACCACATCCAAGCAAGATGTGGTGTATTCAAGCAAAATGTGCAAAGTAAGTTGCCTGCAGCAGGCTGATGGCCCTATGGCTTTATCTGCTCTTTTACAACGCTGTGTGCTGCATGATCCGTAGCACTGACTGCATAATAAAAGCAAAACAAAAAGAAACAAACAGCTGTACATATTTTTAAGATCCACTGCAAGCTCTGTTTAAGCTATGAAAACAAGTACAGCCCAAACAGTGAAATAAAAATAGTGACAAAAATAATCCCAATCAGACAACCCAAACCAACAGCCTTTTCTTGGGCACGCAGCAGTGATCCTAACCAGGGACACAGCATAGGGCAGAGGCTTCCTGTGGAGAAAGAGCCCATTCCCCAAGAGATCCTCGCTCACCTCAGTACACCCACAGGCTGAAAAAGTGTTTTTATTCTAAAGATTCTTTTGGTACCCAAAACGTACTTATTGAAGTGCTTCCTTTCCCTCAATCACACAGCTGACCCCAGAGGGCTCATGAGTTCTTATCGATGGGCTTGAATAAAAAGACAGAAACACTTCAGGTAGACTGATGAGTATTGCATGGGTGCTATAGGTGTTTAAGAACAAGCTGGCAATTTGCCAGAACATCTGTCAGAACTGAGATGTCAGGAGCTGACCTTGCCTGGGGGTGAAGGACTCAGTCCTCTGGCTCTTCAGTACCACTGAGTCCCATGGGCAGGAGGAGGAAGGCTGGAGCAAGCCATAGAGATGACAAAATTCTCAGAAAGACAGAACATCCTGGAAAAAAAGTTAATGAAAGCAAGCTTTGGGAAAATGCAAAGAATATTAGAAATTTAAATCTTGAAACTTGCCTGGGGCATCATTTTTAGAAAAATTAAGCTACTATAAAAAGCACTGGCTTGATGAGGGGGTTTCCTTACAGCTCTGTGATATTTATTTTCACTATAAAATGGTGCTGAGAACAGTAGCATATGTTTTTTGCTAAATGAGTCAGCATCTTTGTGAAAAAGCCCAGTGATAGGCTTTGGTAAACCTCAATCAGAGCAGTGATAGACAAAAATAGAATCATAGAATGGCTTAGGTTAGAAAGGACCTTAAAGATCATCTCGTCCCAAAACCCTGCTGTAAGCAGGGTTGCCGACCTCAGGGCTCTGGGTGAAGCTGTACAGTTAAGGACCAGGAGAAGGACCACTCCTGTGACATGCAGCTCTACTGGAAAATGACAATTTAATTGCTAGGAGAGAGCCTGACTCATTCTCCTCTCTGCTGATTGGCACCTCCTTAGAAAGGAAAAGCCATTGTGACACTGGAGGAAGCTGCTCATGGGCTGGGGGAACAGGGAAAAAGAAATAAATACTTAAATAAATACATAGCAGTAACACGCAACACTACTAGGACATGTCTAGTTTCACCCTGAGGATAAGGCAGAATGCTCACACTTTTTACCACCTTGCATTCAAATCCTGATTCGGAGACCTTGAAAACTTTTCACTGAATTTCGTGGAGTTTGGATCACACCTTCAATCTACACAGCAGCTTAGAAGGGGGAAAAGTTACACAGACTTTTCCTCCTGAAAAGATCCAGGAAAATAGCTCAGGCAGAGAGAAGGACATTGTATTGTTGTGTGGGAGATTTTTAACACATTTTTGTTTTGTTTTGTTTTTCCACAGCAGCTCATGCCTGGATTATTTTTAATGTTACATTCTTCTCCTTGTTGTGATTTCCAAGGAGAACAGCCTGCAGGCTGTTGGACCCACAGATCATTAACACAGCAGCAGGATCTTCTGTAGACCAGTGCAGCTCGTAGCCCAGCTGGCAGCCATGCTCCCAGCAGGATGGAGAATGGAGGGGTCATCAGGGAGGGAAAGTACAGAGCCCTGTTCAAGGTCTTTGCTGAACAAATGCTGCCATTCATGGCTGAAGAAGTTTGATAGCAGAGGTTGCAAACTCCACATGGCCCATGGACTATCCCAGTGGCTCATGAGGAAGCTCAGACAAAGAGAGTGGTTTGTGGCTCCTGATTTTGGCTACAAGAAGCCACACTGCTGTCTGGTTGGATTCTGGTCCAAAGGCAGTCTCATTGTTCTGGTTTGTGTCCAGGCTGAATTAATTTGCCATTCAGTTTTTGAGAAACCCAAGAAAGCTGGCTTTTGATGTGAGAGTCCTACCAGCCAAGATGCTGATGTTTCATAAGCATCACATTTGTTTCTTTTTGCATCCTTTTGGCTTAGGAGCACATAGATACACTTAACAGGACCTGTCCTAAAAATAACACCTTCAGAAAAGTTGGAAAATCAGGATTTGTATTTTTTAATGATTACCTTAAGCAGTCCTGTTTTATGATCTGGTCTCGGAACTGGAATTAGGCAAACAAAAAGAGTTTTTACACCTTGTCACTTTTATGACAAGAAACCTTTTAATGGCCTTTTAATTAATTACCTACCACAACTTCCAAACTCTTGGCAGAGCCTCAATAAAACCACTCCTCATTATGGTCTTTTATTCAAAGTACATTATTAAGGGATAAGCAAGCATGAATAAGCTGCTTTCTCCCCACTTTGTCCCCAGTCCAGCACCCCTGGGCACCAGATCTGCTATGTCAACAACTGGCCAGGAGAGGCTGGGGATGGGGATACCCCACAGCAGTGCTGAAGGGGCTAGGAGGACAGAGCAGAAGGCTGTCACTATCACCCTGTCACAGGCTTATTTGCTGCTGATAACCATTATCTGTATTCTCCTGGGATACAGGGGGCTTATAAAGCCTGCGGCTCTTCTTAGATCACGGTGCAGCTGTCATGAAGCTCCCTTATAGCTCCCCTCTTTCTCACAGGAGAGATCTTTAGGCAGAGCAATGTGCCAATGAACATGATGTCAGTAAAGAAAAAAGCCATCTGAGTACAAATAAGAAAAGTCAATGCTTCTTTAGCTGTGGTCAGTCTCTAAGTATCTCCATGAGCTAGATGTTGCCAACAGTAAGCCCAGCTCTTGTGCTCTGCCTCTCACAAATGGCTTTGCTCACGCAGAATCAAGCACTGGCAGGACTAATATCAATAGTGGATATTAGAGGAATACAGACAGTCACACTAGGGAACAGCAAATGATCTGGAGCATGCCCTTGGGTGCCCATTTTAAAATGAAAATTCAGAGTCTTGGTCCTTCAGCAGTCCTCAGCTGAATAAGCCTAATACCATATCCTCAGGATATGTCAGCATGGATCACACTGAACATCGACCTTTCTAGTCTTACACTGTAAGCTGGCTCATTATTCCCAGCTAACACAATTATCTCAGCTCCTATTTTCCACACAGTCTCAATACTACAAAAAGACATTTCAAACTGATAGTTTAATTAAATTTTGGCAGACGAAGTTATTTCAATTCCTGGATTATCAGAGGATAAATCTGGCACTTGTGCTTTCAGAGAAGGGAATAGACTCTATTGATTTTTCTGGGCCCCTTCCAACTCAGGATATTCTATGATTCTTTGCTCTATGTGGAGATTAGGATTTCAGGGAAACGAATTTCATCAGCATCTGAAACTCCTAAAAATCATTATCCTTTCATGCATTTTGAGTTGGACATTCCGGGATAAAAACCATCAAGATCACCTGTGGGTGATCACCTTCTCTTAGGAACACAAAGAGACCTGGAAATCCAGTTATTCCTCTGTGCTAAGGAAAGATCTGTAAGAGGTTTAGACTGCATCCATGCAGCCTAGATCTGCTTGGCCATGGCTTTTACTAGCCAACCAAAGAGCACTATTTCTGGGCATTATGTTGTGTGAGTAGAGTTCAACCACAGCAACTAGTAAGACTGACAAGGATCAAATGACAGACGAGGACACTCTAGTGACCTAACCAGTGCAAATCGGGCCCAATGAATATGTAGCTCCCTGCAAAGGGGATGGATTAGACCATTCCCATCATGAACTCTCCCATAATAGGACACCCAAATTAGTCAGATAGCCATGCAAGCTGGCTGAGAGGGAGATACTGCCTCACAGGAGAAAGGACTTGGTATGCTATGCATGGGGCAGAGAATTTAAGGATTGTATAAAACTTCCTACTGATTTTCAGAGGACTGTGGAAATGTATGAGTCTCAATAAAGGATGCCTAGAAGAGAAATAAGGGATCAATATGACTTGGGAAAATATAAAACATGAGGAAATGGAAAAGATCACTTTCCAGAGATATTCTAACCCTGAAAATTATCCCTTCCAGAAGTGTCATTATCATCATTTAAAATGACCCATGCAGCTCAGAGAAGAATATCTGGCTACCTCTGGCTTTGAATCTCTTACAGAATGGTCCAACACTTGCATTTTTACTGAATCATAGCCTCTTTGAGAATGGAATGACGGTGGTTTGCCAGTTATCCTTAAATCAATCCTCCAGCCAGACAGGCTTGAAGATAAAGTAAGGAATGAATTTATTCAGGAATCCAAAGATCAACAGTACAATCTCCTTATTTAGAGGCAGCTGCACAGAAACAGAAGAGGACTTTGCTTACAGCTGCAGACAGATTATTCTCTGTTTTCTGTTTAACCAGTTAAAAAGCTCTCATCATGCTTGCACAACTTTCTGCTAGAAACACATATTTAAGCAAGACCTGATCCAGAGCAAGTATTTCATTGAAGGGATCCTTGCACATCTCTTTTGCCCCCTCATACCTCTTGCATTTGCTGCCATCACATAACCTGCGAAGCCCTGATGCCTCCTGGGGAGGTGGGATCTCCTCCTGCCCAGACAGGGAAAAAATATCACCGTAGTGGTTCTCATTTTAATGGGTTGTTTGGCCTTAACCAGATCTCATATCTATATGTGATTTTTACCTACAGGTTACTTTTCTTGTACAAGAACTGCTAGCTGGTGAGTGCTGTACAGGAGTGTAGTCTTCATAGTAAACAAGGTGGTTTCCTCTTCTCAAGGCTGAACAGTCCCAGCTCTCTCAGCCTCTCCTTTCATCCTCTTGGTGTCCCTTTGCTGGACTCTCTCCAGTATACCATGTCCTGGAGAGCCCAGCATTGGGCACAGTGCTCCAGGTGCAGCTTCACCCTCAGCAGTGCTTCTCAGTACCTTTTCTGCAGCACTGAGACTTTTTTCTTCTTTTTTTTCTTTTTTAAAGATATAACTTCTCCCATTCTATTAGACATAATTAATGAAATTATTGTCTATTTTTTTTCCCCTAAATTTTGGTCTCCAGAAGGCAAAGCCAACTACACAGCTCTTTCAGCATTGGCATCTAATGTTGTTTTAGGATTTACTTTGACGATGCATAGAGTTGAACATTATCTTTTCCCTACAAGCACTTTGGTGTGCAAGGCAGAGATAACAACTTCTCCTTCTTTCTACTTGCTCGTCTCCCTTTGCTTCCAGGCTCTGCAATGCCAGGAGACCTTTCTTTTTGTACTCCTCTAGGTTTGGCAGCTATCAAACATGTTCAGGCCCATGAACTGCAAATCATGAGCAATACCTGCTGCTTGCACAGGGACTGAGAAAAATATCTTCTTTTTTATATGCACAGGAGCACATTCTTTCTGAAAGCCAGAAAGAAGCACTGCTGTCAGCTGAGCAGAAGCCAAGTTTAGTGCAAGCACAGAGCAAGGAGAGGCATGAACCTCTGGAATCCATCCTGGCAGGGTGCTCTGTGGAATATTTAATGCCCGTGCCCAAATGTTAAATGGCAGGTTTGTTTACAGAAGAGTTGTCCAAGAGATGCTTGGGCTATGCTCGACAGCTGCCCTTTTCTCCAGCCGCTGGCATACCTGGTGGTTGATTTATTGATTAGAGTTGCTTTCCTCAAGCCTTCTGCTTTCAGGACACAACCATGCTCCAGCAGCTGTGGAACAATGGCTGCAGCTTTTTACTCAGTGTGCAGCCCCTGCCAAAACTGTGCCAGGCACATGCTGTTGTGCACAGCTTCATGGACAAGGAATGAAGCGAGAACATTCATCCACCAAAAATGAAGAGGACCTTAGGGAGCCCAGGCTGAACAGGGAAGTGTGAGGGTGAGGTGAAGGGGGAAAACTGGTGGGATGAAAATAGTGCGGGAGCACTAAAGACACGGAGCTGTGTGTTGCATGGCTTGAGCAGAAGGGGATGACTGGCAGACTGGTGCTCAGGGCAGAGGACAAGAAGAAGGACAGGCATGGATAAGCTAAGAAAAACTAAGATAAAAAAAGGTGGTGGAGCTTGAGAAAATGCAAAAAAAAAAAAAATACTGCAATGCTAAGTATTGCATTGGATGATGATTCTGTGAAGCATACAGCTGGCAATTAGAAAAGGATCACAAAATTAATAGTCAGGATACATGCAAAAACAGAACTCAGAATTTGCAGAATGGATATATGTCACTATCCTCCCACTATATTTTATGTAGGCAAATCTTTTTTTGCAATATAAAAACGGCACTACAGTGTGTTTTTTCCCCCATCAGAAAATCAGAGCACTCTTTGCATACTGTGATCAATGTGCAGCTAACAACTAAGCTGTTTCAGCTGACAGGGCACACATAGCAAAGATGTGTCACTTCCCTGCTCAGCATACTTTGCATTTGGTTTCTGGTTTCTGTGCTGAGACACTTAATGGCCAAACATGTCTGTCAAAGCCTGTAAATTAACGCTTGGCCATATAACTAATTATTTACGTTTGAATCCCTTTTGAAAAACCTGAGCAGCTCTGATCACGATATGAGTAGTTCTGTTCAACTGAGGAGCATAAAATGCTGCCGTCAGGTTAAATGTCAGCTTCTCTGTGCAACCTGAGAAACAATCTTGGCCATAAAAACAGGGTGCCAATTTTAATATGCATAGTTCCTTTCAGCTCTGTGGGTTGTCACAAAAGGCATTACTGGAACAGCTCAAGTATTAACATAACCTGCTAAAAACTTCCTGTGTGATGGGTGAGAAAAGATGCAAAGTGGTGACTCAACAAAGATCGAAAACATGTATTTGAGGCTTATTATGGTCACACGATCTGGAGAAGGGGAACCAGTGAGTGTCAGGTTTAATACTCATTTTGGCACATGCGTCCAGACTAATCAAGACTCTCCAGCAAAATTTTTCACATTGTGCTAAGTGGCCTTAAAGTTATGTGTTCCCCCTGGGCTGTGCTTCTATCAGGATTGCAACGAACAGATAGCAAAGATTGAATTACTAGTTACCCAGCTGGGTAGGCCTCCAGGGGAAGCTTGTACACCACAAAGCCAGCACCTGCTGTTTATAAACAAAATTTGTTAGCATTGCTGTGCTTGTTTCCAATTTCACCAAGGCAATGCCAAAGAGGGAGGCCACCTGTCCTGCTCCCTGCTGTGCAGAGATGATACAAGGCTTGCACGCTTTGTGGAAGATTTTGGATTTATCACCACTGCCAGCTGTGTCATTGCAGTTTCTTTTTTTTTTTTTTTTTTTTGCACTTTTTTGGAAAGTATCTTTGAAGGTAATACAGTAGTTGTACTAACTTTATAGCTGAATTCCTATCTAATATGTCTAAGAACAGCCTAGTGATTGTGATGTAGTTCATGCAGAGGGAACGATTTTGCTGTGAGAACTGTTAATGAAATTGGAAAAATCCCCACGTTATTAGAAAAAAAGTCACAGACCCAACTTTGAGCCAGTTCAGCCAAGCTCTCCACAGACTTCAAAGCAGCTTATAGACTTCTTTAGAAGAGCAAAAGGGAGCTATTTCCCTACAGCACACATCCAGGCCCCCATCCAGCATGCGCCCAGAGGCAGAAAAAGCAGAGAAGGAGCTATCACAGCCAGTAATATCTTTTTGCTGGGAAACGTGCTCATAATGGAAGGACTACAAAGACTGCGAAGAGTCTGTAGGGCGAGGTGTGCGATTAGCGGCTGAGGGCCCTCGTTGTGCTCAATGCAGAGCAGAGGAGCTGAGGGGAGGCCTGATGGCGGCTGCAGCTCCTCACAGGGAGCGGAGGGGCAGCGCTGAGATCTGCTCTGTGTGACAGCGACAGGGCCCGAGGGAACGGCATGGAGCTGTCAGGGGAGGGCAGCTGGGGGTTAGGGAAAGGGGCTGCACCACAGGGCGGTGGGCATGGAACGGGATGCCCATGGCTGTGGGCACGGCCCCAACCTGCCTGAGTTCAAGGAGCATTTGGGTACCTCTCCCAGATGTAGGGTTTGAATGTTGGGTGGTCCTGTGTGGGGCTAGGAGACGGACTCAGTGATCCTTGTGGGTCCCTTCCAACTCAGGATATTCTATGATTCTTCTTCTAATGGCCCTCAAGGTCTGGAAAATTCTTGGTCCCGCTAAGGCGGGCTTTTTTTCTTTCTTTCTTTCTTTCTTGAGATCTTAGTGTATTCTTCAGATCATGTTCTCAGCAACGATCACTCATAGCTTCTCCTAGAAGTGGGAAATCTGAGACTCTGGGAACTTAATATGATTTTTCAAAGTGCTCAGCACTTGCAGCTCCCCTGCCCTTCAGTGGGACCTGCATGCACTTGCCAGTTTTGATAACCTGGATGTGTCATGGCCAAGGTCACACAGTGAGTTAATGCCAAAACTGAGATTGTTATTTCTTATTAGGGGCACACTGGTGATTATACCTACGCTTAAGGCAATCCATATCTTCTATTACAAAAGTCTGCTTTAGTCTCTTCTGTATGCAAAAATAAAACTGCTTAGGTTGAAATTCCTTATCCATATGTGCACCAAGAGCAGGTAAAGCAGGGCTCTCGCTTCATTTGCTTGTGGCAATTCTCAACTTTCAGTGCTAGCTTCACAAAGCTGTACTTCTCTCAGATAACAGTTATCTCATGGGAAAATGCCTCTCTTCTGAAAGGAGTCCTGAACGTTTCTTTTGCTTGTGTACTTGTACTCACTAGCAGAATGAGGTGCAGGGTGATAAAGATGTTAATTCAGACGGGCAGGTGAGTTTGCGAATAAGGCATGGAAATTCACTGTTACTGGGCCTGCTTCCCCCATCCACTCTGAACTCAGCTAATCCCTTGGATCATTTTGTCCTTGCCACCCACGCATAGTCATATCTCTGCCTGTAGTTAAGTGAAACCTGCTGAGATTTATTAGGACTTAGGTTGATGGCTTATGAGGGTAGATTTAGTTTGGACTGAAGAAGTCTTAGCGTGATCCAAAAACAGCAGCTAGCACAGAGTGAAGAACTATTTCAGCCAAAATGGGAAAGGGCAGACGTGGGGGCCATGAAACAGCTGCAAAGAGCAGTGGCCTTTTGAAAGCTGTAACTTTTGCTGGGCACATAAATGGAGGAGTAATGAAGAAATGAGGTCTTCTTTTTCCTTATTTGCCCTCTGAAAATACATCTACAGCTCCCTCTGTCTAAAGAGGCACAGTCCTGTCCTCCCCTTACTCAATGCAGTTGTCACTGGATGTGCAAAGTGTAGCCTCAAACAGGGCCATTCCAAAGGGGCAGGAAGGCAGCAGTGTAGACTGAGGATGGATCAGACCATCTTGATGTGAGTGGGAAAGGGGATGGAGGAGGGACAAAGAGGAAGGTTACGAGGTTTTTCCAAGAAAAGTTTGGATTTAGAGGTGTTGGGTGTCTGAATTTTCAAGTTGAGGCTCATCTGCATCATTGACTTTGGTGGGGTATGAGCTGCTCTGCCTGGGCATGGTAAGTTTTAAACTCCCCAAGCATTTGGGTTCAAAATCAGCTCAGAAATTCTTTCAACATAAAAAACAAATTGTCAAGGTCATTGAACACCCAGTTTGCTTCAGTCTCAGGTATTCCCCAGGTCAAAACCTGTGGAAATTCAGTAGTGAATTCTGGGAAATATCTGTTCTCAAGCAAGAACTATTTGGGTGGAAGCAAGAAAATTGTCTGGACCCAGCACAGGCATTTTTAGGTCACACTACAAGAAGGACATCTCACACTGTATGCAAAGCATTTCCCAGAGCTATAGTCATCAGAAGTTAGCTGCCTGCTGTGAGCTATCTACCTCCCTCTGCAGTCAGAGGCATGGGCACCTCCACCAAACTGAAAGCACGCAGATAACTACCTTGCACAAGATTTCAGCTTCGGATGGCAAAAAGTGGGTGAGCTGAACTGCTGCTGACAGTGGGCATAGAAAACAAGAAGTCACAGGGCTCCAAGCATTTAATCTTGCACTTAGCTTTGCAGTGATGACATTCTCTTGGAGACTCAGCTCAAACCATAGTGCAGGAGGGGAAGCCAGACAGAAGCTAGATCCTTGGAAATCATACATACCGGGCTGGTTCCTATGATAATCTTGTCTGTTTTCTGGAGCTCAAATTCAAGTCCCCCTTTGCACATGTGCTAAAATGTCTCATTTGGAAGAGGAGCAGAGATGACTTCTGGGTGCAAAAGGGGAGAACAAGCAAACAGGCTGATGGCTCGATAGAGCATCTGAATCCACCATTCCTAATGACAAATGCTAATCCCATCTTCCTCACTACATGTGTTCACAAAATATTGGCCACTGGCAACATCTCTGCAGGCTTCCTCTTCCACTCTGGCTCTGCTGTTAAGTCTCTGGCAGTCAATATCATATGCACCTATCTCTAAACCCCCCAAATTAGATTAAAGGCTCAAAGGCATCATAACACATTTTTAATCCCTGTGCTACCTGCTATGAACACAAATGTCAGAACAGCAAGGCCAGATTCCCATGGATCTTCCTGTAGAAAAGACAGTACCAGAGCAAGCTGCTGAGATATTCATGTTAAAGCTGTGCTGAAGATTTATATCCTTCTCGGCTGCCTAGGCACTGACATCTCCTGTGATTTGCAAATAATAGCAGGATGAGTCTTCATAGTGAGGATCAGTGATAGAGCTTCTAACCCCAGTAGTGTAATCCGGTAATGACTGGATTACAGGACCTCGATGAAGTTTCCACAGTGGCAGTGCTTTAAAGCTTTCAGCATTTCCTTTGCATTCGAAAGGCGTAGAAAACAACTATTCTAGCACAGCCACATTCCTTTGCCTCAGAACAGAGGATCATCTGAAATTCCTGCTCCATATCCTCCCTTCAGCCCTGTGGGCAGTGGGGCTGGCTCTGGTGCTACTGATTCATGTAGATGGTGAAGGGACCGCAGAGTGGCTGCCTCACAGTCTGCATCATCAAGGAGTAAAGTAGTGCCCCAAATAAAACTGGAACTGTTTAAATAGGGTGCTATTCATACCAGAAATAGTATAGCCTGCAGGAGCAGAGAAGTGATCATCCTTCTGTACTCAGCACTGCTGAGGCTGCACCTTGAAAGCTGTGTTCAGCTTTGGACTCCTCACTGCAAGAAAGACATCGAGGTTGTGAAGCACGTCCAGAGAAGGATCTGTCAGAGGGCCATATTCACCCTAATATCATTCCCAGTTTATTGTTGTTTACACCAGATCCAAATGCTCTCTGTGATCAAGACACCTGGAGATTAAACTGTCACCAGTGCCCAGAGTGCCTAGAGGCGGCTGGGGACCACTGTCTTTTCTATAGGGTATTCTTACAAATTGGCCCAGATCTTTAAAAATACAAATGAAAAAACTGTCTAACATGAAAAGGCTGAGACTATCCAGAGCTGTCCAAACATATGTCCTAACTGCCACATTTTTGCTGATTATACGGCTTTTCATAACTGTTTATTGTTCTGGGAAATGAGAAGGGACTGTTTACACAGTAGCTACAGGAACATGTGGCAAAAGGCTGCTAACTCTTGGATGAACAATATTTTCATCAAGAAACAGTAGGATATTTCTCATATCTCCCTAAGCCGAGTCTCTAGGCAGTGCTCCTAGGCCATAGAGCTTGGAAGCTGGGAGGTTTCGTATGGACAAAGGCAGATGTCATCTGTTCCAGGAGACTTGAACTCGCACTGTCAAATTATGTTGCTTGGCAGGGGTTGAGGATATTTTGCTATGAGCTTTTTTATGTCGGGATGAACCCTTCAAATGCTTACTTCTGATTGGTTTGGCATTAAAACCACAAAACCTGACTGGGCTCCAAATCAAACCATAAATCCATTTGTCATGTCAAAAACCCTGGCACACATTTTGTGTCAGTATCCAGTCTCCATGGCTTGACCAAACAAAGTGTTCAGAGAAGAGCTGAAAGGTGACATGACCTCCTAAAAACTATTGAACTATCAACACTTTGAAGAGAAGGAGATGTAGAGAATGGGACATTCTTTTTGACTGTGGAAGTAATAGATTGATGGCAGATAATCCTGCTTCAGCCAGAAGAGACAACAGATAATCTCAGTTTAAAAGCATAGTATTTCTTCTGAGACATATGTTGCTGTGTAAGGGAGAGTCCTTTTCCTGCATGTAGAGGTTGCCCAATGCTCTTTCTTCATCTGTGTGTTGAAGATTACCTTTTCTTCTCCTAAAAAGCACCTTAAAATAGTACAACATTCTGATCGAGGACCACAACTGTGCCGCATCTTGCTCTGCAGAAACACATCAAAATACAGAAATGGATCCAGTATGGGCAAAGAGCTAGGCTGTAGTCCTGATTCTGCACTGAGCCTTGCTTGAGCAGTTTCATCTCTGCAGCCAGAAGGGCTGTGCCCACGGGATCTGCCAAAAGACCTCTCTTTCACCTCTAAGTTCTCATTCCTTAGATGTATGAGTGCCCCCTAACCGAGCTCTACACTCCCTCACAGCGAGCAGGGGGACCAGAGAAGGGAGCAGGCTCCTGAGCTGTGAGGCCCCTGCCCACACCCACTGATTTGTGACCTCAGGCTGGTCTCTAATGTTATTTTCTTGCTGGGAAGTGACAGCACCAGCACTATCTTCCCCGGGGATCAAACAGGGCAGAATGAAGAGGATATACCACCTTGCAATGAGGCTGTGTGCCTGGATGGACAGACCAACATATGAAGGGGAGCTGGAGTTCACTGCATCCACAGAGCAGCTGGCATTTCTGTTAATCCCAGAGCCTTGGGGAATAATCATGAAGTTAGAGTTGCTTATAGCTCAGTGAAAATATCAAATCATACAATAGTGCTGGCTTTCTGAGGGACACTCACAGGAGCTCCTGAAAGTAGGTGAGTGTATTTTGAGAATCAGCACTCTCAAATGGAGCAGGTCAGGAGCACAGCAGCCCTTTCCATTGGGGGCCTTGTGTTGCTATATCTGTGATGCCTTAAAAGGCCGGTGGCACAGAGGTGCTGCAGTCCTTATCTCCTCTGGGTGCCTGGGGCTCTGGAGATATTATATTTATAGCTCATCTGAAGTACAAATGTCTAACTGTCTAATTACTAAATACATAGTGTGGGTAATCCAATAAAGCCACGAGTCCCTGCATTTGCTCCCATCCTTCGCAGGCTCACAAACAGAGGCACCACCGAGCTGCAGCAAGGTAAGGCAGTGACCTGTCTGGGTTTTACCATCCTTTGGCCCCTTTTCTCCTTTTCACCTTCCCTCTGCAACAGGGGCTGGAAGTTTCTCAGGGCTTTGGGCAGACATCACAAGGGGAGGTCTTCTTTCTTATCGGAAAAGGGGATTTCAGGTTGTTTGTTCATTTCTTACTGCCAGGGCACATACAGAGTATCTGACTTTGTATTTCCAGCCCGCTGTTAGGGACCAGGTGCTAAATAGCAGCTGCTCTTTAGTTTCTGCACTAATAATATGCTGTCATGTTTCCATGTTCTCAAGGAATACAACCATGTCTAACTATAGACACTTTCCTGGTTTGAATAGGAAGCTGAATGACTTCAGGCGGAAAGCATGTGATTAGTTTTCTTTTTTCCTCTCTATCAGCATTTTCTTCTTTATGAAAGGGAGAAAAAAAGAGGGCAGAAGGAACATTTTATTTTTTCCTTTTTTGAGACAATTTCCTAACAGCCTGCAAGGAAAGAAAGCCAAATTACAAGCGATGCTTGTTGATTTCTTGTTTAAACAATTGCTTGATATGGGTTACAGCAGCTGTGTGAAGAGGAAAAAGAAAGAAAAGCACTAAAACATGTCTGTGTGTCGAAGCACGAATTCTTCAGAACCAGACTATAAAATAGCATTAGTTATAACTGCCAAATGCCAATTATCAGGCCATTGTTACATTAAATTACTTTTAACCTCATCTCATGGGAGCATTAATTTTCGAATGAAGCTGATAAAAGAAGACCTCTTTGGAAAAATAAGGTTGTTTGTGCATATGTATATATGTGTATATATATGTGTTTGGATGAATTTATGCACACATTTTTAATATAAACATTCTTATAAGGAAAGGCTCTTTCATCCAACGACCACAAAGACTGATACAAAGGTAATAACTATTTATTTTTAGCCCAAGAACTAAAACTATCACGTTTTACACTAGAGTTTGTTTATTGTATTAGGAAATGAAATGAAAGGAGTTGTTTTGTTATTTTTTTCCAAAATACTGAGTAACCATTGTTCAGTAGGCTTTGATAGGACCTCAGGTCCCCATCAACTCTGTTTGACCCAAACCTAAGGCTCATATGAATTGTCACCTCACTTCAAAGCACTAGGAATTGAGCTCAATCCCTAAGTGAAGATTTAAAAGGCAAAAGAGTAGGCCCTTAGCTGATCCCAAACTTCTGGAGATCTACTGACTTTAGCTGGGATGTGGATATTCACTTGAAGTGCTGATTGGGCCCATCAGTGTGGAGAAGTTGAATCCAATCTCAGGGCTGTCTCTGCCCCCATCACAACAGTACATGCAATACCCTCTGCGATGCTCTGGGTCCATGTCTGTGCCATTACATGCTCCTTGTATCAAAAATACAACAACCAAAAATAGCCACATACATGGGCTCACTCCCAAACTATTCCCAGATGGGAGAGCCCAAGCTGATGTTTGCTAAGCTGGCTAGAGTAATCAATGAGTTGCAATACCAGGGAATACCCTGATGTCTTCTCTGATTCATGACATAGATGTGCCTGTAAGTCTGCTTCCACGTTTCCATCTTCTGCTGAGGAGGACGTTGCCGGTGTGTTTGTCCTCAGTTAGCACGTCTTGTCTGGATGAGCTCTCCAGGGTTCCTCTGGCAGGAGGCTGCGACCATTGGTGTACACTGTGTTGAGACAGAAAGCTTAAGAACAAACTTGTTCCATCTTTTATGTGAAGAACAGCACATAATTTCATCAGAAGTAAAAAGGAGTGATAAATACCAAATAGTCTGCACGCATGTCTATCTTATCTAGAGGCTTACTATCCCCTCAAGAATGCTTTGGAAGGCTTAACTTCTTCAAACACCACTGCACGCACATCCCTCTGTTCTACTGCATCAATGGTCTATCCTGCTCAGTTGCATACACAGCTCTGATCTGCTTGTCCCCAGTATAGGTGAAATGAGTTTTGTAAATTGGCTGCAGACCAAAAGTAGCACTTCTCACCAACGATCGCAGTGTTGGCTTTGAGTGGGCCACCAGCACATGTTGGGAGCTGCCCAAGCCAGATTTGCTGTTCCCCTTGGCCATTTTTTTTTTCCCAGGATCCTGCAATTGTGTTCAGCTGGTGTGCCTGTGTAGTAAATTGTGCACTGAAGAAGTTGTGCGTGAAAATAACATTTTTAAATAGAGTAGTTTCTCCTCCCCCATGCTTGAAATTTTTTAATGTCCTCAAATTATTTGTCTATCATTCAGGCCTCAGACTAAAACAATAGGAATAAAACAACTATTCTGGTTGGACTCTTGGACTCTTAGTGTTAAATTATCATCATTGCTGTACTGACAGATCCTCCTTAAAAAAAAAAAAAAAAAAAGCAAAAGTAGCATTCCAATCATGTGCAGCAAAACATCAGTGTTGTTTGTTGGTTTGGTTTTTTTTTTTTTTAATGTTGGCCAAAGATATTTAGCTTGAAAAAATGCAGGAACGTGCATACTTGTGCAGATTTTTCAGTAGATTTGAATTTAAAAGTGAAATAAAAAAAGACCAAAAGCTTGTTCCCAAAGTGAACCCATGCTGAAGGCAGTCTTTCCAACAATAATACTTTGTTCTTACCTAGCATTTTAATATGTGATTAATGGGTGAATATCTTTACTTATTCCTTTCCAAACAGCAAACCATCAGAACAGTGCAGACCTTTGGTTGCAGCTGGCAGGAGGCTGGGAGTGGGTAGACTCATTCAAATGCTTCCTTAATACAGAAAATATAAAAGGCCATTTTTACAAGGAAGAAAGCTAGAGAAGAAAGGGAATGTAAATACTGACTTGGGAGTGAAATCCTCACACCACTGAAAGCAATGGGAATTTTCTCAGAAACCTTCACTGTTTTTTAAAAATTTCAGATTTCCTCCTTTTCTTTCTAATTTTTACAGTGCTATGTTTGATTAGATTTGTCTCAGCAAATGGTTTTCGCATTTTTTCTTACAAGTCTTCCTTGTTTCATATCTGTGTACTGTCTAACCAGAGCATAGGCAATCTGAAAGCTTCAGACACTGTTGTTTTTCAGTTAGATGAATTATAACTGGCTTCAATATTTTATCTCTGGCTTTATGTCTCAGTGAGTACAGTTTCACACTGACAAATGTCAGACAGTTTCAACAATGTTCATCATCTAATGCTGATTAGCTCAGAGAAGCATAGGTCATATTACACGGAGTCCTCATTTTTCTGAAAGTTGTTTGAGCAATCCTGCCTGGCTTTGCTCAGCTCATTCTGACACAAACATGGAAGGAACACTCACCGTACACATTTTAAAAGGTTCCGTCAACTTCTCAAAATGTTTCTCTTGATTTACTGGCCACCATTACAAATGCCGCTGAGAAGCAGTGAAAATGAAGGACCTAGAAGATACTTCTCATCTATTCTGCATTATATTTTCAGTGGCATTCTGTGTGAAGCCACTTGTACGGGTTTTCTTTTATGGTTAATTTTTCCTACTATCTCAGTGAAATTTTCATATCACAAAAAATGAACCAGAAAACCTCTGTAAAAAAGAGTAGAATGAGTAAATATGTGGGAACAGGAATTGTTTCAAATACATAGGAAACAAAGCCAGTGAGCTTTCAAATCAGTGTATTCCCCTGTCAAGCTTAACAGATTTTTTACTGAAGACTTACTAGAAATTTGCATATTTTCTGTTGGAGGAAAATGGGTAACTGCATCTCTTTTTGGTAGACTGCAGCTAAGGAAGCAAAGCCCTGCCTGCATGGAGATTACCATATGAAAACAAGGATACCTACTATCTCCAGATACCACCACACAGAAGCCCATTATTCTGTCACTTATCCCATTTTTTAAATACTGAGTATCCTGATTTCCTCTGCTTGAAGTCCATTGACTGTCTCAGTGCAACTCTCCCCACAGCCCCCAGTGCTGGTAGTGTTTGGAAATGCAGGCACAGAAGGCAGCATGCCACTTCATGGGCTCAGACACCATTTAAAATACAACAAGAAAGAGGTGCTAACACTGGCATGGCACTCCTGGTACAGAATGATAAAAGATAGGAAGCTGTTGGAATAATTCCTGTTTGTGGTAGTTTTCAAATTCTGTGTTTAAACTTCAGGTCAAGAGTTTGAATGAACAAAGGACAAACGCTTTCTGTGCTGGGTACTCGTTTGGTTTGCTTTTCGTAATGTCAAGTTGCTTTACAGTTTATTTCTTCTCACAACATTCTTTTAGAGGATAAAAGTAGCATCTTTCCCTAATTTAGAAATGAAAAGAAAGGGCCAGGTCCAAGAGCAGACTAGTGTGGTGAGGATCCGCAGGCTGTGAGACCCAACTAAGGGCAGCAGTGACCTAAGGCTCCAAAATTAATGTCTTGGAGAGAGATTTTTGTCCTTCCTTTCTTTCAGCTGAATAAAAGTCCTCAAGCCAGCATGAACAATGTTCATAGAATAATAGAATCATGGAATGGCTTGGGTTGGAAAGGACTTCAAATGTCATCCAGTTCCAATCGCCCTGCCATGGGCCGGTTTGCCACCCACTAGATCAGGTTGCCCAAGGCCCCATTCAACCTGGTCTTGAACAACTCCATGTTGTGCCAGCTCTGCTCAATTAAGTAGGGGAAAATACAGCAGCAGAATTAAGGTGTGTGAAAATTCCACTCCTGGACAAGGCTGCCCTACTTTGGTTACCAAAGGTTAAGTGTCTGAGCTAGGCATCTAAGTTCACTCTAGAATCAATGGAGAAAGAAAATCACATCTATATGGCAATTTATTTCATCTTCTGTAAGTGTCTAATGAACCACCTCTGGCAGATACCTCTCTTTCCATATCCACTACTATGGGATCAGGATGGCTCATTTTGTTTGCTAGCATTTGGTCAGTTAAGATTAGATGAAATGGATACTACCATAAACTATTTGCATGAGTTATACATTTTCTTTATCAAGGAGTGGACAGTGTTATCACAAGTCTCTGACTACAACATCTCTCCCCCTTTCTACCTCTATTGCCCAAGGTGCTTTAGTAACTTAGATTCTCCGTAGTAAGATCTGTGTCAGTCTTACTTCTCTTATTTCTCCTTTGTCCTTTTCACATTTTATATTGGTTTCCTTGTAAACTGATGAATTCTTGGGCACTGGAGTGTCAGGAGGTGAATCACGGCTATCCTTGTACTGTAAGAACTCCTGAATATATGCTTCCAGATAGTGAAGTGAGACCCTAAACATAGGAAAGAGCATGTCAGATGAATGGAAAGCTTGTCTGGTGGAGTCAGTAACTCTACTGGTGTAAGAAGTGGAAATATTTTGTTAGGATTTTATTCTATCTCAGTAGGACTGTAATGGAGTGCAATAGTCTGCAGAAATGACCTTGCCTCTCAAAACAAAAAGGTGTGAAAATGTTTATTCAGGAACAAAGAGATATGACAGAGCTAAGAAACAGAGAACCAGGGACTGAACTGTGACAGGTTTTCTATCAGTTCCACTAGCTCAATTATCAACAGGGAGAAAAAGACAAAAATCTATTTGAAAATTTGTAGTGAGGATAGTCATTCAGCCAACTGAAGTCTTTTCAGTTCACCTCCGTGTTCAAAATTGAAAGTCTCTGAAAAATTACAGATTAAGATGAAAACATCAAGAAATCTTGAGCGCTTAGAAGAGGTTTTGCATGATGACTGGTGCTTTCTTAACTGCATTAGCATTCCTGACTATTTTTACTGAACTTCCCAAAACACCCATGTGACTATGGTACCTCTGAGTGTTGGTCAGCTAGGACACTAATGTTTCTCATTTTGGATTGTCCATCTTCCAACACCTTTTGTCTGCAAGGTCTACTGATATGGATGCAGTCAGGGAGAGCAGAGGGGTGGGGGGTTGGATAACCTCCTCGTCATTTGCACAGGTAGAAGGTTTCAGAATGCAGGAACAGTTTGTGCATCCATCCTTTATTTCATTTTACAGAGAACATTTGAATTTCATTCACATTATGAAGGTAAGTCTGCCAGAAAGCCATGTGAATACAAACTTGTCAGGGACAAACACAATCCATCTGTCTATCAGGCTGGCAATGAGTAGTATTTTTTTTTTTTTTTTTCAGTTCTGTGTGAAGCGTTAGATGTGAAATTCACATCAGCAACCAAGTGATTGCTTTAATCCTATTATTTAAAGAGCATGAGTATTTATAGGGTTCAAAGTAAGCACAGACCTACAACGATCAACAGCAAGGACTCCACTTCAAAGTGCACAATCTAAGCACATATTTTAAAGCATAATATATGTCTGAGCCTACATCTTCAACCCCCTCAGAACATGTGCAAAATATACAAATGGTGTTGAGCAGAAAAATAACTGTTGCCATACAGAAGAATCTATCTGAAAAACAGAGTATCCCTAGTCATACTCAAATCAAAGAGGGGAACTCTTTCTACTTACATCAAAACATTATGATTCAGAAGTAATCTGGGAAGTGATTTGCAACTGTATGCTCCTTTTGGATTCAAGGCAAGTTGAATGTCATGGAGAATGACAGGACAAATAGATAAGCAGAGCATAAAAGGAGACCTCGGGAAACAGAAAGTTGTAGCAGAATAAAATAAATTATTTTATTTATTTATTTATTTTGCTCTGGAGAGTTTCCTACAGCAGAACACTTCCATATGGGCGTCATCAGAAGCTCAACTGTCTGTTGAAGAGGAATGGAGCAAATAAACAAAATGTATAGGAAGAAAATGTTAGAACCAGATGGCATTCACTCAAGACATCTAAATGGACTCAGTGATAAAACAGCTGAAATAAGTATACTGCGTATCCTCTTTTTTTAAAAAAACAGGCTTAGATTTGAGCACCTGAAAGTAATTAATGCAATGCCAGCTTTTAGAAATGATTCCAAGAGAAAGTGGAAAAATCAGATCCTGGCAGATATGAAACGAATCAGCAGGATAGAGAAAGGTAACTATGACACACTGGGAAAAATTCAGTGCAGCTTTATAAAGGGAAGTCAAGCTTTAAAAATCCATCGAGTTTCTGTAAAATGACAGAAAGCATGCAGATGAAGGAGATCTTTGATTGGCACTATCTACTCACTTGTACTTTTCCACATATTCAAGAAGGCCTCTCACCAAATGTCCTTAAAAAACACATAAGTACTCATGGAATAAGAGGGAAGATAATGAATTACATTAAGTTGATTGAAAGTGTACATGCAACTCTTGCAGTAAAGGAAGATCAATAGTGGAATTCTACCGAGACCGAGGATCTTAGGGAGGCATTGCAGTAGCATCTTAAACTGAAAGCAGATGTGCATAAAGCAGTGCATGTGAGGGAAAACAGAATTTTATCTATAAAGTAATGATTTTGAGCTCACTACCTGGGTGGGAAAGTTGGGAGTTATGTAGATTTATGAAAATAATTGCCTAGTGGTCAAAAATAGCCAAAAAGCTATTTGAATGTTAATGTTCTGTCATTTAATCCGAGAAAGCAAATTGCCATATTGGAAACAGCTGGGGAAAGGATGATAAAACACAGGAAGTAGATTTCATACAGAGTAGACTCTCCAGCCTAGGAGAGAACTGGCTGAAAGTAGATATGATAAAGATGAATAAAGACATGAGCAGCCTGTAAAGTGTGAGTAAAAATCTGTTACTAATTAATTCTCAGAATGTAAGATCTAGGAAGCTAATGGCTAATATGTTCAAAATAAACACAGGGAGGTGGTTCTTCAACAACATGGAGTAGAGCTACCTGTTACAGTAAACTGTGAATATTGAATTTTTCATGGTAACTATGCAAGTTTGTAGAAGTGATATTCAGTACAGATATTGCCTTCCAGTTGAGAAACTCCTGACCCAAATGTTGTGGGAAGCTGGGGAGTATTAAAAGGAGATATTACTGCAAGTTGTTTTTAATTTCTTCCTAAGGCATTTCTTAGACCAATAAGATGGGGTAATGAGTTGGAGGAATCCTTCTGTTCAGCGATTTTCATATTGCTATGGCATGATCTGAATATGTACAACTTACCTGTTCTGTCTGACACCAGTTATGCTTTACAAGCATTCTGGTTAGACTGCAAACTATAGACTGAATGCTGCTTCTTTCTTTTTACATCTGTGCTAGATTGTCAAAACTTGTCTGCATTAGACATTGGAGGTTATGGAAGTTATTGAGTCCCAACATTAATCTTCAGGGGTAGCTTAGACAAAGATCTGCCAGGAATTAGTTAGATGTTGTTGATCATGCCTTAGGTATGAGTTTAGTGAGTCCTGGTCTAATATTAAATGTGGAGGTTGGTGGCCCTGCCTTTGGCAGGGGGGTTGGAGATTCGTGATCCTTGAGGTCCCTTCCAACCCAGGCCATTCTGTGATTCAAAGTGCCTGCCAACTGTTCCATTTTATGAATCTCAGTTTGCTCAGAAGTTCCCTGGGACACGGCATGCCTGATAACAGGAAGTGGCAGCCACAAACGTTGTTACTGGCTCTCTCTAAAGGGTCATAAAAGATGCAAGCTGAAAAGGCATTCAGGAGAGCAGGAGGAAAATATTCTCTCAGAACCAATGTTTTGGAGGAGAAACCGTGGGGTAGTGGAGCAGTGAGTGGGGGAGGATTCTGGAAAGGGGGTTTTGCCTAAAAATGCTAGAGCTCAGTGGGAACACTGAGGGAAGCGCCTAGGTATGTGAGCTATTTTGTACAGAATTGCATGTCTCTTGTGCTATCAAAAATACAGAGTGATTAGACTTTTGGAACAATCACAGTGTGCTTGTTTCATATGTCTGAAACTGGGAACTGTAAATCATGATTATATCAAAATGAATAAAGCCTTAATTAAGGGGTTGCATTTGCCAATTCGGAAGACCAGCAATTACTGTGAGCTCTGTAGTAAATTGACAGCTCAGGTTCCATCTGCAAGGGTAGGAAACCCCAAAGCCTCTTCCCATCTGTCATAAGTGGAATGGAAATCAAGCTGAATCCAGAGGAAAGGAAAAAAGGAAAAATTCCTCCACATAGGGCTCTGCACTGTTACCTGGGTGTCCTCTACAACATAGAGAGAAAATACTTTTGAGCAACAGAGCAGAGAAGAAATGCTTTCTCATCCTTGTTTTTAAGATTATTTTAATAAAGCTCTGTGCCTAGGAGCATCATGAAAATTAGCACTTCTAAAGACCACTCAACTCTTGCCAGAAGCTCTAGTCTCTTGATCCTGTGGCGCTTCCAAAGGTGTGAACCTAGATCTCTGTCCCTGGTGGTCATAGATAAACTAACTGCAGAGCTGAAGGGCTTAGGGAATGCTTAGAGACCAAAGAGATGTGAGGATGGCAGAAAACAAAATGTTTCATTCTGATTTCCTGAGAAGCAGAGTCACCATCTGTTCACTAAAAGGGGGAAAAAAGAAGAAACACTGATAGAGGAAGCAGGGAAGAACTGCACTCCACAAGAATTGCTACCTTCCACTCTCTTTGATATATTTGATACCACTCTTCATGGTTTCTTCACTTGATGGCTCTCCAGGATGGCTGGTTTGCAAAAACAGACATCTGTGTCTTGGGGAGTTGTTCAATGGGCTTCCATTAGCCTAAAGTGGTTGTTATGGGCTTCTAAACCATGAAGATACAGGATGTCTCTTCTGACAAGGCTGCTTGTTCAGTGAAGGCCTTGACAGACATATGACATGATACTACAATATGGATAACAACACGTTTTCCTTCTGGAGATAACAGCTCCTATACAAAAACAGAGGATCTTCAGTGCTACTGAGCCATGGCATCTTACTCTAAATTCACTGAAGAAAATTGTTAAAACTGAAATTGTTAAAACTGTTGGTGGAAAATATGTTAAGAAAGAAAACACTGGAAATACTTATTTTCTATAATAGTTTGGAATTTCTAAAATACTAAGCTTTTCATACTGACTTAGGCTAAACATCCTTATAAAAGCTGTGCATCAACCTAAATTAGGCAGGCTTCCAGTGCATGTAAAAAAGTAGTCTTCTTTGGTTGCAATGGATTTAATGGATTGTCCAGGGGGATCTGTACTTTGTTCAGTTTGTGAAACCCTGATACTTACATATTCTACATATTTATGATTATTTCTGCTTGATTCTCTACTCACTCAGGTGAAAGAAAAAAAAAAAAAAGAAAAAAAAAAGATCAGAATATTGCAAAAAGACTTAAGACTGGGAGACTGAATGGGGAAATCAAATATAGACTAAAAACAAACCATTTAGTATTTGCATATTCTTCATATGCTTGAGGAAAATGACACATCTAAGAATATTGTATCAGAATGAAATTTCAGAAAGAGTTAATATTGCCTTGTTGTTATTTCAAGTTTAATGAACTAAAATGCAACATCTGCACAATTTCCTAAGCAGTACTCCTAGAAATAGCAGTTCTCCTAAACGCACCTTCTCATGTCCAATGGAAGCTTGTATTACATGGGTTCCAGCATCAAAAAGGGATCTGTTGAATTTTGATAAAGTAACAAAACTATTTCCAGGACAAAACCATGATGGAAGGAATCAGTCAGTAGCTGAGCTATTTTCATACTTTAAGGCACTGTTTTCCACCTTCCCTGCTCCCTCACAGACGTTAAGTTTCTCTGTGACTCAAGTTAGAGGAAATAGAAATATTCCACATTCAGCCATCTTTTTCCACTATTTTTGTTTGTTTAATCTTTTCAGCCAGAAAAAAGGAGATAAGTGCTGGAATGGTAGCTACTGAGGCATCAGCCTAGTAGTTAAAGCGAGATTTCTGAAGGATTGGTGAAACCACTGACAAGTCCCAGTGTATGTATGATATTTTTCCCATCTCATATCCTATATGTGAGGTATTGCTTTCTCCGTATCAGATTTAAACCTCTTAAGGCACATAGACCATGAAGAACAAAACATAAATGCAACATAGGTGAGAAACTCATAAGCCATAGGCTATGTTTCTGAATTGCAGAATGGCACAGAAATGTACTTGTATTTCAGCCCTAAAGAAGAGTCATGTTTGGTGGAGTGCACTCACCACATCATGGGATGAGGAAAGGGGCTGCCTGGTAACTCTCCCTCTTTCCGGCTCCATGCAGGCTTGATGCTGAGCGTCGGGACCAATAGTGAGTCCACAGCCCCACAGGGAGGTTATAAATCTGGGTTATAAATCAACAGAGGTTCTTCTGCCTTCAGGGACTAAGAGATTTTTGAATAAATCAGACACAAATAATCTTATCTTACCAAAGACAACCCATGGCCTGCAATAGTTGTGCTAATCAATTTCAGCTAGAGCCAGCATGTATTTTTAACTTATAATTGGGGAAAACACTGTAGTGTGTTCCAGCAGCTCACATCAAAAAATCTTTGGCAGAGCTGCTGCCTTGGCTGTCAGTGGACAGATAGGGAAGTGAATATGATGGAAATAGAAAAAAATCAAATAACATATTCAAAATATTTAATTTCTTTTGGAAAAGCCTGGAAATGAATGACACAAATATTCCAAATCTAATCACCTTCAAGGCTTGTTTTTATTCTTTACACACTTCATCCGCTTCTAAATGGAGCTGAGCTAAGAGCTGTAGCTCAGATTGAAAATAACACATTGTTGTCATTGTGAAATAATTTAATGCAAAAGAAAGAAAGGTTATTATTGTTGTTATTCTGCATTAACCAATCCTTTGTACATTTTGCAACAACTCGTACAAGAGTGTGGCTCTCCTGAGCCCTATATTTACAGATAAGGAAACTAAAGACCAGAAAGATGCAATATCTTGTCCGAGGGCATCAGAAAAGCCAATGATAGGAGTAGATGCCCAGCCAGCAGCCCTCCGAAGACAGGTGTGCAGCTATGGAAGCTTAAGGGTTCACTGAAAATTGCTCAGTGTCTGGTTTAACTCATCTGCCAGTGCCAGTGCCAATGTAAGGGAGTAGCCAGCAACACGTGGCTGGGGAGTGCAGAGCTTTGAATTAAAGGAGCTTTAATTACCATGGAACCAAACTCCACAGTCCCATACATCCATGGTTGGTCCTCTAGGGCAAAATGCCCATGCTTTGAAAATGCGATTATAAGGGCCACAGCATCAGACAGACCCGTGATCATGGTTGGACACCAGAATAACTCATATCTACAGAGAAGAACTAGAAATGGCCCTTTCTTGTAATTTTATTCTGTCTGTGCTTTTGGTAGATTTTGAGTAGAGCCGAGTCTGACTAATGTTTAATTCCCTTTCAAAATTTAACTACCATTCAGGTATGCAAGAGAACAGTGAGTGCAAGTCAGGGTTCTGGTACATGATTTTTGTTGCTTGTGTGTATCTGTTGTTTGTTTGTTTCAGGAGAAACCCATAGCAAACTCATCTCAAGCAGCACTTCTGTGCTATGTGTGTGATGGAGCACTGCACAGGCTGCCCAAAGGCTGAGGGGTCTCCTCCTTGGAGGTCTCCAGCAGCCACCTGGCCATGGCCCTGGACACCCTGCCCTGGGGACCCTGCTGGAGAGGTGGTGGGCCTGAGGGACCCTGAGGGCTCTTCCTCTGCCATCCTGTGGTCCTGTAGTGGTCTGTGATCTGTGTACCTGCACCACCACCCAAGCACGAGCCAGGACGAACACAGAGGATGCTGGACTACTTTGCAAAACAACAGCAGGCTAATGGGCTTTACTTTTTTATCTTGCTGGTTTTCTGGTGGTCAATTTGAAGCACCTCCTCCCATCAGGCGTCAGTCAGGTGTTATTTTGAATTGCCTTCCCACTCTACCCCTCCACTGGCAGAGAGCAGTCACCCCCATTGCTTCTGATCCAGATTCTTCCCAGGACCCTCACTGTTTTGATTAACTGAATGTGTTTCTGCTAGCCCATTTATACTGCTAGAATAAATGAAATTGGATTCTGCAGCAGAAAAATTCATTCCTGGTTATAGGAGGATTAATGGCTCGCCCTCTTCTTAGCATGTGCCCACTGGCAGGGCTCTCTGCTGGGTCCCAAGCATGTGCTGAGGCAATCTGCTCCCTTGGCTCACTCCTGCACAAGGGGCTTTTTGCCTTCACTGATTTCCCATGCTTTTCTTCCCCCCACCTCATTACGGGAAGACTCAGAAAGAAAGAAAAAAGGGGAGGGGGAGACAAGGGGCTCTGAATGCTCACAAAGACAAGTCTGCAGTCTTGCTCCTCATAAAAATATGCACCTCTCCACCAAGGGAGAGACAGCTTTTTTCTCTTGCCTCTGAGCAAGGCGCTGTCATAGAGGCAAAGCAGCCAAGTGACCGACCTTAACCAGATGCTTTTATTCTCTCAGCCAGGTGAAGAGACGTACAAACATTTGGCTTGCAAACTCTTTCCTTCTGTAAAGCAAGACCCCTCAGCTTTAGCCGAGCTGTGTTATTAATAAGCATCAGGGGTTTTAAAGAAACAAAGGCTGGAGGAGGCGGGGGGAGCCTTATTTTAGGAAGGGGGCCAACAAAGCCAAGATGTTTAGGAGGAGGAAGTATTGACACCCTTGGAAGAGAGCAAGTGCCGGGTGCCAGCTGCAGAGAGCCTACAAGAATGAATGTCTCCGATGCTTTTGTCTCCTTATATGGTAAAATGATACCGAGGGGTTTCACTGGGCTGGGGAAGGCAGCAGGCTGTTTCCACACCACGCTGCCTGCAGAGCTGAAATGAGAAGAGCTGCTCTCAGCAGGCAGGAGAGAGCCTCGGCTGGCTGCACCTCAGCAAGCAGGCCAGTGTGTTCGTGGCACAGCTGTTAATGGATGTGACCCTCTGCCCCAGGTCCAGGAGGTGACACTAGCTGCCCGCCACTGCTCTGTAAGTAAATATCTCTTTTTTCCCCCTCCCTCCCCACGGACCGTGCCTTAGGATGTGCCACTTTAAACAAAGGGTGCAGGGAGATGGAGAGGGATGTGTGGTACCCAGCGGATTGTTGGGTAAGGATGCAAGGAGAAAGACTTCAGGTCCCCTTCCTCCTCAGCACACAGCCAGGGCTGTGAAAAGGAGGAAAAGAAAAATTCCTCATCAGAGCAATTACTGCTACTTGTCTGTCCATACGGTGACATATAGCGAGCTGATGAGGCACCGGGTCATTTCATTTTAATGACCGTGTTGTGCTGTGTGTGTAATCCACCGGGGAGGTCAGAACAAGCAGAAGCCAGGCTCAGGATTTCTTACACCTCTGTGCACACCTCCCGCTTCCCAGCACAACAAAGGATGGTTTTTGCACTGTAGCAAGAGTAGACGCATATGAAACAAAGGTAGCCTCTCCTGTTCTCAGGCAAATGCTGCGGGCAGATTGTGTACAGGGAAAACAGGAGCCATCAGCATTATATTTATTCTTTGTACATGGTGAGAATAAATTAGAATGCAAATCCCAATTAATAGCTCTGAAACCCTTTCTTTCACGCTTCTCTCTTTGTGCATGTGTGTGCAGCTCCGATAACTTGGATGCTTACTATATGCCATCTCACATGGTTATCTCTGTGTACATAATAAAGGAAATACTTTCATTGTCTGCATTTAATGGCTGTTCTAAACTTCTGACTTCCCTAAAGAGATATGGCTTTTGTGTAGTCCACCTGATACCTGCGTACTGTAACTTTGCTGTGTACAGTACAAGAAAGCAAACCTTGTAAAATCTACACACCAGCTGCTGTTGTTACTCCCCTGACACCCATCTAGAGGTATATTAACTACGACTGCTGATTGATCATTAGGTCCAAGGTCAATTGCTGTAATGCATATTGTTGGCTATACGTATTTGTCCAGTGTCTTAAATAAGGATCGTGCCAACACAAGGGTGTGTGTTATTAGGCACTTTACACACATTCCAGTGTGAAGGAATTCTCTAGCTAAGGTTGCAGTTTCTGTTATGAACCCTGTTTTCGTCTGTTTATACATTTACAGATCTCCCTACTTTCTGCCTAAAGTCTTCTGTGCCTCCTGTCAGCCTGACGTTTTCAGGTAACTGAAAACAGTTATTTCAGGCATTTGGAACTGAAAGGCTGAAAAACAGTTTTTAAAAAATATTCTTGTAAAATTTTGATTGTTTTCTGCATCATCATTTAACTGTGAATGAATGGACCCTAAAGGCTGCTCTAACAAAGCCCATGCATATTATAGGTCACATTTTGGGATTTTTTTTTTTTAAATTTAAAAAAAAAATGATATGAGGTGCTATATCTATTGAAAACTCAGTTTCAAACACTACCATATTGACAGTGCCATGTCCAAAATCTGGCCAGAGCACTAATAAATCTGTATTTTACACTAGCCATAGCATAGATAGTGATCTTTTGTGCTATCCTTTGGCTTCCAAACCAAAGCATGGATAAGGTGAGTGAGACCGCTGGAAGGTCAAAGAACTGCTACTGCTGAGAAACCATGTTTGTGAAAGTTACCTGGAGATCCCAGGTGACATTTTCACTTGACTTGCAGGTCTGAGGCTGGGAGATGCACCAGCACTTGAGGTATTTTGAGAAAACTTAGGAGAACCCAAGACAGCAGAAGACTTAGGGTAGAATTTACATATATTTGGTTCTCACCATTCTGCCATGAAGGCCATGAAATGACAATCTAGTCTTTAGTCTGTATCTGACCAAAGTACTCAGATAAAGATAAGGTCCAGTTTCCTAAATATAGGAAGATAATATAGTTACATGTAACAGAGACCCCATGGGGCCCTGTAGGCCCCTCCCTATAAAGAATGCAGGAGCCTAGATATATGTACTGATTTTTGGGTGGTCTTGTGTAGAACCAGGAGTTGGGCTCAATGGTCTTTATGGGTCCCTTCCAACTCTGGATATTCTATGATTCCATGATACTCTGATGGTTTCTTAAATATGTCCCTTTCCCTAAAATCACATCTCTCCTATCCATACAGACATCAGCACTTTCAGTGGGACCACTTGGCGCCAGAAAAAATTTAGACAATTCCTTCAGTCACACACAATACAGTTCTGAAGGATCCCATCATGCTTTAAATATTAGGAGACCAAAAAAAAGTCAGTGGCAAAGCAAATCCTGCAATTGTAAGAGCAAAAGAAAACAGTGGGAGTTGGCTGTAAAGACCTATTTTCGTATAAGTGACTCTGGCTCAGCTCTCCAGGATACTGAGTTCCAAGCAGAGAGCCAAGCAATGTCTTATCTGTTGTCATCCTCACCTCCTTGCCTTGCAGGGCACTGAAAATTGACAGCTTAAGGGAGAACTGGATAAATGTTAATGCTATCAGCCAGAGGAAATGACTTATTTGAAATCAAGCTGAAAACTGAATGAATGCCCACTGCTGCTGACCAATACACTGCAGGTCTGAGTCTCATTAGTATTTTTCTGATGGATAAATGTGTCCTGAGCATCTTCAAAGAAACTCTGGATGGTGTGGTGTTGTAGACAATCACCTTCTCTCATTTGGGTACTGCTTCAGAGGTTGGGGATCTCATAATTTGCATTTTTAGATTGATTAATGTTAATCATGCAATTTTAATGCATCATTTATATATGCACACATTTGTGATGCAGATTCTCCCCAAGAGAGGGTGTGAAATGGTAATGACAGGTTTCATGGAAATAAATCTTGGATAAATTGACAGCCAATGAAGCATTAACGTTTAAACAATACTAAATAGCTATATAGAGAATCATAGAATCATTGGATGGTTTGTATTGGAAGGGACCTCAAAGATCATCTAGTTCCAACTCTCTGTCTGTCATAGACAGGGACACCTTCCACCACATTAGGCTGCCCAAAGCCTCAATGAATATGGCCTTTAACAATTCCAGGGAGTGGGCATATATATAATTGATTAGTAAATACTAGAGGCTTCTTTTAAGGCTGAATGTCGTATTGCTTACGTCAGGTGAAAAAGTTGCAGTCTTCATTTTTTTTCTTTTTACATACCCTTCTACATTATATTGTCCAATATTAACCAGGATGGGAAATGTTTACTGTATACACAGTAATACACCGTTAAGAGGAATGTAAATGAGCGTAACAATGATATAAGACTATTCATCTCTTCCTTTCACAGTAAATTTTCAACTTTGAAGTTGTAAATATATCAATGACAGAACAGCAATGCTTCGGGTTGCGTGTTTGGAGGCAGGAAGTAGATATAGACTCTTGGCAAACACAGACACGGTGTTCAAAACCCACCTCTCTTTACTTCATCTTTCATAAGAAATACAATGAGTGGCATAAAATATATATATATATCCGTACGCATTTCCCTAGCTCTATTTTGTCACTGCTCTGAAGCACTGTTGGGATGAATCTTTCATCTGCTTTGTAGGATTCTTGTCCAAGTACCTCTGAAGACCAAAAGTTCAGAGACTAGGATCCTACCACTGCTGAATTCCTCCTCCGTGCTATGCAGTATCTCTCCATGGTCTACCCAACATCTTCCTTCTCCAGTTAGAAAGGATTTTGCCCACAAAAGGATTACCTGCCTCCTTGTCTCCAGGCTCCCTTTGTCCTTCTGTGCTTGCTTCTAAGTCTCTTGTGCACCACAGACACTTTGATTAACAGCTCGTCTCTGCTCACTGTGTTCAGCCAAACTCTAGTCGACAAATTGGACACAACTGATTTTGCCCATCTGTAATCCACCTCTTTTTCTAAGATGTACCCAGATGAATGGGCATCACTAAGACTTACACGTTTGTTTTTTTTTTTGCCACTGCTTGGAAAGCCAAAAGCACAGAAGATTAAGAGAGAAGTATGGATGCTTCAGCTCCAAGGCATTCACTGCCACAGTAGTTTTGCACAGCAGCTGAAAGACATGCATTAACAGATCCTCCCAGTCACCACATGTGCCAGTTATCTTAGACAGAAAGGGCTTTGTGGTCTTGCCTCTGTAGACAGAGCCAGAGAGAAAGCCAGGACTGTTTTGCTAAAGGCCAGAACAAATAACAAAGCATTCTTCCTCCATAGGATCCTTCCAGTGTTGTTTCTGTCCTTTGTAGAAAGAAGCAAACATTGAATATTTGGGACAGTATTCTATTTTTGTGTCTTAGATTGTATTGTATGGGATTTGAAAAGTGTAGAAGAACTCAGAAATTTCATTGCATGGCAGCACAGTATACTTTTTGGAAGTTTTTATCTTAGGGAAGATTTTCCTGGTAGTGTTCTTGTCAATAAGCAATCCTTTTCTGGAAAAACATGCCTCTGTTGAAATCTAGCACCTGCAGTCTTTTAATTAAGCATTATTACCATAGTGTAAAGCCAGTAGGTTTTATTAATCTTATTTAGATAACAGTAGGTTTATTAGATAACAGTAGGATTTATTGATCTTATTTAGATAACAGTAGGTTTATTAAATAACAGTGGGTTTTATTAATCTTATGCTATCACTTTCTGTTATCTGCTTACATACTTTCACTAGAAATATGGATTCCTATGCTTAAGTAATGCCAGGTATATGGTCTCTGTCTTTTGAGTAAGCCTTTGTTTATCCCTCAAGAAAAAGAAAGCAGAGAGCAGTTTAAAAAGACTTTGAAATAGAACATAAAGTCAAGCCTTTCCTCTTGAGCTGTACTCTTCCTTGCTGTGGTGGATTTTAGAGTCATCTTGTGTGTCATTTAAATAGACTTCTTTTGTAAATGAAACGTATTAAGGAATGTTTTAAATCCATACATTCTCTACTCACTTCAATGTCAACCTCAGCTAATCACTGTAAATTGCGTGTGGTACACGTTCAGAGTATCAGTGCTCATTTCTTCAGTGCCATCTGTAGTTACCAATGCTGGTGCTCACTCTACAACTGCAAAAATGGCTCTAGGCTGGAGTAGATCCTTACTGAATGCCAAACAAAACAAACCACACAGAAACCTCAGCTGGAGTCTTCCTTCTCCACCACTGTCAACAGGATTACTTTAGGCAGCCACACTGGGGGCCTTCTCACTCAAGGAACGTTTTCTGTTCTTTAGTATTGTCATTTTAAGGAAAACAATCTTAAATAGCAGACTTTCCAATTTGTGATAGGCTGACTGCCATCCAGACAGGAATCGGGTATGCTTTGGTTATCTGCACATGTTAATGTGGTCGGTCTGCTCAGAAAATTGCTCTGAAGTATTTATAAAGAGACACTGGAATGTTATATCATAGGTAAAATAAGTGTCCCATGTACAAGGAAGTTGAGTCACTGCAATAATCTAACCGTGACTCTGAAGAATGTTTTAAGGTAACTTTAAAAGGTCTGTTATAAATAGAAAGATTTTAAAATACATTCTGAAATTTAGCATGGACATAGAATGGCTTGGGTGGGTTATTTAAGGTATGTGTGTTTTCTCTTTATTTTGTTATTATGTTCAACTATCAAGTTAAGTTTTCCCTGCTTTTGCAAGGAGCTTTTAGGAGACCCACAAATACCTACTCTGAGCTTAAAAATTTCAGAAGCAGTGAGGAATACTTCTGTAATTACATACCTCTGACATCTTAACCTTGATTTGGACGTTGGTAAAACAGTCTAGACACTGTTAACAGGGCTGATCAGTGACAACAATGATATTATATTATGAGGCTTTGATTTCTTAAAGACAGGAAGCCTAACTCCACTGATGGGCTTACAAGGATTTCTCTGCCACAGCAACAGCAAGAGAAAGCTGTTTCCACTTTCTCCTCAGCTTAAAAATAACAAGGGAAAGAAAGACTGCAGCCAGATCTATCTGGGCATCCCTGCCTCATTTACAAGCTTAGCGTAAGCTATCCCAGATCATGGGATACAAGGATACCCAGCAAATCATTCCCTACAGTAATCATGCCTTCCCTTTTCAGGGACCTGAACAAAGAATCATAGAATCAAAGAATCAGTAAGGCTGGAAAAAGCACTAAGATCATCTAGTCCAACCATCAAACCATCACCACCATGCCCACTAACCTTGTCCCTAAATACCATATCTATTCTTTTCTTGAACACCTCCAGGGACGGTGACTACACCACCTCCCTGGGCAGCCTGTGTCACTGCCTCACCACTCTTTCAAAGAAGAAATATTTCTTCATATCCAACCTGAACTTCCCCTGGTGCAGCTTGAGGTCATTCCCACTCGTCCTATCAGTGTTACCTGGGAGAAGAAACCGACCCTCATCTCACCACCACCTCCTTTCAGGTTGCTGTGGAGAGTCTTCTCTGTGTGTCCCCTTCTCCAGACTAAATGACCCTAGTTTTCCTAGATGATGATACCAGCAGCTGTCATAGTAATAAGCTTCAATGTCTCAATAATTTTGCACAATTATACCCTTTTTCTTCTCTTTGACCATGAAATGCACTTCACTGAGTGGTACTCCAGCAGCCTGTGGCAGAAACAGAGTCTACGGCTGGAGAAGACCACGTCTGGGCTTTTTGTATCAATTGCGTCTCAATATTTGGCTTAGCTTTCAGACTCTTGGGAAACAAAGTGTCCCTTGGTGGCCCATTGGGAGATGCTTGGCTGTTCTGCATGTGCTGGCTTGGCTCTCCACAGCCAGAAGCCTGATGCTGGAGGGTCAGAGAGGCATGCAACACTAGGAGGCAGCCCCTGCCCTGAGGCCAGCTACAGCTCCAAGCACTGAGGTTCCCTTTGTTGAAATTCAGGTGGATTCCCCGTGTTAAATCATAATTTCTTTTCCTCCTGAAGTAAATTAAAAAGAAAAAAATAGCTCCTCCTCTCCCTTGGCAAGCATTATGACCCAGTTTTGAAAAATGATAGCTCCTAGAAGAGTGGCTTGCAGTTGCTGCATTAAGATGGTAGGTAATGAACATGGCAATAGCTGCTAAGTACAGAAAAATAACAACCTCTTGCCAGAAATCCAGCACAGTTTGAACTACTAGTTCATAGTTACAAAAGATATCATAAATCTTTGCATTTTAGCTTTTGGAACATTAACATAAATTGTTTCCAAATGCTCTGAACCTGCATGGCTTATGTCACTGAAGTTGCCAGACACAGATCTTCCTTTTGCAGGGAAAGGAAAATAAACAGATCAAAAATACTCCAGACCTCTGGGGGAGAAAAAAATAAATAAAAGTTAGGTGGGAAAAATGTGTGCACATATTGGAAGAAGATGGGCTTCTCCAAAGGCCTTTTATTTCCTGCACAGGTAGCTAAAGAACTTCTCTGAAGGCACAAGAAAAGCCATAGCTCTATTGACCTGGCTGAAGTCAATAGCCTCGTTTGGCATCTACAGGGGTTTAATTCAGTATCTCCAAATACCATTACAACAAGAGATCACAGCTTCACTTGAACAGCTGCACTGTTTTAGACAATTCATACAAGAATATCTCTTACTAGGCTTGCAAGCAAGATGGAAAAAGAAGACAAAGTCTGGGAGAGCCAGTCCCTTCCCTCAACACCCCAACAGCAAATCATGTCAGGGGATGGGAGAACACCACATGGGCATGGTGGTGATGGGCTGGTGGTTGAACTTGATGATCTTAGTGGTCTTCTTCAACCTTAATGATTATGTGATTCCTTAATAAGCTTTTAACAACAGCTATGAAAATGAGCCTGTAGGAGCAGAAAGGGAAAGAATATAGAATCAGAGCTTTTAAGTCAGCCTACTACTTAATTTCTGGTAATTTTCATGCCAATTTGTACTGCCTGGGAGACACAATCTGGGTAGTGCTAACATTTGGCATAAGTTGGAATTTTCTTTGGGGATGCAGTAGAAAGCTGCTTTCCTTTTGGAGATGTACTTGTTACACCTAATGATGTAGGAGGGAAACTGTATGACAGAAAAATCATTTTCTCCTTATGATAATGTTGAGAGCAATCTGGAATATCGTCAGTATAAAATAGCAACTGCAGTAAAATCTAAAGACCTCATTGTACCACTGAGAGACATAATAAAGATAAGCCTCTGGCCCACAGAGCTTTACAGTCAACAAGCACCAGCACAAGAGAAAGGCATTAATCAATGGCAAGGAGGCAGAGCAGCAGTTTGTGCCCATCTACAATTGTGAAAGCGTTTGTTTGTTCCTACAGCCTAAAGCAGTGCCTAAAAAACTGCACTAAGCTCAGTGTGACTTTTTATATATGACAGGAATCTTGTGACAGGCAGTGTAAACGACCATGTGCACTAATAGGCATAAGCATGCTTGGTGTGATTTTACATTTGTTTGTAAGACAGCAGTGATTTGTGAGATTTTCCTGCTAATATTTAGTAGATATGCCTTCTGATTACTTTACATTTAATTACTTCTCTCCAGAGAAGAATACAAATGCCAAATATCCTCAAAATATTGCATAGTAAATCTTGAGATCCAGCCCAAGACTCCAATCTAAACAGCATGGAGCTTGGGATGTTTCATTCCAAATTGCAGCTTTCTGAAGGAAACCGCACAAACCTGAACACCTAACTTGAAGGGATACGGGGTCTGAAATCAGTGCTAAATCCAATGAAGGAGTCACGTAACCAAAACCAAAATGCAGATCTTGGAAATTTTCCTCTTTTCCCTTTATTTCCCAGACCTCTGGAACAGTGCTTCCATCTTCTCAGAGTGGAATCACCTCAAATCTGTGGGGGACACAGAAATTAAGTCTGCATCTCTCTGCTCCAGGAGAGGCCCAATCCATAGTGACAACCTTGGAGCACCTTTAACAAAATCGTAATCCTTTCAGGATAGGGAAGAAAGTATCCAGGTATTTTTCAACATAAAGTGACTCTTATATTAAGCGAGTAATAATATTTCCCTCTGTTCCTGTGAAAAACACCCAGAAAATAACGCGACATATGAAAAGAACCACCCTGTAACAAAGACATCAATGAGAAATCCAGTTTAGACAGAATAATGACTTCTTCTAGTCCCAATTCAATTCTATATTTTATATTTTGCAGTTTTGAATGAAGGACAGAAATAGTATAAACCTTCAGCGGAATCATACTCTATATTTTTTTTGTTTTGCTCCTTGGTATCACACATCTAATTCAGGGCTAGAAGAAAACAGCTCTGAAGAAAGGTGAAAAATGCATGTCCATACACAGCTCCTGCTCAGATTTCAGCCTTACAGTAATGCAAATTAACTGTGGGACCAAACCTTATCATGTAATATATGCTAGGGTCTGGTAAAAAGCTACAGATTTCTGTCCTTGGACAAACTGTCACTCCTATCAGACTCAGACATACATACATACATCAGTGTACACTGTTCTGACTCCATTCGTTTTGCTGAAATTCTTTTCTTGAAGGAAGTTACTTCATCTCTACCTCTTTCACTGGAAATACACATAAATCCACTGTAATCTATTAATTGTGGTAATGATTGCACCTTCGCTTCAAGAGAAGACTAACTTGCTGGAAGCAGATGGAAAGGAAAGATAACCCTACACCAGCTCTGTGTCTCATTCTCCTCCCTTACACTGCCATTGCCAGCCACTGTTGCTGGGTTCAGACAAACTTTGGGTAGCCTGCACTTCTCTCTCTAGCATAATTCTTCATACCTTCCATCTTTTTGTAATCAGTCTTTGTGATCCTCTCTGCTTTACTGAGAGCACCTGTATACTCTTAGCTCTCTTTTGGAATAAGAAAGTTAATTAGTTCCTCCCTGTACAAAACAGTTGGACTACTGCTCCATTTGGGTTGGCCATAGCACAGCTGACCAGCTGTCAAAATTTGTCTTCCAAGCACGAATTCCTTTTTCTTAATCATTTACCCAGAGCTCAAAAGACTTCTCAGCAGCTGAGCCATCACGTACCTGCTTTGCACATGCAAAAGCTCTCCCCTTTTAGCCTGTGCAAATCATCACACAATTCAGCAGCTGACAAAGCGTCAAAAAGAGAAAGTCTTGTAGCCACCAAAACAATCTTTGTTCATTCAGACCACTCTAAAACATTACTCAAACCCCAGTGAGAAAGGATACAAAATGATAAAAACTGAAATCTTAGAAGAGAACTGAAAATTTCCGAATGCCCTACGAGTGGCTCCTCCAGCCAAAAGAAAGGGACAAACTCCAGAATCAAGGAACCTGCGCCAAGAACACTAAGCGAGTAACAACTTTTTGTTTAAAACTGAGAGCTGAAATTGGCAAAAGGACTGCAGCTGCTGTAAATGTCTCTTGTGTGTGAAAGACAGAGATAGCCGCTGATGCCATTAGTACCCAAAACATTTCAGGCTTTATAGATGTAATCTGGCTTAGAGGAGAGCAGGCCTGGCGAGCAGTGAAGGTCGTGTAGTGCTTCCCCATCCTCAGCAAACAGCTATGCCCTGCTTCATCTGTGACCTCTGAACAGACTTCAGGTGCAACACACACTGTGAGCCTCAGGCTAAGAAAGAAGCCGATGACTGTAGTGAAACTCAGATCCAAAACAAATTGTGCTGGGCAACAATGAACATTTATGCAACTAATCAAAGGCATTTGTGTCAGTGTTGCTTGTGTGCACATCCAAAAGATGCTGGAGACATAACAAGACAAGCAGAGGAAATAACGTGTCCTTCATTCCTTCGCTCAATCTTCATTTGACATTTGCCTGAACCAGAATAGCTAACTCTCACTTGTATCCCAGTACATGGCAGCTGCTGGATGAGTTGTCCAAACTCATTCAGCTACATCAGGGAGGAGTCAGATACGCAATCATTGCCCCCTACTTCCTGCTGTGAACAGTGCCCATTGTCCCTTCTGTGGGCAGGAAGAAAGAGGCACTGGCTCACTGCAGTGCAACTATTGCCAGCCACTGGCTTATTGAGATTGTAGAGGAGGAAGGAGCAGAAGTGCACAGCAGTAATATTTGACAACCTGTGCATGACTAAAGCTTACCAGCAACACAAACTTGCTTCTTGCCTTACAGAAGCGGTGCTGGTCTTTCTGAAGATTAGCTGGCTCATTCTCTCAGGGTACTTGGTTCCCTCCATGCCCTACAGAGTCAGCATTTTGCATTGGGCTTGACGGTCAAACATACCTGGTATTCTTTAAGCATCCCATGTAAATTCTTCACACATTGGATTTACTCCTCTCTCTCTGGTCTCTAACACTCGCCAGTCAGTGTAAGGTAAGTCAGTGAGTGGCTAAAATAAGTGGGCTATGGCCTTCATTGAGCAGGGTGAGATTTATAGCTTGTTTTCTTCTATTGTGTTGATTTATGTGACTGAAATTTGAATTTGATAAACTGGAATTGATAACAAACCCTTCTTGGGGTATCAGATCAACTGCGGCTCAGTCCGACGTGCCCATTTCTGTCTTTGCGGCAGGACAGCTGGACTCCAGGCATCAACATGACTGAGCGTTTTGACTGCCACTACTGCAAAGAGTCCCTGTTTGGTAAGAAGTACATCCTGAAGGAGGACAGCCCCTACTGCGTGAAATGCTATGAAAACCTCTATTCCAACACCTGTGAGGAATGCAAGAAACCTATTGGAGCTGACTGCAAGGTATGGCAGGCTGTGTCTCATTATCTTGGTAGGGTAGTCTAGATATATTGCCTGTAGTTCTGAACAAAACCTATGCTCTAGGGCACAAAGCCTCTGCACAAAATGGGCTGATCCCTGAGCATTTACAAGAAGGGGACAGAGTCGTTAGCAGGGTCTGTGGCAATAAGACAAGGGCAAATGATTTCAAACTAAAAGAGGGGAGGTTTAGGTTGGATAAAGGGAAAAAGTATTTTACAGTGAGGGTGGTGAGGCACTGGCACAGGTTGCACATAGAGGTGGTGGATGTCTTGACCCTGGAGACATTCAAAGCCAGGCTGGACGGGGCTCTGAGCAATCTGATTGAGCTGTGGGTGTTCATTGCAGGGGACTTGGACTGGATGACCTTTAAAGGTCCCTTCCAATTCCAAGGATTCTGTGATTCTATGATTTTATTCACTGATGTGGTGAATAAATGATTTGGTCTTATCAACATGCTAGACACATTTTTGGAATCAGTGGGAATGCCCAGGACATGTATCTGAAGGCCATGATGCACAGGCAACCCCTCACTATAGCTGAGAAGAATAGGTGCTTTGCAGAAACAACAGAAATAACCGAGAGCACAGAAGTTTTCAGATGAAAACATTTGGTATTAAAAATATAGCTGATCCTTCAGTCTTTTTTTAACCCAGAGTTACTGGGTTACATTTAGAGAGCTTTTTCCAGAGGTAATAAGTGCTGACATTTTAATATCATTTAATACGGAAAACACTATATTTGTGTGGGAGGCTTTAAAAGTGTTTAATACATGATGCTATTACTGAAAGAATCTATAAGGATAGCTTACTGATTACAAAGGGTTGATGAGAGAGCACGCTTTCTGGACACTTGTACCTGCTTTTCACTACTTCCCATTGCAAGCCCTGACTAAAGAAGCATAATAGAAATGGAAAAGCACCCTTCTCTTCCTGTAAGACAGAGTGATCTGGTCTTAAAAAGTCTCTCTATCTCCCTAGGAGAGTCCAGCTGTCGTTGAGGCCAGCTGGGTTATGGAAAGGTGGCAGAAACAAGTATTGCCTACCTTTGGATCAGAGGGAGCTAAGCCTCTGTTAGCTCTTTACTAACCATAATTTATTGTCATCGAGAGACAAGATGCTCAAGAAAAGCTGCCAACTCATAGGCAAAAAAAATTGGCTAATGCTGAAAGAACTAATATATGAGTTATAACACAATTAGCCTTTAAAATAGAGAACAATGATAGTAGGGTATAACTAAAGATGACAAAGAAAGAGCAGATGCCTTGCTTGCTTTAGCTATGCGCTGCTGCACCTCATGGCAACATCTACCTGCTCTAAATGAGGTGGCACCACCTGCAGTTCTTTCAAATTAACCAGAACAACTGGAGTTCACGTCAGTTTTACTCTGGGTGAATGAAGAAAGATGATATTTGAGGAATCCAATTTGAGGTGCTTGTTAGACTCATATGAATAGATTTCATCCAATATACACCCACTTTGCCCAAAATGGACCTGTTAAATTTAGCCGAGAGTTTCACTGGCAGAGTGAGTTTGCGTGGCCATGGGATTCTTGATCTGTTTGTGGAGGTCTGACATTTTATTTCCTACACTGTTGGCTCATACATCTAGAAACACCAATTAGTTCCTCATCCTGGTGCTAGCACCATATCGTTATTCCAAACACTCTGAAATATAAAATCATATGTTGATCCAGAGAGGAAAAATTTGAAATCCTGTGTCTTCCATACTGATCTATTTTACCCTATTGGAAAATGGGTAGGAAAGCCTCTTTCGGAAGCCTTAAAAAGGGGAACATGTCTCACCATCATGACAGGGAACTGGCAATATTCTGTATGAGCTATAAAACTGCCAGCTTTCCTACAGCTCATAAATATGCAGATTAGAGAAGAGATACAGCTGGCCTGACCTGGAAAAGCAAAATATTTCTGCCCCAATTCTAGAATGTGCTTTTGTTTTAAGCTCTCTTTCTAATCCCCTGAGAAGTTATTTCCATGTGTTGATATTCAAGAATTTCCAAACTTGGACTGCCTTCAACAAATCTTGGACAAAGTATTCAGGAATTAATCAGTCTGAACTTTTCAACTCAGATTTATGGATTTAGGGAGCGTGGGTGTTATCCAATATATTTCTCTTCTGTACTTTTAAGCGAGACCCACACTAAAACAAAAAAAGAGAAGCACAAATTTTCTGCATATTTTTATATGTTAAAATGTATATATATGTACATGTGGAGAACACAACTGTAAGATAGCAAATAAAAAATTCTTCAAGAGCTGTAAAGTGAACCAGACACAAATGCACCCTTGTTTCCGTGATTGCTGTTTGTGCCTACAAACAGTCCTTTATGCTACAGTTTTTCAACCTGACCGATTTTAAGCACATTTTTACAGATGAAGAAAAGTTCCAAACTTAGCAAGCTCCTGCAAGTCTTCTGAAAATAAAATATGTGGTGCGTAGTAAAAAGGGGATTCGATTAATGTTCCCACTGAGAGGCAAACTAGAGTCATTTTTCAATTACAGTAATAGGCACTCGAGAATGCATTTGAGAGAGTCCTTGTAAGTGCCTCAGCCACAAGTTTCAGTCAAAGCCTGAGCACTGTGATTGAGCATAATTCAGCTATAAAGCACAGTCACATTATCATGCTTTTGATCCTTATTTAACTGTATATACACATATGTACATAAACAGATAAAAACATACATACAGTCATACATATACATGTGTTTGTATGTGTGTATTGTATGTATTATGCTTGCAATACAGTGACAACATACTGTGCTTGGGAATAAAGCCACTCTTACTGCATGTACAAAGTGGACTCAATATGTATTACTTATTCTGACAAAATCTTTGTACAGCTTTTTACAGAACAGATACCTGATGTAGTAAAAATATTGTCACCCACCCCACATCTACAGGACATCTTGAAAAGCTCCATTTAGCTGTCGACTCAGATTCTCCTTTGCGAATCCCATCTTGGCCACTGCTGTTTCTCTGCACTGAAGAGAGCTGAACTGACAACTTAGTTGCAGTGGAGACAGAATCATAAAGGTTGGAAAAGACCACTGCAATCATCCAGTTCAACCACAGAAATATAGAAACACTGAGGCTGGAAAAATGATGTTCTTCGTTCCACTCTGCAATTAATCTCCTTCTTGCAGATGGCTTGATTTACAGCTGTTTCTTAGAGCTTACAAAGCATGAGACTAAAGATTAGGATTCAGATTTGGAGCACCCAATTCCCAGAGTGAACTCTCTTTCACAGAAGTAGTTGCAAAGCAAAAATTAGCTTTGATAGCACCTTAAATACTTACTTGTCTGGGTGAAAACGACCATACAAAACCGAGCAGAACAAAAGTGAGAAGGTTTCTCTCTTAGTGGACAAGAGCAACTGTCCCCTAGCTGAAGGGCTTACCCCAGAGTAAACCAGGTGGTGACAAGAGGACAGCTGCTTTTCCATCTCTGACCCTACTGTGTTCTCCTTGCAGTGTGTCATCTCACCTGAGTGACACTTCAGCCTGCTCTGGCTCTGGTAACATTCAGACTTGGACTGGGCTCTGGGAGGACTGAGCCAATGCCACATTTTCACCTCGTGTTTCCAGGACAAGGAGCCCATAAATTAGCTACCCTGAAGACAAGCTGCCTTTGAATACAAAGCAGGAGAGAATTTGCTTTACCATCTTTCAATCTTTTTTATGGTGATTTCTGAGTAATTGTATATGTAACTGAGTAATAACATTTTTTATTTATTTTAAATGCTGTCTTTTACAAAAAAAAAAAAAAAAAAAAAAAGCCTGAATGACAGCATGTGATGTTAATTACACCTTTGGATTTAGGCCATTTTGTAAACTGTAAACAATTCAGCTGATGTTTATGAAATTTTCACAGACAGATTAAAAGCTTCATATGCTGAGTGGTAGGAGATGATACTAACAGACAGAAGAAAAACACGACGCCATTTCTCTCACAGCTATTGCACATTATCCATATGCCAGCAGGCCCTGGTAGAAACATGCTCCTTCTAAGAAGGAGAGGTTGGCATTTCAGTTTCCATGTCTGCTCACTACACCCACTGCTTCACACTTCTTTTTGGAAATCATAGAATGGCCCGGGTTGAAAAGGACCACAATGATCATTTAGTTTCAACCCCCCTGCTATGTGCAGGGTCGCCAACCATGAGACCAGGCTGCCCAGAGCCACATCCAGCCTGGCCTTGAATGCCTCCAGGGATGGGGCATCAAATTTCAATCTATGGTAGTTCTGTAGTCTCTTATCTGTGACTATTAGTGCTTTATCTAACAAGAGCACATGGCAGTCCACTTTCATAGATGCATAGATTGCTGATAAAGACAACTATTTTCCAGGCTTTTTTTAGGCAACATAGGATACCACCGAAAACTACAGCTCAAGGGTGTAATACTGGGGACTCATTTCTCTCAAACTACATTAAGTAGACAAGAAGTCATGTTCATCAGTATTTTAAGGATATATTCCAGTTCTGAGTACACAAAAGCAATTCTCTTTTTTAGTTCTTCCTGGAAAACCAGGAGATAAACAGGAATTAACTGTATATCACTTTCGTGTTCTGCTAGAACAGATTTGCTTAGGTTACAGTCAGCTAGAGTAACTCAAGCTCCCATGCCTTGAGTAAATCAAATGCTCTTTCAGCTTAACTGAGCACCAGGCTAACAGTCAGACAAGCTTGAAGTCATCTCTGTAGACACAGCTGCTCCAACACAGAATCTGATCGAGGTCAATACATCTATAACTTACATGCAGTGGTTCCAGTTAGATGTACAATACACCGATGTAGAAAAATCTGATACCAAGTGACTTCATTTACACTGACCTAAGAACAGTGGTGAAACAACTCAGAAAGTATTTCATCAGTACCTTGGACTTCCTTGTTTCAGTTGACAGGTTCAGAGAGAGAAGACAGTAACCATTTAATCTGTCCAATTCTCTGCTGCAGGCACATCAATGTCAGACATCTTAAACATCCCCTACATTTGATGACAGTATCTGTTATAATCATCCAGGCTGGCTAAAGATTACTCACACCAGTGTCTACCTTGCTTTCATTGGGTTACAGCTATGATTCATCACTTCGCCATGATGAAGCGTCTGCTACTTTGACCTACTCCACTATGATCTATACAATCTGCCATCAGAACTGATCCAAGGATTAAACACTTCATCAGTAATACCTAATCCTTTTCTTCATTATTGCTCTTCTGCATGGCATAATTTTATTGATAAAATAAGGCAAAACAAAAGGAAATATCAGCATGTGAGTTTGGGATATAAAAAGCAGCCTGTAGAATATTGCAAAATGAGGAAAAAGGCAGCATGTGAAAAAAACTGAATATGTCCTGTTACAACAGGAAGAAAAACAGATCTTGTCATTCTGTTTTCTTGCAGGCAAATTTCACATCTAGGAAAGCTGTTGGCTGTGAGTTGTGTTTTTCTGTTGACAATATTATTCCCCTCTGAGAACAGATTTAGACTACTCAATTTCATTTAAATTAATATAGGTTGTTTTATTTTTTTTTCATTTTGCTTTTGAAAAGTCTGAGATTTTATGGTCAGAAATTTGAGTTGTTTCAGAAGGTTTAGCAGATGGGCAGATACTCTTTCTTGTAATGATCTGAGCAGCACTTTGTCTGATCTCCCAAAGACACTGTTCAAATGTTACATAATTGTGCTACTTAGAATTTTAAAAGACAGGATCCATCCAGGTAAGTCACAGTTCTCAGGACTGGTTTTTACCAGTGTGTGTCTTTTTTTGTTGTAACTTTGTTTTAATACAAGTATCACTGGGGAGATATTTTAAATAACCTATGCGCTCCAAGGTGTTAATTCCTTGGTTAAGAGTGTTCTGGATCAGTTGCTGCAGGTACATTATGGTCTCTCATCGTCCAGAGTGTTCAATCACCATCAAGGCATCCGATTCTCATTTGAAACATACATGAAATGAAGCACAAGACTTGGTTAAAAACTAATTCCAGCATGCAACAAAGAAACAAGCATCAGGCCAATTTCACCCTTGGTTTAAACCTGACAAACCATCCAAATGTGACTGGAAAAAGGATAACAAGAAACTACAAGATGACCTAGAAATTGGCAATAACTAAGAAAAGTGTAGGAAGTCCATTATGTCTCTACAGTTAACAAGATCTAATCTGGATCAAAGCCAGGACTTCATTCTCGAAGGAAGTACCTAAATGAAACTAGTTGTTCCTCTGCTGAATTGAAATTAAATTCAGTTGACCTGGAATTGAAAGAAGACTGATGGTTGTCATCAGCTACTTTTGGCAACCGCAGAAAAATAGGCTCACCTGCATCAGAACACGCCGTTTTCCTGAGCCATGCAAATTAGCCTTAATTTCTGTCTGATTCAGATCTGCACGTTTGCATTCTCTGACCTCCCAACTGAGCAAACTATTCACTCTGTTTATTCTGTGGTTTTTAATTTCTGCAGGATCTGTCTTACAAGGACCGCCACTGGCATGAAACCTGCTTCCACTGCTTCCAGTGCAAGAATTCATTGGTGGACAAGCCTTTTGCTGCAAAAGAGGAACATCTACTTTGTACTGATTGCTACTCCAATGAATATTCTTCCAAATGTAATGAGTGCAAGAAGACTATTATGCCAGGTTAGGATACTCACTTTTGGGGCGGAGGAAAGATCAGGTTTAATATCAAGCCTAATCTCAGCAACTTTCATGACAAATATTTTTCCTTAACATTCTCTGCTGAATCATGGTGAACTTCCTAAAACACAGCTGATGATGCTTTCTAAGTTATCCTTGTAATCAGAACCCACAGTTTTCAGAATGGATCTTGACAGAATTGATAGACACATGAAGAGAGTTTTTTTTGAAAGCTAGCATTTATTTAACATAGCATTTTTGTTCATGAGATCTACAATTTTCTACAGAAATATTTATTAAAAGGCTATTGATAGCTGGGTAACTCATCTGTCCAGTCCCAACTTTTCAATTCGCTCCTCCTGTTTGAATATCAGAGGAAGTTAACAAATTTAAATTTACTTAATTCATGACATATTCTTTTACACAAACAGCCAAAATTTAGATTCTTCAATAAAAATCAATAACTGGTCAAAATGCCTCTAAGGTCTTTCTTGAGCTCAAAAGTATAAAGAAATAGGAAAGAGCTACCTTCTCTTTCAAGTCAGGTATTCCATAAAACCAGTGCTGGTAGCAGAAAGTTATAGGAATAGATTGGTAAAGCCTCATTTACTCATGACAGTGCTAAAGCGCTTGTCTTTTGATTGACAATGCTTCATTATCTGAGGGTTTAAATTGAAAGAAATACTGGTTTCAGAAATAAAAAAAATAGAAGGCAATTTGAAGAATCCAAAAGTACACTCCACAATGACTACTAGTTACTTTTTTCCAGTAATTTTTTTCCTTAGCTGGTTCTCATGTTGTATATCTTTGACAAAAGCTGGAAAACACCACTTTGTGTATCTAAGATGTTTTGATAAAAATGAGGGCTTGATGGAGATGCAAAAAAAAGATGCTAAAAGCAGATAGACATATTCATTCATAAAATGAAAGGAACATGTGGGCATGGTGGTGAGGGGGTTGATGGTTGGGCTAGATGATCTTAGAGGTCTTCCAACGTAATGATTATATGATTGCGTACAAGCATCTCTTGTTATTGCATGCGCCTCTGTTTTTTCACATACAGCATGAAAAACTGACATTTAAGAACAGTGCTAGTTTTAAAGCTGAAAAGTATTTTAATCAAATTTTGATCAATGAATTCAGTCCCATAAGAGCTCATTTACAGAATAGAACTCTGTCTATTATACAGAGTTACAGATTGATAGGTAATAATGGAATTGGGATTCAGTGACTCAGAGTCCCTTCTTCCCTTTCAATTCAAAACAGAATAAACCAATTTTTACAAACCTTTGCAACTACCACATGGTTTTTAGCAGATTACTGATTTATTAAAGCATTTTCATGACAAGCTTATTAAATGCTAAGTAATTACAAGCTTGATCTTTCAGTTCTTCTGCAAACAGAATTTCCATCAATATCAAATGAGCAAGTAATAAACAGGATTCCCCCTGCCTTGTGTTTTAGTAATAACACAATCCCAAAAATAGAAAACAGCTAAAAATGTGGAAATATAATTCTAGAAAATTCCAAGAAAATGTGTCCACATCTTCTCCCAGAATTTCATTCCTTCGAGGACCTTTCAGCCTTCTAACCACTTAAAATCATGTCAGTCCTCTAAAAAGTGGCCAAAGTTTTCATTATTAGCAGTAAATGCCTCTCTTCTTTTTAGGATGAGAACCACTTACTCTCCAAAAACTCAAAACAATACCCAATACCATGCAAAGCCACTCCCTCATAGCTGTACTATTTATTTTCCAACAGCCAGCTGTCATGTAAACAAAAGTTACAAATTGCATTAGTCTCAGCCATAAGTTCAGTTTATGTTCTGTTCTCATTACAGGTACTCGGAAGATGGAATACAAAGGCAACAGCTGGCACGAGACCTGCTTTATCTGCTACCGCTGCCAGCAACCAATTGGGACAAAGAGTTTCATTCCTAAAGACAATCAAAATTTTTGTGTTCCCTGCTATGAAAAGCAGTTTGCCATGCAGTGCGTCCAGTGTAAGAAGGTAGTGCCCTTGTTTTATTTACCTATAACGTCAGGGATTGAACTTCATCACATTTTAAGTCCAATTATGCAAAAATAAACAAACAAACAAACCCAATATTTTTCTCTGTTAAAAGATTCAACGACAATTGATTTTTAGAGATGATACAGTTAAAACTCCAATTCTACACAAGGCACAAAAGCTACTTCAGTGAGAATTCTTACTCAAGGTTAAAGATCCTTTTATATTGAAAGCCTACAGAAGACATGTTTTGGAAAGCAAGCAAGCAAAAAAACCCATCTGCATTGGAATAACCTCCTATCTCCAATGTAGTCATCATATACCATACACCCAAACGTTTCAACTGGAAGGGAGATGAGCTAACAATGATTTTTTTTTTTTAATATACTAATGAAGTTGAAGATAGAGAAATAAACTTTACACAAAGCAAATGCTGCTCCTGAAATAAAAACTAGTAAGCTCAATGTTAGAGAATGCAACTTTCTAGACTCAAAATCTTTCAATTGTGTATTTCCTAAATTCAATTCAGACAAAAGTAAGATTTTTAGTATTCCTTCCTATTAATAATAGATTTTAAAAAGTCATCTTATAATTCACAGAACCAACAAATATCAATTTCCTATCAATATACGCATAGGTTTTAAATGTGGATATATCCATAGTTTTAACCGTCCTTCCAATAGTTTCTTCCATGTTTTGTTTTACCTTCTGCATGCTTCCAGCCATCACTTATGCTTACATTACCAAAACTTTTTATGTCTGCCACGTACTCCAGATCGCATTACTTTCAGAGCAGCCCTCATATACAGGAAAGAGGCAAAGACAGATTGAATACACATACTGGATAGCATGTTCGTACACAAGACTGACTTCCCAGGGAATCTCCCTTTAGTGAAGATGGGAAGAAAAGTTAAACTGATTTTAAAGGTTTCTTAGGAACACTTGCAAGAGCAAGAAATGTTTCATTTGTCCAACATCGGGGAACAACGTATCCTAAGAGGAAAAAGCTCAGAAAAAATCCATAGAAGCAGAAAGCAAAGATTTCAGGTAAAATTTGAAATAAAGCACTTGTTGTCAAGGGAATTAGCAGAAATTGAAGGTGGCTTTTCCATTAAGAAGAATGGGACAAGTGAACAAGCAGAGATATTTGTCTCACAGCACATGAGTGTGAAAAAATGGCCTACAAAGGAGATCAAAGAATTTAAAAATAAAGAGGGTAATTTAGACTGAAATTATAAAGAATTCAGAAAATAAAGTACTTTTAGTATGGGTCTCCTTTGTATAAATTGGGAAATTATAATGAATCACTCACATGCTCTTCTCAAGGTTAACTCCAGACAAAATGATGATTTTGCTGCCATTAAATCTTCTTTCCCTCCTTCCACCTGTGAAAACCTCATCAACCTTCCTCTCTACCAAATGAAGATGAAAATCTGCCGCTCTCAAAATAATACTTTCTGTCTTATTTTCCATAAAACAGGCTATCACTACAGGAGGTGTGACTTACCGGGAGCAGCCTTGGCATAAGGAGTGCTTTGTCTGTACTGGATGCAAGAAGCAGTTGTCCGGACAACGCTTTACCTCCCGGGATGAGTTTGCATATTGCCTGAGTTGCTTCTGCAATCTCTATGCCAAAAAGTGTGCTGGATGCACAAACCCAATCAGTGGTAGGTCTCTCACGGCGAGTCACTTTATTACTGTTTTCTCCATTGAACTGCATCTAATATTAATAACGGTTCAGTAATTTGTTCTGACTAGCTTGAGAGAATTGAGGCACTACACAGTTCACAGGAACTGTGAACTTAAATACTTACGATGCCATCCAAGTGCCTAACAAAGAAATGTGAAAGAAGTCCTTAAGCTGAAGTTTGTCCCATTTCACTTGACTTTTATGAAACAGTGGCCACACAGTGACATTTATGCATGTGGTGGAATATACCCATATCCTCTAAGTCACTTCACTTGTGCTCATGAGAGGGAACGCTGACTTCAGTAACAACAGTCTCTCAGCCAGCAACATTTAACCAGCTTACACCTTTCACTGCAGCAAAGCATATTTCTTTCCTGTCCTGATTTTTCAGGACAGCAACCGAGAATCTCAATGCTTTTACATACTGCTTTCCACTACAACAGTGCTCTAAAGCTGTAAGCAGTCATTCTTTACATTTGAAACACTCAAAATCACCTAATCAGCATTTAACACCAAGATTGCATATATGAGTTGATTCTGAACCATTCTCTCTCCTGTTAATTCTGTTCTGCCCCACACTAACGTATGCCTGTTTGTATATCTCCCAGAAATGTCACTGCATAACACCTTTCTTATTATTACCCATACACAAGAGACCTTTCTCTTGAATATCAGTCCTTTCTTTCACATGCTGTTTTCTTCTTCCCCAAAATTGTTGTTACTAAACACAAAGTAAAAAACACTCTCATTAAGTGATATGTTCTATGAAATCATTTCACTGACTTTCAGCTAGTCAATTCTAATTCATCATGCTCAAATTGCTTATCATTTCTATAGTTAAATAATAATTACCACTATAAGAGAAAATTGCCCCTCTTATCTTTTATTCTGTAAAATTCCTATACCTCGTATGATAACCTCCACAGCCTCACACTTCTGAATTATTTTTGATAACCTACTTTTCTTGAAGCACTCCTCCTTGAAATCTATGAATCAAGTCATTACACAATCTGCCAAGGCTTCATTTCTAATGATCTCAATGCATTTTTACAAAACAAAATTAACTTACTCTGTAGTTCAGAGGCAATTGCTTTCCTTTTCTTTGGCTGCAAGCTAAGAGCTGAGCCATCTCTACATTTAAATTTTATTTCTGCCAAATACTAACAACCAAAGTACTAACAACCCAGTTCATTAACTCAACTAAAAGCAGCAGAACTACTTCACGATGAAAACCCTCGTTCAAGAATAAGGTGACAATATTCACACAGCAACAAACAGAAATAGATTTGATACAACAATATTTTTTCACTACAATGTCAGATGTCTGTAGCCATCCAGAAGTAGAATTTGAAGTAGCATCATGTAATGGCTCTTCTCCTCTGGTAACAGAACTTCTGTTTTCAAACAGGTCTGGGAGGAACCAAGTACATCTCATTTGAAGAGCGGCAGTGGCACAACGATTGCTTTAATTGTAAGAAGTGTTCTCTCTCATTAGTAGGCCGTGGCTTCCTTACAGAAAGAGATGACATCCTCTGCCCTGAATGTGGAAAGGATATCTAAAGCTCAAAATAAGAAACAGGGAAGAGAGGAAGAATGCTGTGCTTGCAATTTATAGTCTGAACCACAAAAAACTAGCTTTGCCCTTTTGTGTTTTGCTGTACTATTAACATCACTTAACCTTCTTATGAATTTCAAACTCTACAAGTATAGAAGGAAAACAACTTTGGAAACTCTAGTAGCAGGGATGGAGTTTAAGGTTTCTATAGCTAACCAAAACTAATGCAAAACCTGAGCTGTAAAGCCATTTGGGTGTTACTGACATAATACACTTTTTTTTCTCCACTACATATTCCAGTTTAAGCATTTGATTTAAGTTATGAGCAAGTGATACAGTTCAAGGATTACAGTGGCCACAGGCAATAAATTCATAGATGGATATTCAGGGTGAAGCCTCTAGCCTATTGAAATCAGTAGCAAACAGCATTTAATTTCAATAAGGCTGTGGTCTCACCTCAGTGTTCTTGAGCTATGTGACTAGTATGTGCTGTCAAGTATGTAGAAAGACTACGGACGTAGAGGGTGTTTTTTAAAGTACAAGGATTTGTGCAATGTCAAAGAGAATGATAAAACAGTTGAAGTGGGAGTGCTTCATAACAGATATGTATTTTATTGCATGACTAGCTGATCATTGTGTGAAGTACAGTTCTGATCGACAGTGTCAGTATTACATTTAGTCAACATTACACTGCACATTGTATTTTTAAAAATAAAAGTCATTTAAAACAAAACTGTTATTGTGGTTTAACTGCATTTACATACTGGATATTTACAAATAGAATGCTTTCACAGTCTTACAAAACACAACATAAGAGCCATACAAACACAAACTTTTTTTGCACGCTCAACTTGCTAGGAAATTGTGCTAAATAATCCTCACACAGGCCTTGCTGATACATCAGTCTTCTACTAATTGCAGTCACTGGGAGAGATATTAGCAGAACTAAACTATGTGAAAATATTGATTTGAGTGCAGCTGATTAAAGCATATTCATAGGCTTTAAATTCAAAACCAAAATACTCTTTTCAGCAACCAAGGTTAAAACAATTAAAACAACATTTATTTTCATGAGAGTCACAAGTTTAACTTCCACATTAGGGTGTGATTTAATCTTATTATTGTATGGCAATATGTAACATCATTTGCTATAGCATTATTTCTGCTATGTATCTGCTACAAATGCAATAAAATTAAGAGGAAAGAAGTCATTGGATGATAACCATCTTCCCAAAGCACACTTCAAGGAACATGGTCAAGTTATGCAAAGCACAAGCCCAGTATACCTTTCGCATGGAATTTATATCACAGAAGAGGAAGAAAGTAACACCACTCTTCCAACAGGAATCTTTCTTTCCTATGAGGGTGGTGAGGCACTGAGCAGACTGCCCACAGAAGCTTTGTTTGAGGTGGATGGATGAGGCCAGGATGGACAGGGCCACAGGTAACCTATCTAGTGGAAGATGTCCTTGTCCGCAGCAGGGGGTTGAAACTGTATAGTCTTTAAGGGTCCTTCTAACCCAAACCATTCTGTGATTCCGTGATCTTCAGATGTGGAAAGCGGAATTAGGCCTGCACTTCACTCTGTACCTAACTGTGCAAGGTAAGTTTGCTTCTAATCCTTACTGCCACTCTTGAATTTGATGTTTTTTTCTTTTTCTTAGTACCAAGCATCAAGCAGTCATGGGTCATTCCTCTCTCAGTATTTCAACAAGATAAATAGATGTTTTGGATCAGAGTAGTTAACTGTATAGTTTGAAGAACTTTGCCATCTGGCATTTTTGAAGTGCATATCCTGCCAATCCAATCTCACTAAATAATGACTAAAATCTGTCCAGTATTTTCATTCTACAATTAAGGTGGCAGTAAAGAACAACCAGAAAAATCCTTTTTATATCCATACCTTCCAAAGCACAAGACCACCTCCCTCCATTGCACTCCTCTGGGGTCCTGACAATCCCCAGCACACTGCAGTTCTACTCTAGTACTTTGCTAAGGGAAGGACTGCTATCATTCAGGGAAGTAGTGTAGGACAGTAAGAAAAGCATGGCTTGCACCCTGCCCCCCAAATGTTACTACAGAAATTAGAATGATCCTGGCTTTAAGGAAAGGTAGGTGAAACATGGCAAGGCTGGGAAGCATTTTAGCTTTAAAGATGACTATGACCATGCACCAACAGCATCAGGATAGCATTCCAGTACAGTTCTGCAAATCACTCCTTAACACACACTAACACACACACACTCTTCTAGAAACTGGAACTACAACAAAATATAACCTAGATTCCAGCTAAGAAGCCACCCACAAAACAGAACTCCCTTCAGCTACATTAGTGCAAGGATCAGCACTTCACATAACACTAACTGCTGCTAAAATTCCAACAAAGCTTTCTACAATGTAAGCTTCTAGTTCTAGTCACTTGAAGTCCACTGAAATATAATGGTATAAAATGAAGTGGCCTATTTGCTTCATAAAAACAAGTCAGAACTGCTTAGTTTGCTTTTAATTGAATTTATTTAAATAGGATAAGGCTACTTAAAAGACAACTCTTTACATACAAAATGTATATTACGTTAAAGTTTGCTGTACTCAAGTACAAAAAAATGCACAAGTGTTTAGTAAAAGGGAAACAGCACACAGTTTCAAAACACACACATTCTTACCATTTTACAGCATTCAAGAAGTGCCTTTTATGTTGTAACAGTGACTGGAAAACTGTCAGTAATGAATTAAGCTACAGTTTTTGGTTTTAACACTAACCAATCTAAAAAAATGTAAACAAGTTCTCAGATCACTACTGACAGCTTCTTTTAGTGAGTTAAGTGGATTCAGAAGTGGATTTTTTTGTTTTACTCAATCTGGAAGCATTACTGTTATTTACTGTCCATATCTAAAATGGATCTAGATGGGCTTCACCCTGAGCCACAGAGATTTAATAAAAAATTTGCATCAACTTGATTCCTGCCTTATGAGAACGCTACCAGTTGATCCAGATGCAACCTCAAGTTGCACAGAAAAGCAGCATCCACCTTCAACAATCACAGGAAGGAAAAGGAATAAAAGAATTAGGGAGAAAAATGTGCACCTACATACACTAATGCTCTCAAGGTACTTCTTTGTCTTCCTGACCCGATCCCTCTCCAACTGTTAGTAAGTTGAGAAAGCACTGGCATGCATTCCATAAGCTTTCCCCGTATTTTATCAACATGATTGTAACCAGGAAAACAAGCAAATTTTCTATATCGGCACATTTTTACACTTTCATATGTATAAAAATACACCTTTGTGTATAAGATAGCATGGCACTAATCCACTCACTACTTCCTCTCAAAGATTCCTATCAGACAATTTAATACCATACTACCATCTGTGCATTCATTTCATAAGTCAGTAAGAGAAACTTCAATTTGAAGTAATGCTGTTAAATAGTTCATCTCTTATTACCAACCTAACTTGCACTGTGAATTCTACGCTCGTATTCTATGCAACCAAAAAGGAAAAAGAAAGTTGTCTCAAACTATCTTATTAGCAGAACAGTCAGTTTTCTCATCTAAATGAATTATCTTTTTTGTAATCAAGAACACTCATGGGATCCCTTTGAATCTTAATAACTATTTTAACTACTTACCCAGAACTGGACCAAAAAGTGAATCTTACTGAAAACAAAATAAAACAAGAAAGAGTATTTATGTGTGTGACCCATAGGGATGTGCAGGAGATGAACTATAATAATCTTGAAAAACAAAAGTGGAGGGCTTAGTATATCGTAATATTACCATCTTTTAAAGAGAGAATAAATTACTTGGTTTAAAATAGTAGATGCTCTTAAGGTGACTGGTGATAATGACTTCAGATTTACAAGAGGGAGCTTTTAAATGTGTAAAACTTCACAGCAATCTGAATCCCTGCAAGGTTTAAAAAGAAGTGTACCTAAATTGCTCAAATATGACTTATCTGTTTGAAAATATGGAAGTAACATTTATGTTTTGAGCACCACTAGCTGCTTCACGGCCATGTAACATGCTGGATTTTCTTTTTTGCTTCTGTAGGCTTTAGGTCATTCTGCAAAAGAAGAAAATACACAAGTATTCTTAGATGTATTGCACTAAGTAAACATTAGTAATTAACCTGCAACATTCAAAATTAGCACTAATTATTAATGTACTCAGATACATGCTACTTCAGCAGCTTTCTACTGCCATCTTGTGGAGAAAGTTAACATCACAGTACCTCCAGAAGAGACGAAACTAAAACCAATGAATTTAAGTACGTGCAAATCACGTACACCTTCTGCTTTTCCTTAATCCTTAAATTAATTATGCAAAAATACCTCATTTGGAAAATTATGCATCTTAGTACAAGTACAAATTAGAGCTTTAAAACATACATCTGAAGTTATTTCAAATTGTCATCTTAAAATACATTAGAAAATATGATTTTATAAAAGGGGAAATAAATCAACAGAGAGCTAGAAAATCAGTTTACTTCTGTCAAATAGTAACATCAGGAAAAGAAGTATGTTTTCCTTTGTAACAATCTGTCTAAGAGCACAAAGTAATTGCTAAAGCCTGAGATGAATTCATCTTTTAAGAACCCCTCCCAGAAAACATTAACTTGAAAGTAGAAAAATTGGAGATTTAAGTGTGAAACAAATACCCTTCACCACCTAAAACAAGAAAAAAGTCTGAGAAATTACAGTTTTAATAGTTCTAACAAGAAGAGTAAAGACAGCGATTTATTCAGAACATCCTGAAGCACACTAGTTTTGGCATGTCCAGAGATCTCTCTTCTCCTTAAAAGTTCACAGCTATAATGAGTCTCAAAACCTGAGAGGTTGTAGATAATTAGACTCCAAAATCAGAATGTATCTCCTTGCTATTCTGCATGAGAACTTCAGTTTTTCTTAGCAGAATAAATAACAATTAAAAAAAAAAAATCACTTCATTGAAAAAGCAATCTTCATTATACTAAAAATACGGCACGTTTTGCACTCTGCAACCACTGGCCAAACATTTTGATTCCTCTCGCTTGCATTAATTCCTACTTAATATCACATTCTATCATAAAGTAATATCAATTTGATACATTTGCCTAACTTCAAACACCTTTGACTGAGAAGGCCTGAAGGCTTGACCAAGGCACGTAACAGAACTTTACAGTAATACCTTGAACAACAAGCTGTGGCTAAGAAAGGTACACGTCAGAGAGTTGTTGATGTTGGTAGTAGGAAACAAACCTCTCCAGCATAAAGCTGATTCAGGGCCACAGTCATGATTCTTGTAAAAGGTGTTTAAGCTGTCTTTCAGAATAGAATCATCAAGGTTGGAAAAGACCACCAAGATCATCCAATCTCCCCAGGCACAAGTCGAGGCCATTCCCTCTTGTCCTGTCACTAGTTAATGGGAGAAGAGGACAACTCCCATTTCACAACTTCCCTTCAGGTTGTTGTAGAAGTGATAAGGTCTCCCTTGATCCTCCTCTTCTCCAGACTAAACAATCCCAGTTCCCTCAGCTGCTACTAATAAGGACTGTGCTCCAGATCCCTCACAGCTTTGCTGCCCTTCTCTGGATGCAATCCAGGGTCTTGATTCTCTCTTGTAGTGAGGGGTCCGAAAACTAAACACAGTACTGGAGGTGCAGCCTCACCAGGGCTGAATAGAGAGGGATGATCACTTCCCTGTTCCTGCTGGCAAAACTAATTCTGATACAAGCCAGGATGCCTCTGGCCTTCCTAACCACACTACTGGTTCATGTTCAGCCAAGCACTGACCAATATCCCGAGGTCCATTTCCAATACACAGTCATCCAGCCACTCTGCCCCAAGCCTGCAGCGTTGTCTGGGGTTGTTGTGGCCAAAGCACAGGAGATAGCAGTGTGTTTACATACTATGTTTAACAGAAGACTGATAGAACCTATCAAATTATGCAGCAAATATATTTCTTGCATTCCTTCATATAAGAATTTAAACAGATGAACAGAAACCTTTGTACAAGGCAATACTGAAGAAAAAGTCAATGTAACTGCACGCTGTATTTCTAAAGCTCCCCCTGCAGTTCAATTGAGATCAGATATCTATTTTCTCCCTTGAAGCTTGGACTTATTCCAAGTATTCCTTCTTTCAGTAGAAATATGAAGAATCCCTTGCATTAATTTGTTTGCATCATGAAGTGATACAACACAAATAAAAGACTCATCCCTACCCTGCGGCACATCTCAAAGGGGTGCTCTGCTCTGTTACTTCGCTCTGCTCCATGCTCACCAACAGGTTCTTAGACTGGTAACAGTAACACCAAAATTCAAGACTGCTGCTGCATCTTCCTCCTCAACTCACAGCCATATTCAGTGTGCCAATCCTTACATTTTCAAAAGTATGCCCTTCTGAAGTCACATAGCCTGCCTTAGTTCTTTCATCTCTTCAGCTTACTAGCTTCACTCTGCTCCACTCATAGTACAGATCTCTCCTCTACTTCAAACTTCTTTGCAGCTAAATCAAACATGCAGAATCAAGGTAACTTTTACCTTTATGATGAACAGTTCAGTCTCTTACTCCAGAACAGCAGCCTCTTCTTCAAGATCTCAACGTCTCTTATAGGAAACCAGGTACCCAATTAAGATCACCAAGGCTCAAAATGAGCACTCAACTTTTGACTTCTCATTCAACTAACATGGTATGTTGTTCTCATCCCACAATCTAGGCAATTCTCCAGATTTTCTTGTCTAATTCCTGCCTCTCACTTGCCAATTCCTATGTGAGATTTAAAACAGATGGCCTTCTTCCTTTAAGGACACATTCTACAGCTTGCAGCATCTCACTTCAGTTCCTGTAACATCTCCTCCTCCACTTTGACAAATTAAAGCTTGTCCTACTCAGTCATTCAAGTGTGATTTTTACAAATGTTATCATTACACTTTTTTCTTCCCGACCACAAAACCAGACCAGGATGATCGTGCTGTTCTGTAATACTTACAAGATGATTATTTGTTTGCTCTGTTTGACTCTGTCATCAGCAATACCTTACATATTACGTATTCATTTTACAAAGACATGCATGCTTTCTACAGAGCTGTTTCTAATACAGAATCTTCTCATGAACAAGAACTTCATTTCTTTTCCTTCTCTTTCTCCCAAACCAGTGACTCCTTCGCCTGTTCGTAAATATTCTGCTATTACACAAAATAACCCTGGAAGCTTTTGCAAGGGGCCACCTTTGGCCCCTTCAAGTTTCGATAAACTGTGAAACAAAACACTGACCATACATACCGGCAAATCAGATTCATCTTTTGGAACAGATCTCTTTAACTTCACAACAGTAGTTCCCGCTACTGGAGATAAAGGGTGTGTCTTCAGACTAACCAATACACTGCTATTAGTCTTTGAAATATTGTTCTGCTTTGCCTCATTATTCCTCACTTCCAGCTTAGCGTCCTCTGATAAACTGGAGGCTGAAATGTATGTTGAGGCATTTGAAGGAGCCGACAATCTCCTCACAGTATTGGTGATGCTTCCAGCTGGGGGAGGTTTTAGGCGATCAGTAGCTCCATTCTCTGTCTTCTTCACCTTTATGCTTGTGCTTGTTGAATTGCCATCAAAAACAATTAATGGCCGTTTCCTTAATCCTTCCACCGCTGTAACACTGAAAATGCAAATTGTAGAACTATCAGAAACACAAGTCAGATGTTTCAAAAATAGCAGACCTGAGACATGAGCAGTAAAAACAAAAGCGTCTTGCCTAATGTAATAATGCATCTCAAAATAATGATCTTAAACTCTTAGCTGCTCCAAATTCAAGGCCAGGTTGGATGGGGCCCTGGGCAGCCTGGTCTAGTATTAGGAGGTTGGCGGCTCTGCCTGTAGCAAGGGAGTTAGAGATTCATGATCCTTGAGGTCCCTTCCAACCCAAGCCATTCTATGATTCTATGAAACTTTAGCAATAGGAATTGCTTCTAAAATAGAAAGGAATGGTGCGGGAGGAAAATAGAACACAAAGAAGGTCAAAGAGGGTTGTGTGATTAGCTTCCTAGGTAGACAACTACAGCAGTACACTGTAAGAGTGTACCCCTATACTACTGTAGCTATTTCAGAGTAACAAGAGATAATGTCTTAAGTTGTATCTCAAAAGGTATTTGAGAAAGTGCGAGCCACCTTATGAGAACTGGGTCTAATATTCTGATATTTATAAATCTTCCTGATTCCTCAATTGTTCCATATCACAGTGTTAAGACAGACCAAAACAAAGAAGTACGAGATAAGGAACAAAACCGTTAATAAAAAAAACGCATACATCTTTTTGAAATAAACTGTTGAACAGGATCCCTAAGCTTATTTACTGCCTTTTGAATAATTTGTGTCTTTAAGCCTATATCTAGACAGAGTTGGCCAATTTAGTAAAAACTAATTTAAGAAAAAGAAATACTATCAAGCTAACATCAAAAAAGTAGTTAGTATCAGAAAACATCCTGACTGGTGAAAAGAAAAACCAACAACCCACAATTCTACCACATATACTCTACATAGATTTAGAGATTTAAAAATGCATTGCTTTAGAACAGCAAAAATAAACTGTGCATATCTAACAAATTAAAAAAAACACTACTGACTTATAACATTCCTATTTATAAACTTCAGTTTTCAGTATGCACTTAGTATTCAGTCATCTCACATTAAACAGAAGAATAAAACTTGGACTACAACATTTTAACCAATGAAATACATTCACTAGTTTGTACCCTTGACAGTATCAACATTACATATCCCAACAGACTTTAAAAGAAGCCACATGTAGAGACTTGACTTGTTTGATTTGAAACACTGGACCAGTAGGTACATATAAATCTCACATCAAAATAAGAAATTACAAATCTCTTGTACAATTTCTGTCATGACCAGCAGTTTCTTAAAAGAAAGAAAGGAGTAACAGTTCAGAGTCTCAAAGTCCACATCTTCAGATTTGCTTCTACATTACTGTATCTTCACAACGACACACATCACACAATTCTTCCTGTTTTCTATTCATCAGGTTCCCAGAACTTGAGACAGAGAGACCTTAATTTCGTTTGGTACATTTGGTAAGAGATCAGACAACACTTTGCTAGATGTGCTATCCATGCTAAATGTAGTTTCTAGGACAGCTTCTAAAGAACGTGATTAGTTTCCAAGGGCAGGAGCATTAACTACCCATGGATAAGGTTTCACTGAAACAGCAGCAGTAGTTAACTCATCTGTTAAATTAAGGAGCATGATTTCACTCAAGAAGTCTAAAAAGCTAATATATACTCCAAAAACTTTTTGCTCACTTTGGCTTTGTCCAAAAGTTTGCTACAAACTATGTGAAACAAGGAATGTTATACCTTTTTCAGTCACCTTTTTTAACTTAAAAGCATCTTCCCCACTGAGCTGTTTTTTTATCTTTTTTTTTTGGTTATTTAAGCTTGAAGACTAATAAGTCAGGAACTAACTGCAACTCTAGCAGGATTGTTATTGTTTCTAAACTGAATTTTACAATTGTAGAATTTGTACAGATAACGACATGCTACAATACTGAAAACATTCCCAGAGAAATGCTTCAGACAAATTCTAAAACAAAAGTGGACACTGTACCATCAAGAACTGTCACATCTAATTTTGAGACATGTGGCTCATGGAAAAGACACGGAACTTCAGGTGTGACATTCATTTCTATACATGAAGTACAGGAAACTTAAAAGCCTCAGAGCAGGATTCATACTAGCCACACTCTTCAGAGGAAGGATACTGAAATTAGCTAACAGCTGAAAAGAATCATTCTGAGATCCTGTCCTGTTCTGTAAGATGTTCTGTGAAAACTCAACTTTAATGCACATCTACATTCTGGAGAAGTGCTCTAAACACTCTGCAAGCCAGGCTGTATGGTGAGCATGCTCTAAATCTGCTGTTTGTTATCCAGCGCATGTTAAAGAACACCAGCTTCACTACAGGTAGCAAAAACTCCTCTGCATGAGCAATCTGAGTTTCTGCTCTTTCACACGATTACTCAGATCACTCACATAATCAACATGGCCTCTGGAGCAACTCCTGCTTGTGAGGAGAATTTAATAAAAACACTTCTATTGTTGTCTAGCCCAGTCTGGTATTTAAGGTAGTACCCTAAAATCAATGAGAAGTGTAGGTTTAACTCCCAAGTTTATCCCATGTATTATCCCAAGTTAACAAAACAGGCAGGCAATCACCTCTTCCACTGATGTTTTTAGAACTGGTCCTAAGTGCCACTTTATACACTAAACTCAGTATTTTCATTTCATTAGCAGTTCTCAGAGGATGCCAAAGTGGCCTGTTACACTATTAAGGAAGAATAATGAGCCAAAAACCTGAGCACGTATGGAAACGGGGCTCCCACAGACTCAGAGTTTGTGGGTGAGATTCTTCAGAATTCCACTGTGCTTCAGAAACTACATCTATATCATGAGATTCAGACCATCCTCCTCCTTCCAGCAATCAAGATGATCATACAGGCTTCTCTGCAAGATTAACTGTCCCTGAACACTTAAAAGCATTCTAAAATGTTTTAAGTTGGAGAAAATGCATTCGTTCTTATTCAATATGACTGCCTGCACGTTCAGCATTCAGAAATAAGACATACAAGCTGTGATCTCAGATATCTGATTATGGTATTGAGGTACAACATGATACTGCAGCTCAGCTGATAAACAAAAAAATCTTTTAGGATGTGTCATCACCATCAGTCTAACTAAATGCAACACAGTATTAAGTTTCAGTTAAAATTATTAATGTTTTGGCCTCCCATCCACTGCAACTAGAGATATGCAAACACACATACTAAACTCTGCTGATCAAATCCCCAAGCCCCATACTAATCCTAGCACACTATGAAAAGCAGTACTTTCCACAGAAGAATGCAACAGAAAGCTCCTGTTATTTAGCCAGCTTATCTGAGTTTCAAACTGAGCTAACAGCACATTTACTTAGTATCTTTGACTTGCTCTTACAGCCCCAGAATATCTAGGGAATTTGTTTTGTATTTAAAAACAAGAATGCCAAGGTCTACTTGGCACATCACATCAATTCTCCTTAAGCTATGAACACACTATGAGAAAAAGCCTATATTACATCTCGTAGCATCCAAAAAGATGACTGGATTTCCTTGATTCTTGCTACTTATACAGCAGAACCAAAGCTTTCTCTGTGAAGCTTCTATTTACCCAAAGTGCTGAAATTCTATTGTCTGTTTCCAGTTCTCTGAAGTTAGTAAAATCTGCTTAACTACTCTAGGTAGTGCTTTGCCAATATACTTCCAAGTAAGAAAGACACAATACAAGCAAAAGTACAACTGTCAGAAAATCTTAACACCTAACATCACAGTGAAAGATGAAACTTGGAAATCTAAATGTTAAATACTAATGGCCATTAGTAAAGAAAAGGAGATCAATAGATTAAACACAGATAATTTCACAGATTATTTTCCCAGAAAATACTAAATTCATTTTAGTGTACTGAAATAACAGTTCCTAAACTTACTCTAAAGACATGAAGAAGAAGCCATTCTCCCATCTAAAAATAATCACGGCCTCCTTCTCTCAAAAACATCCAGGCTGCTATTTTTACTGCTTTAATAAAAAATTCTTTTCCACCTATTTTAGCACACCAATGGTGTCTTGTTATTTGAAATGTCGCTTCATGCTTTTATCTGCAAATCACACACAGACCAAACTACAAACATACCTTTTATGCACATGAGGAAAAAAAGGAAAAAAATACCGTAAGACAATTTAGTATCCTAGCCATTGCTTTAAGAAAAAATATTCACTTGCCAGAATTTGTCTAGCTCTTCCTTGCTAGAAACTTCAGTATGGATAAAGCAGGCTCATGAATTTAACAAGCTATCATACTACATAAATGTATTATGAGAATTTATGTCCACCTTTCCTTCAGCATTTGTTGAGAGAATTAAATCAAACTCCCACCCATACATATCTCATCAAATTTAAAGTCCTGGACAAGCAAAAGGCTGTGGGGAGAAAAAAAAAATCAGTTAAATAAACTTATGAGAAGATTTTGCTTTCTGATCAGGTATAAACAATGGTTTTAAATGTAAAGCAAAATGGTTCTTTCAGGAAGATGATGCTCATTTTGAACTGGACACACAAAACTGCTGCAGCATACTTTCCTGATTCAGCAGACCAATTCTGTTCAGTGAGCAGTCATAGCTAAATATGTTTCTGGTATATTTGTCTTAAACACCATTAACATAATTCACCTTAAAAAGTGAAGCAAATAATATATTTTTTCTTTATTTTTCTTTTCTTTAGAAAGTATTTTGAAATGTACCCAGAAAAAGCAAGTACTGTTAACTAGATACCATAAATAACATTTAGATGACAAAAAAAAAAATTCTTTCCCTTTTCCCCAGTATCACAGTAGCAAAATCTAACATTTCTGACAAAGAAAATCTAACAGTGTTCTTTATAAACTCTAACAACATTCAAAACCTGTAGAAGTGGTAATAATCAGATTGATAAAGAGCAAACTAAATGCATTTTTTCAAATTCTCCAGCTTATCCCACTGTATGTTAAATTACCTTTTATTCTCACTTTTTGGCTCATTTTGCTGTCTTTTCTTTTCCATCATTTTCCCCCATCTACTTTTTGGTAAGTCACGCTGAGGCAGGGGAATGGCATGTTGAATATACAGATCTGTAAGCCCATCTTTGTCCATCTTTACATCATTTTTGACCAATATATTCTTCTATGGGGAACAGAAAAAAAAACAACTGTTATTATGACAAATTCAAAGCACTAGCAATTCAATGGCAAAATGTCATCATTCAAAAGTCATTCTGAAGTAGAGTTTAAGACCAAGACACTGGGGTCTCAGAAGTGACAGGGCTCCAGAGAGGAACAACGTGGGAGGCCATGAACTGCACTGGGCCAATGACAGCCATTTCCAAACAACTCTGAAAATGATGAAAACAACCCACTGCACTCCAAAGCTTCAGACAACCAGAAAAGAACACAGCACTTCCGCTCAAATACTTCTAACAAAAAGAAGCAGCCATTAGGGACAGAGGACACAAAAGGAGACAGAAGAAAACACACATGAAAACACATGTGAAAAGATGAGCTAACAGCTAACTCTGGTAAAAAGAAACCCTTACATGCTAATCCCCACGTTCTGCACTTCCCACTGACTCATGGAAAGAACTAGGAGGGTCAAGTGTAATCCACACTGAAAACAAGAAAAGTTGAGACTAGGAAAGAAGCATTTCCTAAGCCTCTGTCTAACAGCCATTATCTCTTACTCCTTATGTGTTTTCCATTGCCCTAGTGTGGATTTCTTCTATAGGACACAATTTACCTAGAGCATTCCCTGCTCCCATCTTGGTTCTCCACAGGTTGGAGCCCACTCAGAGGCATACCTACTCTTTTTAAGAGTGGTTCTCCAGTCACGTCCCCAAGAACTTCAGTTTTTCATGGAGAAGCAGGATTCATTTTCCTCTGTGTGCTCATCTGTCTACTCCTCCACATTCACTGTGCCTTCTGCTTCCCTAGACACTGCCACCCAGTGTGAAGAACATTTGAGCAGTATCACAGGCTACTGATTGAAGTTTTGGTGTGCAGTGTGTTGTTTTCACCACAATCAGATCCAACTGTGACCAGCGCTGGGCAGTTCAATATCTTCCCCCACACAGGAAATCCCCACAGACCATCGTTATGCGAACTCAATGATTTTTTCCCTAATGAATACAGTAACACAAGAGAAAGTAAGCTATAGACCTAGAGTTAACAACTGAGATTTTTACACACTCTTAAATGCACCACCCTGAATTAACTACAGCACTGGAGCTCACTTTAATATTTCCAAAAACCAGGCAACTGAAGCATAATGCAGTTCAAACCCCCAGATGGAGAGCTCTGCTTCTCCAGGTCCCTACATGTAAGGTGATAAGAGAGATTCCTTGTAACTGCCAGTTGTAAGAGAAAACCAGTTTTCTCTCTACTCGTACAGAAGGATGTGAAAACAAGCATTTGGTACCTTCTACTGAATTTATCAGAAGAAAAAAAAAACACTGACTTCATCATTAACAGGTCAAATCTCTGCTACCACTGGTTTTAATGCTTTATGACTTCTAATACCAGCCTAAAATCTGTACACTCCTGTGCACACAAAGTACATGTTCAAGAACCAGGAGTTGGACTCAGTGATCCTCGTGGATCACTTCCAACTCAGGATATTCCATGACTCAAGGAGTACACAGAAATTCAGCAAGCTCATAAAGAAGCCTTAGATGACTATTGCTTCGCTCACCTTAAACTTGTAGAACTCCAAATTACATCCATTGAAACCTCACATATTCAAGACAGGCTATAGCTCAGTTTCAAACTCAAATTTTTCAATTAGGTACACTTAAAAATTAACTGCACCAATTACATAGGATGCATGTAATTTTAAGAGAGAAAAAGCCATCTCTTCACAGATAATGCCACCATATGCAAGTGCTGCTTCACAGATGTATCAATTTGGATTACTGGTCTCCAGTAGTTAAGATAGCATTCAAACAGAGCCTTCTGAAAACATATGGATAGTTCACAGGCTGAACACCCTTTTTTTAGTAAGTATTCACTCTACAGAGCACTATCACCCTTTTTTTTTTCTTCACCGGATCATTCTTGTGAAGAGTAGTACAGAAACCGGCAAGCAGAGAGAAGCTACCAGTACGAGGTGGGATAAAGAAGTTGCCTGCAGAATAAAACGGGGAAATAAACGGGACAGACACGACAACTCCCAGGGCCGGAGGCCTCCCTCCCCCAAGGAAGAGTCAGGGTTACCTCCCACCCCGCCCCGCCCCGCATTCGGGCGATACTCAGGCACACCTGCTCCAGAGTAAGCAGCAGGAACTCCTCCGAGAGCAGTTCCGGGTGCAGCAGCAGCTCCGAACCCGAACGCCCCGACACACGCTCCTCCTTACCACCACCCACCCGACCCTTTCCCTGAGCCGCCATCTTCTTCCCCTGGCGGCCCACTTCCGGTCTCCCACAAGGCCGCCGGGCGCGGGAGGGCGGGTCTAACGACGGAAGTGACGTGAGGCACGTGACGTAACCTCAGCCAATGAGCTCTACAGGTAGGCTGCGAGTGGCTCTGTTATGCTTGGATTTGCTCCTCTGCATACGAAAGTGGAGAAATGTTTCTGTTGCTGTAGCTTTGCTACAGAATTGAATCAAAACCGAACCTCGTCCATAGAAGCACTAACTGTAGTTAGTGTTAGTGGGTCTGCAGTAGCAAAAGTTCCTCTGTAATTTGGAAGTAATACAACTGGCTGTTAACTTGAGGTAGTAAACTGTTCATACATTTTGAAGAAGAATAGGGAATTACGTTACTAAACTAATTTTATTGCTGTTATAACACAGAATGTAATTTCAAGTATTTACTGCTACCTTGATGCCCTATACTTGTCGTTTTTCTGCCTGATATCAAGTTGTTTAAATAATAGTATCACAGAATGGTTTGGGTTGGAAGGGACCTCAAAGCTCACCCAGCCTCACCCCCTGCTGTGGGCAGGGCTGCCCCCCACCAGCTCAGCTGCCCAGGGCCCCATCCAACCTGGCCTTCAGTGCCTCCAGGGATGGGGCATCACAGCTTCTCTGAGCAGCTATGCCAGCGCCTCACCGCCCTCTGAGTAAAGAATTTCCCTAAAACCTTATCCGAGTCTTCTCTCTTTTAAAGCCATTCCACCTTGCCCTATCACTATCAGACCTAAAAAGTCACTCTCCCTCCTGTTAATTAAGAAGCAAAAACAATGAGCGACGTTAGAAAAGATCACTCAGATCACCCAGTCTAACCAGCAGCCCACCCCCACCATGCCTGCTGACCACATCCCTCAGTGCCACATCCACACGGTTCTTGAACACCTCCAGGGACGGTGACTGCACCACCTCCCTGGGCAGCCTGTGCCACTGCCTCACTGCTCTTTCTAAGCAGGGTGACCTCATTGCAGCCTTTCAATACCCAAAGGGAGCCTACAAACAGGAGGGGAATCAACTCTTTGAAAGGGCAGATAATAACAGGACAAGGGGAAATGGGTTTAAGTTGAGGGAGGGAAGATTTAGGTTGGATGTCAGGGGGAAGTTCTTTACAGAGAGAGTGGTGAGGAGCTGGAACAGGCTGCCCAGAGAGGTTGTGGATGCCCCGTCGCTGGAGGTGTTCAAGGCCATTTTGCTGTTGGAGTCCAGGCAGATCTCAGTGTAAACCCAGAACTACAACCCAGCTCCCCGTACTTCGGAACTGACGCACGGCCACCTCCCACCCACCACCCGCACGACTCAGGCACTCCCAGCCCCGCCCTCAGTGGGTGGAGCCGGGACAGGCCCCGCCTACCACGTGACGGGAAAGGCGCAGTGCCCGCCCCACTCTCACCCCGTTGGGCGCGGTGACGTTGGCGCCGGGCGGGGCTTCGTCGGCACCGGAAGCGGAGCGCCGGCCAGGCTCGGGCGCTGACAGCGCGGCCTCAGGCCCGGCGCGGCCCCGGCCCCGGTTCCGGCTGCCGGCGCCGCGCGGTAAGGCCTCGGTGCGGCGGGCTCGGTTCTCGGTGTGGCGGCGCCCGGCGCTCGCAGGTACCGCGGGGCGGGTGGGGGACGTGAGGTTGACGCTTTGGCCTGCGGGCGTGAGCGAGCGGGTGGTGGGCGAGGCGCCTGCGGCGTGGAAGCGGCCCCGGCAGCTTGGTTCCGTCACGCAGGACGTTGCTTCGGCCGTAGTAGTGTGTTTGCCTGCAGCGGGCCGGTAGCTGCTGGTGGGCGGCTGTATCGGGAGCCTAGTGCCCGGTAGGTGCTACCTGGGGGGTGGAGAGGGCGCCCGCCTCTCGCAGTCAACGGGTGCTGGGTTGTCGCTGCGCCCAGGGAGGTCAGGAGTAACGAGCCGGCAGCTTGGCTTCGCTGCTGGGGAATGAACGCTGAGGGGAGGCCTTATGAGTGGATGATTCAGGCTGGATGTGGCTCTGGGCAGCCTGGTTTAGTGGTTGGTGATCCTGCACATAGTAGGGGAGTTGAAACTAGATGATCGTTGCAGTCCTTTTCAACCCAAGCCATTTTATGACATGTTAAAAGGTGATTAATTGTGGTCAGCAGTTCAGCAGAGTTGTCTTCTGGTTCCTTATAGAAGTAAGACAAGTTTAGAGTACTGTAAAATTACCTGAACTGATTTGTAAGTGGTATTAATTGCTTCATAAATTGGATCGGTCCTTTGACAGTGCTTGGTTGTGAAAGGGAAGGTATGGATTGCAGAACTGGAAGTGCTACTTAGCACTTAAACTCCATCTTCTGGGTTGGTTGTGGTAGTAATAATAATAAATAAAAACTCCTGTGATTTCAGTAACTTTGCTTCTTGAGCTTAGTGAGTGCTGTGTGGACCATGCATTCTAAGTAATGTGTGACTGTGTCTTTGAGCAGAGAAGAACCTGATGAAGTTCAGTAAGAGCAAGTGTAGGGTCCTGCACTTTGAGAGGAATAACTGTGTGCATCAGTACAGGTTAGGGGCTGACCTGCTGGAGAGGAGCTCTACAGAGAAGGACCTGGGTGTTCTGTGGGCAACACGTTGGCCATGAGCCAGCAGTGTGCCAAGAAGGCAAATGCAGTCTTGGGATGCATCAAAAAGAGTACAACCAGCACATTGAGGGAGGTTATCCTCCCCATCTCCTCTTCCCTGGGGAGATTACATCCAGAGTACTGTGTCCAGTTCTGGGCTCCTCAGTTCAAGAAAGATAAGGAACTTTGAGAGTTCAGTGGAGGACCACGAAGATTACTAATGGCCTGGAGCATCTGTCTTACATGGGAAGTCTGAGAGACCTGGGTCTGTTTAGGAAAAAGAAAAGTCTGAGAGGTGATCTCATCAATGCTTGTAAATACCTGAACTGCAAGATTCAAATAGATGATGCCAGGCTTTTTTCAGTGATGTGCAGCAACAGGACAAGGGGCAATGGACAAAAGCTGCAATACAGGAAATTCCATGCTAACACAAAGAAGAACTTGTTTACCGTGAGAGTGACAGAGCAGTGGAACAGGCTGCCCAGAGAGATTGTGGAGTCTCCTTCTCTGGAGATATTCAAGACCTGGATGCTTTCCCGTGCAACCCGCTGTAGGGAACCTGCTTTAGCAGCAGAGTTGAAGTTGATTCCAAGAGGTCCCTTGCAACCTTTATGATTCTATGGTTGTGTAATGCTGGCCAGTACATATAGCCTGATATAAAGATTATGTGTGTAGCACTGAATAAAACTGACACTGATATTTAAAAGAAAAATCACTTTTTGGTGAGTTGGATGATGCTTTGCATGCTTTAGTAAAGTAGATGGAAAGTAATGTACGGCTTTTACGATTGAAGAGTAAAGAATAGGAAATGGGGTAAATGGAATCTGTATATGATGTTTCATTATAAGTTCTATTAGGACTGAATTTTGTTAAATAAATAAAAAAAAAAGTAAAATAAAGCAACTTGAGATGTTAACTTGTAGTGGTACAAGCCTTGTGGCTTCTTTAGACATCTGAGAGCCAAAGCTTGTATCTTTTCATGAGCAGGTGATCAGAGAATTGCAGTGGTTGGAAGGGACCTGAAGAGATAGAGTCCAACCTCCCTGCTAAAGCAGATACTATACAATAGGTTGCACAGGTATGTGTCCTGGTAGGTCTTGAGTATCTCCATAGAGGGAGACTTCACAACTGCTCTGGGCAGCCTGTTTCAGTGTTCTGTCACCCTGACCATGTAGAAGTTCTTCTGCATGTTTGTATGGAACTTATTACGTTCAAGTTCTTGGCTGTTGCTCCTTGTCCTATTGCTATGTACCAGCAAGAAGAGCCTGGCCTCATCCATTTGTCTCCCACCTCCCCTTAGGTATTTAAAAACATTGATCGCACCCCCTCTCAGTCTTCTTTTCCCCAGGCTGAAGAGGCCCAGGTTACTCAGCCTTTTCTCGTATGGGAGGTGCTCTGGTTTCTTTATAATCTTTGTGGCCCTCCTCCTAGGAGTTCCCTGTCTTTTTTTGAGGTGATGCTTGTAAAATCCTTATGGTGCCCCAGTGTCTGAAAGAGCCAGCAATGTGCTGCTTTTCATGTGGAGAAAGCATCTTTTAAAATAGCTGGTGTTGTGTTGGATCTACTTCAGAACAGATGTATAGTGAAAGTGTAGAACTTGGATAATTTCTGTGGTAGTTAATGTGCTCACTCTGGCCTGGGTAATCTGATTGGAAATAAGAGCACAGATCTGTTGGATCATGGCTGGAGGGGGGGCCACAAAAGTGGTATGTGGGATGGAACGTTTCCCCTGTGAGGACAGGCTGAGAGAGCTGGGGCTATTCAGCCTGAAGAAGAGAAGGCTCCAGAGGGAACTGAGTGTGGCCTTCCAGTATCTAAAGGGGGGCTATAAGAAAGAAGGGGACAGACTCTTTAGTGAGGTCTGTTGTGATAGGACAAGGGGAAGTGGTTTCAAACTAAAAGATTGGGTATAATGAATTATTATTATTATTATTATTTTTTTAAACATAAAATAAGGGTGATGAAGCACCAGCACAGGTTGTCTTGAGAAGTGGTAGATTTCCTGTCCCTAAAGACATCCATGGTCAAGCTGGATGGGCTCTGAGCACCCTGATCGAGATGTAGGTGTCCCTCTTCATTGCAGGGCAGTTGGACTAGATGGCCTTTAAGTATCCTGTCTGACTCAAACAATTATATGACCATTAAAGATACAACAATACAGCTTTTGTACAGGTGAATGTTAAATTTCTTTTGCTGGTGTGCATGGAGGTCAATAACTTTTTTCCTCTTTAATCAGATCACCCAGAAGACACGATGAGTGTTAAAGCTTTCAAGCTCGTCTCTGCAGTTGAGCGGGAGATGTTAATGGGAGACAAAAATCACATCAACATTGAATGCATTGAGTGTTGTGGAAAGAACCTCTATATTGGAACCAACGACTGCTTTATCTATCACTTTATGTTGGATGAGAAGGTATCAACATCTGGGAAAATAACTTTTGCAGCCACCAAGCAACTGCATAAATACCTGGGCTTCAAGAAGCCCGTGAGTGAGTTGAAAGCAGCCTCTGCACTCACCAGGCTTCTTGTGCTTTGTGATAACACAATAACGCTAGTTAATATGATGAACTTGGAACCTGTTCCCACGGGCGCTAGAATCAAAGGAGCTGTGACATTCACATTAAATGAGAATCCTGTGAGTGGGGACCCTTTCTGTGTTGAAGTCTGCATTATCTCAGTCAAGCGACGGACCATTCAAATGTTCATGGTGTTTGAAGACAGGGTCCAGATAGTGAAGGAAGTTGTTACCCCAGAGCAGCCCTGTGCTGTGGCTGTAGATGGTTATTACTTATGTCTTGCACTTACTACGCAGTATATAATTTTGAATTACAATACTGGCATCTCCCAGGATCTATTTCCCTACTGCAGCGATGAGAAACGGCCAATTGTGAAAAGAATAGGCAGACAAGAGTTCCTGTTGGCTGGTCCTGGAGGGCTAGGTAAGACTAAGCTTACTCTTTTTTTTCAGTTTTTGAACTTGTGAGTCAAAGCTTAAGTAACAGTATTTTACAGAATAATGGCACCTTTCTTCACAGGTCTGTGCTGGAATGCTGAGATAAAAGTTAAATGGTAAATTGTTGGTACTAAACGTTTTTATTGCTCTCCTGTCTTAATGCACAAAAATCTGGTTATTTAATCGTGTCAGTACAAAGCTTTGTGTCTATATAGACACCTAACAGGGTAAGTAATAGAAGACTAGCATACAGATGTATTTTACTACAACGCTAGAAAGAAATATTAGGGGAATTAAACTTCATCCTAAATCCTGCAGAAGTAAACTGTCAGAATTATAGATGATGTCACAGTAGTCAGTGGTAATATTTCTAATTTTTTTAGCACTAGTTTTCAGTTTTGCAAAAATAGAGCGAGGTCATGAGGAATAGCACTCTCCTCTAATGGATAACTTCGAGGATTAATGCTGCTGCAATTTGTCTAAACCAACAAATGCTGTGAGTTCAGTAATCTTGAGCTTTTTTTGGAAAAGCTGCAATATCCTGGAGTTGACAGACCAAAGGCACAATACTTGCATGCTGTTTGCCATATGACTCTACGTTTAGGAGATGCAGTTTGTATATCATTCCTAGCATATTAGGAGTAGCATAATACAAATAGATCTCAAATAGTTAGGTGCTTCTTTTTTTGTTTTTTATTTTAATAAATTCTGAAGAAAAACATGAGTGTAATCAATTGTTTATACTGAATTTGCAGTTTGTGACGGGGATGCAAAAGATATATCAATTTACCAGTTTTTCCTGATAGAAGTGGAGATTAATTAGAATATCTCCTTATGCAAATTAAGGATGTTCTGCAATGTGCTTGTTTTTTCAGATTTGAGACTTTTCTAAGCTATATTGGTTATACGTTTATATTAGAATTATTTGTTGCTTTAGATGTGGACATAAATTTATGGACGTTAACCAAGTTAGTAGTGCTGTGAAAGTTAAAATTTGTGAATTGACTGTCTGCAAGTATTCCTTTTTGGCATGTTTCTAAGGAGATCTCATTCGTTAATTTTTTTTTTATGAATGAAACCAGATTCTGTTCAAGTGCTTTGGCTTTATCTGTCTACTTCTTTGTTTATTTTTAGAAGAATGGATATGTTTTCAAAAAATAGGAAAAATTGATTTTAGTTAGGTTTTTACTTTTATCTGTTTCCCTAGAAGTCAGCTATACAGTAAAACCCTTAGAGAAACCAATATTCCTGCACAAGTAGATTGTCCCGTGCTGAAAATATCAGATATGGTATCTTAAGCAAATCTACATCTTTAGAGATACTTCAAGCTTTGTTATTTCTCCATAGTACAGGCAAATCTTAAGCTCAGTCTTAGTAAGACTGCTGCTTACTATATAGCTCTTACTTATCAAACTCAGCTTCTGATCTTTTCTAATCATCTGTTTCCTGTTCTACTCCTCCTGTAGTTCAGTACAGTACCATCTACCTAGCTGTTCTTCAGTAGAATTCTTGGTGAGTTTAGCCTTTTCTGAAGTTGAGAAAGTTGAGCAACTTCATAATACAAACATTGTATATCTCAGCATTTAAGGTAAGCTACTACTGTAAAGTGAATGGACTTGGAAAGGCTTGATATGAATCTTAAGTGCCAATTTTGTTTCACTTATGTACGTCTTATCAATTAAGACATGTTCATTTGGCACTTGGTAGTGCATCTGTGTTGAATTCTGACTTGTTACTGAGGTGGAAATATTTTACACTGGTATATTTGGGTCTACAGAGTTTAAAGGGACTTGTCTACTAGATTAACTTGATTTTGAGTTCAGACAAACTAAGAATTGGCAGCAAGCAACTGCTTGAAATCATTATCATAGAGTAAAATATATGAGTTTCTTTAATGTAACATTCAAGCAGAGTGAAAATTAGAATTGTTCATGGTTGATCTATAAAATGAACTATTCAGTACTTTGGTTCTACTAGCAGCTAGTGCATAGTTCGTTCTCTGAAAAGTAGTGGGAACTTGATTGATTTTTTTCTTTTCTTTTTGATACATCTTCATTCTGTTCAGTAATTAATACATACAGAATTGAAAATCAGTTATTTCTGATTACGCTTGAAACTCTGCTTGATAAAATTGAGTTTTTCAGGAAGCTGTTGTTCTATGCTTCTAATCTGATTTTCTACAGCATAGGCTTTACTTAATGGTTTTCAACAAACACTTCTTACCTACTGACACAGAGTACACATTTCCAGCACCAGTTGATGTGACTATCCCTGGAATATTAGAGGTTTTGACACATTTTAAGTTGAGGCTGGATCAGGCCCTGGGCAGCTTGATCAAGCCATGTATGTTCCTGTTCATTGCAGGGGAGCTGGACTAGATTAAGGTCCCTTCCAACTCTAAGGGTTTTAGAATTATGAGTCTGTGATTTGAAACTAGGAGGTGATCTGTGACAGCCAGCACAGCTTCACCAAGAGCAGATCATGCCTAACTAATCTGGTGATTTTCGATGATGGAGTGATGGCATCAGTAGACAAAGGAATAGCAACTAGTGTTATCTACCTAGACTTCTGCAAGGCCTTTGATATGGTTCCATAGGAGGTGGCAGCAGGGACAGATGACCTGGGAGAAATATGGAGACATAATCCATACATGTGATGATGAGACTGTGCAAGCCAAAGTCCAACTGACATTGAATTTGGTTGACACCATGTAGGACAACAAAAAGAGCTTCTACAGGTATATTAATAGGAAAGGAAGGCTAGGGAATATGTGTGCCCACCGCTGAATGGGGCAGGCAACCACATGCCAGAGGACATAGAGAAGAAAAAGTCTGAGGGGTTTAATTAATTGTGATTAATCAACATGGTTTTATGAAAGGATAACTGTCTGGTAGTCTTAGTGGATGAGGAGAGAGTAGTAATGTGACTTCAGCAGGGCTTTTGATGCTACCTCCCATAACGTTTTATAAGCAAACAGATGAAGTACAAGCTAGATACTGAGATAGATTGAAATCTTGGCTCAAAGGGTTGCAGGCAGCAGCACAAAGCTCAGCTTCAGTTCAGTCACAAGCTGTGTATCTCTGTGGGCCAATAGTGAGGACAAGTCTGATGTTAATGACATGGATGGTGGTATGCATTGCACCTACAGTAAGCTTGTATGTGATACGCAAATGAGAGCAGCAACTGATACAAAGATGATTGCTGCATTTTATTTGAGGAAGGGCTGAGCAGCCTTAGGACTGTTCAATCTGAAGAAGAAAGAGCTTGCAAAGATGGTACCAAAATTAAAAAAAAAAAAAAAAAAAAAACTTCATTATGATGGTGGCTGAATGATGGAACCTGAAAAGGGTGTGAGTCTGTTCTCAAAGATACCTAAAACCTGATTGGATTAGGTTTTGAGCAAGTGAGTTGAAGCTGATTTAGTGAGGAGGTTCCCTCCCAGTTTCATCTGATCAACTTCAGTGCATATTATAAATTTTATGTAATTAATTATAGTTTATTCTTTTTCCAGCATTAACTCTTCTCACTGGTGCATGGTTTGAACAGTTACATAGTGACTGAGTAGCCTACAGATGGACAGTTGCAGCCTATAACTTGCAACAAGCATGTGTACTAAGCAGAATGATTCATAAAAGGTTATGCAATTCATTTTCTCGCAGTTGGTGATAGTGCTTAAAGCATAGTAGTCAACAGCAACCAACATGTTCCCTGTTTTCACCCACTTGTAGTATTCCTTACGCTGTCAGCTTTTATGATAACCAAAAGTTTTCATGTTGTTTAAAAAAGGCAAGTGAATAATGATGCGTTTTCTTACTGTACTTTTTCCCAGATATTTTCAATAAAACTTTTTTTTAAAAACAAACAAAAACACTGCAGAGTCCATCAGACAAATATGTAAGTTGGTCCTTTGTTGAGTGTAGAGGGTCGTATTGGATGTCCTCTGGTAGCCTTTAAACTTCTGTGGTTCTACAGATTTGTAGATCTCGTAGTGCTAAGAACAGTATTGTTGTGTTTTGAGTCACTTTTATAACTTTTTGGATAGCACATGCATTTCTCATATGAAATCAATCTGTGATTTCATCTATATCATAAAGCACATTCCTGTACTTAACCAGGAACCATGGCCTTCCTGCTGTTGCCGTTTTCCGTGGGTGAAAGTTTGATGAAGACTAGACATGACGTTGTTCTACCTCAGAAGCCTCAGCTGTTGAGAGCTGAGGGCTGTAGACAGATATTGAGTTGGAAAAGTACTGTGCTCTGCTCTGCTTGTCTTTTCACTTCCTTAAAGGTTTTTTTTAATGACCAATTAAAAGGGCTCTGTGATTTAAAAATAATCATAGTGAAAAAAATAGTTTTTTAATAATATCAAAGGAATATTAAAATTTTAACAATTTTTATTCCAAATATAATTTTTCTTGACTTTGTTAATGATTTTTTTTTTCTTCCCACCTTTTGAAATGTAATTGTAGTACAAGATAGCAAGGAGTCACAACTGCAAGGCATCAAAAAAGAGTAGTGCAGTCAGCCTTGCATAAAATTTTGCTTCTGAAGTGTATGAATATCCAAGTCAATTTGGATAGGATGCTGTGGCAAAGCAGTATTTTCTGCAGTGTGCTGTTTGAAAAAGTGATGTTGTTAGTGTAAAAGTAAATAACACTTGCTAATAGTCAGATGTGAAATCATGACTGTGCAGCACCATTAGTCAAAAGAAAGGGTTGATAATTTCAAAGCTGCTTTAAAGGATCCAGAAACTTAGTTTCTATACCATAGTCCTGTAAAAAACCTACAGTCATCTGTTTTATTCACTTTTTTGGGTCAGGGAAGGAGAGGTGTTAGGTTTTTGTCTATTTGTTTCCTTCAGGGTGGCACTGCTACCCAGCTACCCTTACCTCACCCTTGCCTCATTATTCTCTTTTTGGAAGAGCTGTTGTAAATTGAATAACATAATCTTTTAATCTCCTCTATCCTTTAGAACTCATTCTACCAGCTGCCAAGTGGCTCATTCCTGCTGAAGAGCAATATTCATAGGCATGTCTTTTTAGTGGAGTGAGTGTTCTGATATTAAGTGGTACATGTTCATGTTTATAACAGAAATTTACATGATGCCAGTTGTCAAAGAATTATTGAGCAACATCTGCAAGTCTAGACTGGAATTTTCCATCAGTTAATAGTAGAAAAGTCTCAGTAGAATTGGTGAATACTAAGTACGAGAAATGGAAGCAAAGGCTTATGATCCAGAAGCAAGTCACACTTTTAAGCTAGGAGGAGGAAGGACAGAATAGATAGGAAGAAAGGACACTAGCAGCAAAAAAATTCATATTAACTGAAAGTACTGGATTTAATATTATTGATTTGATAAGACAGCATAGGTACCATTGGAATATTAAAGATGTTTTTTATCTGTGCTTGGCTTATGTAAAGATGTGCTTTATATGTTGTTTCTGAATATTTTTTTAAAGAGATTTGAAAACTGACACTTTTCAGGAAGTGGCTTTTCTCTAGGAACTCTAATTTCATTCAGTGAAAATTTAGCCATGGTAAAGTGAAGAAGTGAAGAACTGCACAGGGACTGGCATTCTCTTTGGGCATATGATGCTGCAAGGACCAAATACGCCCTTTATTGTGGGATAGGTCGGGTTGTGCAGATCTGCAGCTCTTACGACGACAATGTTGTTTGAATATCCAACCTCACTAAATATTTATGGTTTGGGATGAATTTGAACAACATATCATAATTGTTAAAGATACTTTTATAGAAATAGTTGGATTATATGTTAGTAGCTTTTTCAATATTTCTCTTTTCATTGTTTGTGGTATGTGTTTCTGTGGGTGTTGGATAAAGAACAACTTCAAGCTGAACAAGCCAACAGGTTCGTAAGATCCAAGGAGGTGTGACGTGCTGCCACTGTGCCATCTGATGCTGCATCTGTTCTTCTGAGACCTGCTATTTCTATACCTTATTATCAATACTGATGGGGGGAAATGCCTTCAATTAGTGTGAGCCTCAGGCTTCTTTCTTTTTGTAGGCATGTTTGCAACTGTAGATGGCATTTCGCAGCGTGCTCCTGTGCACTGGTCGGAGAACGTGATTGGAGCAGCTTTGTGCTTTCCCTATGTGGTTGCTCTGGATGAGGATTTCATTACAGTGCACAGCATGTTGGATCAGCAGCAAAAGCAAACCCTGCCATTTAAAGAGGGTCATATTCTACAGGATTTTGAAGGTACTAGAGAACAGTTGGTTTTTCTTCTTTTTGTACCAGTAATTCTGGAACAGTCACCACTGTGAGCGTAGTCACTTCATTTGTTGTTTTTTGAGGGGGTGTTTGTTTGTTTTAAACAAATATCTATCAAGTGTGTGAACTATTGTAACTTCTTGGCAAATATTTTTGTCATTTAGGTTCCTGCAGCCTGTGATAGGAAAAAATTGTCATCTAGAATTCAGTGCTTCCAACAATATGTTGAATGTACTTTAATCAAGTTAGTTGTTGGATAGGAGTGTGTGAGCCTAGAGTTTTTTCTTGTAACATAATACTGTTCCTTTAAAAGAAACTAACGATGTTACGAGTCCGTAACTGTGGGCTACAGATAGACGTCTACTTGTTCTCCTGGCAAAGTTTACGTATCTTAAAATTGGTCTTTTGGATGCCTTTCTAAAACAGCTGATAAAGCTTCATAGAATTATAGAATGGCCAAGGTGAAAAGGACCTCAAAGTTTCAACCCCCCTGTCACGGGCAGAGTTCCCAAGCACTATGCCTTCAGAAGTAGGTATTCTGTAACAAGTTGTTAAACACAAATACACATTTTTTTAATGATCTATCCTTCAATTACAGACCAGCTATGCAATATATTTCATACTTGCTTTGTTTTTGCTCTTTTCCCTAGAGAGCTACAAACCCTAGTACTATGAATTGCATGTTACGTATCATTTTTTGTGTACAGCTGTACAATTTCCTAATGCAAGCCTGAGAAAAATAGGCTGGCTGTTAAAAGTCTGTTCTCTTGAACCTAATTTTAAAGTGATGACCTGTATGACTTAGTTCAACATAAGTGAAATATAATCAGCTTCATTTACTCAGAGCAGAACAAAATCTGCTATAAATAAGTTGTACAAGGAGTGCAATTTACTGGTGAACTGTGCTATCTGGGGAATACAGTAATAACAAAGATAAGTTTTAAAACTTTAACCCTGTTTAGATTCTTATATCATAAATGTTAAAGCCTATTTCTGAAATATTGCTATTTTTTTCTAAAAAGAGTGTAAAATCAATGTCTGTTTGTGTTCTCCAGGAAAAGTGATTGTTGCTACTAATAAGGGTGTGTATATCTTGGTACCACTGCCTTTGGAAAAGCAGATTCAGGATCTTCTAGCTAGCCACAGAGTGGAAGAAGCCCTTGTTCTAGCAAAAGGAGCTCGAAGGAATATTCCAAAAGAGAAATTTCAGGTCTGTCCTTACTTGAATTTTGATGGTAGTGTGAATTTACAGGGGGACCATGTATTACCAGTGGTCATATGATCACTGGGCAGGATGGGAGAGGAATTTGCATTGAAGAGGAATCTACTAATACCTTCTATTATTTCAACCTGGAGAAACAAATGTGCTACTGAGTTGATTTGTGTTGTTAACAGCTATAATGCTTGCAGCACTGAGTGTTGCTGTTCTGCTGGTTTTTGCTATTCTTTTTTTTCCCCTTGTTTGTAACTTAAAACCAGAAAACTAGTGATAGGGAAGGAAACATTGCAGTGTTTACTGTAGCTCTCTGTTCACTTGTTAGATATTATTGCTGTTTAAAAAAAAAAAAGCATACTTTATTTCCATTCAGGGATTTTTTTTATTGGGCATTCTCACCATGCCTTAAACTCCATAGTATAAAACTTTAAAAACTGTGGTAGGAAGTGTATAACAAACACATAGTTTGTTGTTTCAGACTTGGATTGGTATATAGCAGAATGGTTAAGATTTCTGTGGAGTAAAAAAACCATCTCTGTAGCTCTTTATTTAGTGTTAGAGACTTGTACTCGTTTCCTTCTCCCTCTGCTTTATGTTATAATGCACATGCTTCTGAATTTACTCCTATCTCTGATCTGGAGTCTGAAATTTGGATAAAATAACATGAAATCTCTTGTAATGTAAGGAAATAGTCAGTGTATTCTGGAGCAGTATTTTAGGAAGTGAACTTGAAACTATTCACCAAGTATGTGATTGGATGTTTGATGGTTTCTTTCTATTTGATCTGTAATCCACGTGAAATCTATATGTGGTGCAGAAATCAATATTTTCTTTTTTTTCTTTCTAGGTACTTTAGGGTATTACACTGCCATCAAAATGGCATCTGTTGCATTACTTTCAGTTTGCTTAGAATACATTGAAATTGTGGTACCTGACTCTGGAAATTTTAAAACTGCAGTGGACCAAAATGAATTCAGTCTATTGGGAAATATTTTAATTTTAAAAACTTTGTAGTTTTGTTCATATCATAACATGTAAATGTTGTTCAAGGCTCTTGGAAAGAAATCATTAAATGAAATGAAAATTCTAAGAGCTTTCACTTTGATCCATAATTCCTCTGTAGACTGAGTGGCTGGGAGATTTCAGAAGGTAAAAATTTTGGCAGAAGAGTGTTTCCATGTTTCCCCCCTTTAGGAAAGTACTTGAAAAGTACTGAAGTACTGGAAAGTATCTCAGCAAATTCAGAATTAAGCTTGCAGTTTGTTTTAATGTCTAACTTCTCCTTTGAAATCTAAAGAGGCAAACTAAATTCCTGCTATGAGGACAGAATACATGATTCTGTCTTCTGTGTATTTTGGCCTCTAATTTTCCAGGTATTTCCAGTTCACGAAATTTAGTGTGAGAGATTTCTTAATGTGTTTTTTTTTTTTCCCCCACAGATTTAGCTGCAGCTCCCTGTATAAAATTCATGATTAATTCCTCTGAGGTTTTCTTTCTTTTAGGGATTTTCTACCTTTAGAATAAGTCACCTTCTATTTACTAGTGCCTTATGTGCACTTGTATGTATGCCTTACTTCCCCAAATTACTGTTTCCAAGAATATTAAGTTCTTTCTGACTTTGTGTTTTAAGTGTATTCAATTTCCTTTTGTCAGTGATTTGGCTGAAAAGCAAAAAATTTACATTGTAAGCAAAACCTCTTGAAGTTTTAAGTTCTAAATACTGACTGATGTTAACTACAGCTTGAATTGATAAAGTCTCTCATTGACTTGTTAAAATGGTTCAACTTAAATTCTTTGTTGACATGTTAGTCCAATTTTCTGGAATGCATCAGTAGCTGGTAATGTGACATGTTGAGCTTGCTTTCCAACGTGCCTCTAATAATTAATGCTGTCATTACAGTTTTGGTACAAACACATCAGTCATTCCTTTACTATAGTCTCCCATAATATAAGCCTGACAAAGTACATCCAAATCACACGCTTCACATCCATCTCTTGCATTGTTTCTTGGGCATTCTTTAATTGGTCAGATAATCTCTCTCTCTTCTAAGTCCTATCTAATAAATATCTTCAGGTATCTATTTTCCAAGCTTTACTGATTCTTGTATAGCTGACATTCAAGGCCTTAATTCACCATTTTATACTAGCAGGAGTAGGAAGATGAAAGTATTGAATTAAGATGCTTGATCCAGCAGCTATAATTTGTGCAATTGTTTGATAAAATTAGTATGCTACCTTCATTTTCAGTAAGTTGTTTTATCTTTCCCAGTTTGGAATGGCTTTTGCCATTGCATATGTGACTTGAACTCAGTCAAGGGAGCTCTTGAGGACATAAGGTTTTTCCTAAAGTTCAATGCTGCGTTGTTGTTGCATGCATACACAGTTGCACACTTTCTCTATTTACATCCATGTAAATATATATGTATGTATGTCAATAATGCAGAATGATATTTGGGTTGAAACAGTAAAGTACTGCATTCTCAGAATTATTTGTACAGCAAATGCTTAGTTTATGGTAAGGAGATTGTGCATTAGTAGCTCTAACATTATTTAACACATTATTTAACACATGCTCCTGCAGACTGCATATTTCTGTTATATTACATGAAAATGTGAGCATCAAGAATTATCATTAAGTAAAAACTGCAAAGCAAGAGAGGTGCAAGGGAATTGGCTTCACTGGATATCATTTTTGGTAGAAGAATAGAAAGGCCTTTCTACCATGCTACCATGAAATGACTGAACACTACTTATTAATTTTTCAGGACAGCTGAAGTTTGCAGAAATCATGGTTGATGGTAGTGAAGACCTTGGTTAGATTGACACACCTCTTGCATAGGTATCTCTTTTTTTGCCTCTCATTTCTCTCTAGTTTCAAAAAACTTGTTAACTGCATACAAACCTGATGAAAACTGAGGTGATTTTCTGGAAAAAATCTTTTTGGCAATCTTGTTGAGAATTCTGATAATCCTAGAAAGGCTTTTCCAAGCTGCTGGTAGAATTAAGGCTTTGCTATAGCTAATGTGGCTTCAGCAGTCAGCTTTGTTTACTAGTGCTTTTTCAGATACTAATTAATAGAACTCTTTATTCATGTTTCTGTAAGTAAACTTTTGTTCTTGCTATTTTTTCTAATATGAATTCAGTCAACAGCATAGAATTTACCTAAGGCACTTCAAGCCCTGTAGCTGTTGTGTTGGGGCAATAAGTAATGTCTTGAATTCTGGCAGACTGTAACTTAATACCTTATTAAATGTGCCGAATAATGTGCCAATTACAATATTCTGGCAAGCGAGTCTAGAAGGACTCAGGATCACTTCTGTATCATAAACAAAAATAAGCTGTTTGTAGTTGGCACGTAGATCTACCTTATTTTAAAAACCCTGCAAAATATTGTCATATTTTCCAGATCTATTGCTTCTGTAATCTTGAGGCGTTTTACTGTGTAATGCTTACCTTGATGGCTGAAAATCAACCAGAATACTCCATATCTTATCAGTGTATATTTTAAAGTTGTAGAAGCATCGGCCTGGAGATGTCCACTGAAATTGGATAACAAAGGAATGAGTGGAGATTCATTAGTGAAAGTGAATACCACTTAATCAGTTTTAAATTTAAAGCTGATTTCTTAGGCCTATACTTAAACTGTCAACAAGCTCTTGTGAAGATTGCTATAAAGAGTAAGCCATACAATTAAAGCAGTGCCTTCAGTGTGTTGGATCAATGTGAACTTAACTCTAATATCCTAATTCCTAATGTGTAAATATTAGTGGTCCATTGACTGGAAAAATTGAAAATGGACTTCCAAAAACCCCTAACTTTAATGTTGGTTTTTCTAGCAGTTTGATCAGTGTTTGTCCTTTGGCCCTCCCTAGCAAGCCTGAGGTCAGATTTTGAAGGCTTTCTGGCGCAATAGGATGTGGGTTGAAATCCTTCATCAGCACCTATCTGCATCCTCAGGCAGTTACCAGACAGCTATTCATAAACTCACAGATTTCAATTCACTGGTATAATAACACAATTGTAAATCTAAGATATTTTAGGGTTTTTTGTGTATGCATTATCATCTGAGGTAGTTTTACTTTATTGCTCTAATTAAGTTCCCTTTTAGCATATCATTTGTCTGAGAAGATGTGCCAGATAACACGTCCCTTTGTTTACCCTTCTACCCCCAACACTGTGGAGGCAAGAGAAGTCCCTACTCTACAGATCAATAGTTTGTAATGGTTTATTAATGATCAAGGATAAATATTTCCTTAGGATAATCCATTAGTAAAGTATGCACAAACTAAATGGACTTAAACCAAAAATTTCTCTTGGTACATCCACAGTCTTTAATCAAGATGAAAAATCAATCATTGGAATATCAGTCTACCCTGCTTGAAGTATGCCTGAATTGTGTGCCTGAATGTTTTGGAATTTCTCTGGGTGTTCTCATTGAAAATGGAACTCTTATTCATAACAGCATTCATGTACTCTGCTTGATGTCAGAAAACTGCATATTCATAATAAAGTTGAAGGGTAAAGTTGAGAGCATGTGGAAGTGGCTAGCTGTATTCACAAAACACTTGTGCTGTCTCAAGTGGTGGATACTTTGTAAATCACAGTTGAGGTTCCTTTCAGTAATTTTCTTTTTTCCATTGGAAGTATTTGAGCTACATTTAATCTAATGATAACCAATTCACCATTCAGATTTAAAAAAACAAAAATACCATTTTATATTTAAAGCAGATCTGTTCTTTTCCTAGTGATTTTTTTTTTTCTTTGGTAAACTCTTCTTCTTTTTCTGTCTGGGCATGATCATAACAACAAAACTCTGTAACACATTGCTTTCCTTGTGCTTTTACTTGCGCTTTCCTTTTAAACCATATTTTATGTACATTTCATGATGTATTCTATATTTGATAAATTGAACTGCTTTAAAAGTATTTGTTTATTAAAAACAACAACAACAAAAATCTGTCAGAAAATCAGAAATATTGCTATCAGCTGGGAAAGAGGGTGTGAAAATCACCAGCAAGGAGGCAGGAGAAGTATGGTCAGAAGAGGACAAAGTTGGCTGTGTGTGTTCAGCTGGGACCCTTGAGTTTGTCCCTTCTTTTTTTTTTTTTTTTTTTTTGTCTGGTGAATTACAAGAACTTTAAAGATAACCACTGGCCACTTGTAAATTCCATGAACGAAAACTTGAGGCAGGTCAGACTGGTGTTAGATGAGTCAGTGTTTGAATAAGAAAACTTGAATTCGCTATTTGTTGATTTGTTTTCAGTAAGTTTTTGTGGATAGTATTGTTTACACACATCTGTGAATGTAACTCAGCCTGGGCAGCAGATTCAGAATATATGTGGGTACATACAATTTAATATTATGATATTATTTTTGCATGCTACTTAATGGTTCTAGTTGAAAGTCATGTATTCAGTGTTTTTATGATGTACTTGTTACAGCTCTGACTAGCATTATATGAATAACTCCTTAGAAATATAATAGTTTTTCTCCCCTTCTCTTTTATAGGTAATGTACAAACGAATCTTGCAGCAAGCAGGTTTTATACAGTTTGCACAGCTTCAGTTCCTTGAAGCAAAAGAACTCTTCAGGTAATTGTGTGACAAGAAATGTAGTAGCTTATCTTTAAATAAGGGGTTAGTATAATTGGCTTTAAAAACACTTGGTCTCTTGAATATTTTTTGATGCAAATTTGAAATCGCATGTGATAAAATGGCCTGCTTAGGGAAAAATGCAGAGTAAGATTGAAACAACTTTGAATTTCAAGAGTTAATGCAACTGTTTTTCGGGGTTTTTTTTGTATGCTAATGTCCAGTAGTGTTAAAGTTTCTCTAATTCTATAATCTGATTCTGAATTCTCTAATTCTGTAATCTGACTGGGTGTTGGTAGTAGACTTCTACATAATAGGAAAAAGAGTTGCTCTTGGGTTAATGGAAATGTTTCGAGGAAAGTGAAGCTTTGGGAGAAGTTACAACTAGAGAGGGAATTCTCCATTTTGTCTCCAGTATACTAGGATAATGGGAAACACTGGGCTTGAATGGGCCAGTTATACAGAGTGGAAACTGGAGAATGACAGGAAAGACCTGAACAGCATTTGAGCAATTTGGTTTGGCCATGACCACTGCCTGTTTTACCTTGTAATTTTTGGCACTGGTGACCAACTTACAGTTTTCCTGCCTGTGATTTTCCAAACACAGGACTAAATCTTTGCTGTCTTGTGTATCTGAAGCAGAATTAAAAGGTCTATGAAGTAAAGAATCCTTTACAAAATTTCCACTAAACTTTTCCACGTGGATTTCCAATAGACTTCTTTTTACTGTGGCTGGCTGTGGTAAAATAGTTTGAGTTGAACTAGCTGTAATGTTTATTCTTTGTCTAGGTGTGTCAGGTGGCTAGGATTCTATAGCAGTACAGCTATCTTGACTGTGGTTTGACCCTTCAACCTCAACTCTTTTATTCCTTTACCCAAAATTCCTGGCAGTAATTGCCTGCAGTCTATTCTGGGGGTCCTACCTTGCTAGCAGTGGTTTAAAGGTCTTTAAAAGCAATGAAAAAGAGGAAATGCATCCTGTTGAGAGCTCTGGCACCTTGTAGGTAGAAGGGAGATGGAACAGCCAAGTTCAGTTATGCGGCATCTATCCAGCTGGCGGTCCATCTGACAAGCAAGTTTCAGTGAACAGTGTTGTGCAAGCTCCTTTATAGAAAAACTGTTTCATGAGAAAACTTGCTGTCTGAGCAAGAATTTTGAAGCTGGGTCAGCATCCCAGGGTGTTCCTTCCTCTCAAAGTTGCAACTCCAAAGTAGAACTGCATTTCATGAACTGATGAAGTGTATATCTGGGCGTAATCTTGTTCATTCTAATGGTAATCTAATAATAATTCTAATAATCTTATTGATATTTGTTGGAAAAATGAGAAAGATAATGACAATCTACACAAATACTCCCCTATCTGCATGTATTGCTCTGCAGGTGGTGTAAGTTAGTGTTAGTCAGAAATAATTCATTTTAAAATGCCAAAGGGCCACTTGGTATATGTTTGAGGAAAAGGTGATTTAGCAGTGAAACAGCAGCAGCAGAAACTTCAAGAAACTGGTGAGATATGGATCTGCTGCTGGCCAAATTTGTAGCAAGATTGGCTCATTTCTCAGAAAACATCTATGAGTTACAGGTTAGACAGGAAATAATTACATTGAACTAAGTCTCATTTTCTTATATCAGTAATCCTTGGTTAATTTTGTCAAAATAGTTATCTGATTCTTAAAGTCATAGATCTTGGAGGCTGAAGTTTTTAAGAAGAATACTTTTCTACTACGTTCCTTTTGGTTGTGCTGATGCTTCCAAGTACTGACTAATGTTGACAAAAAGGAAGGAAGTGGTAGCTGGATTTAAACTAATATCTAACAGAGGGAGAGAAGATTTTCTTTTTTTAGCTGAAACTATTAACCTTAAAATGAGCTGTCACAGTAGGACTTGTTTGATTTGACAGACTGTTATTGCTAGCATCATATTATCCATTCTAACCTGCAAATTGTGCTTTTTCATGTTGTTACCATTTGGGATTTACAAATACATAAAGCAAACAGCATGTTTAGCAGGCTGTTGCTGAATTCATCATAATGGGTGAGGTCATCATAATGTGGATCTAAGAATTTCAAAACCAAATGCAACGCCCAAAAAGAGGAATTAAAAGGAAACTTCAACTGCAGGAATCGGCACAGTAGATGTGAACACTTCTTTTATTAGAGGCTGACCTTCCTAGGTAGAGATTGAGCTTTTTAGGCAGTAGTGTGTGAATCATTTCATTCAGGGCCAGGCTGGATGTGGCTCTGGGCAGCCTAGTCTAGTGGTTGGCGACACTGCACATAGCAGAGAGGTTGAAACTACATGATCTTTGAGATCCTTTTCAACCCAGCCCATTCTATGGTTTTGTGATACTATAAAGCCTCTCTTTACAGGAAGGCTCCCTGTGTTCAAATTTTGCAATTTTCTGTTACTGATGTTGCTGTTTCCATGCTTTGCAGTCTCTAGGCTCTGAAACAAGATGCTTGCTTACTCTTAAATTCCTTGCTATTGCTGCTGTCTCCCAGAATTTTACTTTTCTGGTACAGACTCAATAGCCTACAGACATCCTTAAATCATATTTTTCAAGTTCTAAGTAGTTGTTAACAATGTGGTGCTTCTTACTGGTTTATGTTTTCTGAATGGTTTGGGGATTATTTCTTTGGCAAGAAGTGAACAACTTGGGGTACACGTTCAGCACTTTAATTACTTCAGAACAATAGATGAGAGGTTAACCCATTTCACAGACTCACTGAGCAGCAGGATGGTTGAGGTTGAAAGGGACCTTTGGAGGTTCCTGATTGAGTGAAGACCACTGAGATCAGATTGCCCAGATCTTTATGTGGAAAGATAATGATAGGACAAGGGGAAATGGTTTTAAACTGAAAGGATGACTAATATTAGATATTAGGGAGAAGATCTTTACTCATAGGGTGGTGAGGTGCTGGCACAGCTGCCCAGAGAAGCTGTGGTGCCCCATCCCTGGAGGCGCTCAAGGCCAGGTTGGATGGGGCCCTGGGCAGCCTGAGCTGGTGGGGGGCAGCCCTGCCTGTGGCAGGGGTTGGAGCTGGGTGAGCTGTGAGGTTCTTCCAACTTAAGTCATTCTGTAATTCTGTGATTCACAGTTATTGCCTGTGGATTGAAAAAATGTTCCTGCTCCATTTAGTTCCATGGTCATAACTAGTTTCCTTTTAGAATTTTCCGATCAGTTTTGTGAATGGGAAAATCTTTCTGAGGTTGATTGTTGGATAGATAAAAAACATCTTAAGTTTTGTTTGTGGGGAGGGGAAAAAAAAAAAAAGTAAACAGGGTTTCTTTTGGAGAAGTTGAAGTTCATTTTTAGTTTTTTCAACAACATATCTTCTGCCTAGTCTTTCTGACTAGGAAAGCTAGTCTCTAAATATGAATTCTGAATAATGAATTGACAGAGAAATAAAATGTAATAAAATATAATGATTTCTTGTTGTTCTTCTAAAGCAAAGCCTTGGAGGCGGTATCATTCAAAGTGTGAAAATCAGGGAGATATTTGCCACATTTGGACCAAATTCCAATTTTATTATTTCATAAGATTGTCTTTTCCATTGCTTGAGGAGTTTCTTGGATGTGGTGGAGAAAAACTGTATAGGGTAACAGTCTTTTTGGCTTTCATGCAACCTTTCGCTGTCTGTTGTTTGGTTTTTTTGTTTGTTTGTTTTTTGGCCTCATTCAGCTACCATTATGTATTGATGAAGTGTAGGACAGTCCCAGGAACTTATCCTAGTCCAGAGAGCTGTTCAGCTGGGTTTTTTGTTTTGTTTTGTTTTTTTCCACTGTGTCACAGAATTGCCAGGGTTGGAAGGGACCTCAAGGGTCATGAATCTCCAACCCCCAAATGCCACCAAACAGCTGTAAGATGTCAAAAGCAAAAGACTGGACAGTCTCTGAATTTTCAGTAATCTAGTAGAGATAAAAAAAAAAAAGAAAAAAAATATAGAAATATAAAAAATAAAATTCCAAATTTGTTCTGATGATACTTGCTTTGATGCAGAAGGCAATAGCTTTGAGAAACCGATGACCTGTTGGTGTCCTGCCTCTAAGCATATGTGCACACATTCCCAGAATGTTATTTTTTTTGTGCCTATGTATACTTTTTCTTTCTTTTTGCTTCATCTAGTTTGACACTGTAATTGCAGAAGCGGCCAGCTTGATGTCCGGGAGCTGATCTCTCTGTACCCCTTCCTGTTGCCTACTTCCTCTTCATTTATACGGTCTCATCCTCCACTGCATGAGTATGCTGACCTAAACCAGCTGACCCAAGGGGACCAGGAGAAGATGATAAAATGCAAACGCTTTCTCATGAGTTACTTGAATGAAGTCCGCAGCACTGAGGTTGCAAATGGCTACAAGGAAGATATTGACACGGCTTTACTCAAGTTATATGCAGAGGCAAATCATGAAAGCCTGCTGGACTTGTTGGTTTCAGAGAACTTTTGTCTTCTGACAGATAGCGCTGCGTGGCTGGAAAAGCACAAAAAGTGAGTGGATTTTTTGAGTATGGCACCCTTCAGACCAGTAAGAAAAATGCTTGACCTAAAAAGCTGTTGACTTCTAGGGTGATGTATTTCTGACTTAATGTACAAAAGCCAATTTGACTTGACTTGTAAAAATCCCCAAACTTGGGGAGAAAGGCCTTAATTGACAAGCAGAGATAAAGAAAAGATATCTAGTGGAATACAGAGTTTTCCCCTTGAAACTGTGTCCAAAGCAAAGATTAGTATTAGTATGGATCGCAATGGGGAAAAAGCAGTTTATTTGCCCTTGTGATAGTGTTAGATAGAAAGTTGAATGGATGCAGCAGCAGCAGTAGTCCTAAATGTCTAGGACACAATGAAAAGTTGCCTCAAAATACTCTGTATCTTAGGTAGAAGCTATTAAGTAACTAGTAGCTTTTAAATTGTTTAATTGTATTTGAGGCAAGAAGCAAAAGCTGCTTTTGAATTTTGAACTCAGTGTGCTCCTACTGATTTACTAAAGGGATACTGTTTAGGATCACAGAATCACAGAATGGCCCAGGTTGGAAGGGACCTCAAGGATCATCAATCTCCAACCCTAACCCCCCCACCTGCCACAGGTGGGGCTACCAACCTCCACCAAGGATTGAAAATTACAAATTTGGAAATGGCAATGGATAGAGAATTAATTGGGAAAAGAAAAAATCATTCATAGATAGTCTTTGTCTTTGATTTCATTTCTTCAGTCTTTAAAGTGTATGGTGTAGTAGTAGCAAGTACAGTTGCAAAGAGCAATCTTTAATTGTGATTAGATTTAATGCAGGTGTTTTATTGAATGCTTTTGGCATGTATGCTTTGCATGGCAAGCCTTTGCAGATGTGAAATGCATAACATAGTTTTGTGAGAAAAGTCGTTATAGAACTTGAGCTTCATTTATATTACAGTACACAAAAAACAATCTGTAATGGTACTGTATGAAGCTCTTCCTTACCTAACTTGATTTCATGGTGCAGCAAAGAAAAATATATTTTTGATAGCAAAACAAAATTTTAAATAAAAGCAGCATATACATTTCATTTTAATTGCACTTGATTAGATGTTAGCAGAATGCTTATTATTTAAAGCTGTGTTAGGTCTGTACATGAAATTCAGAGAACAGCATAAGAATCATCTGTGATTTGACAAGTGCTTTGTAACCACTTAAACTAGAGTTAGTAGCTTATAACTGTTTTTAGAGAGAGGAAGGACATGGATGCTTTTCTAGGAAAAAATTTCTCTCCTTTGAATGTAGTCTTGGCCATGTGCATGTCACCTAGAAATCCCACTGTAAGCAACTATTTACTAGGTTCTATGCTAATCAAATCAGTGAAAATGATAGGAAAAATCTATCAATTTTAATACTGTTTTCTATTTTCATACAGGTATTTTGCCCTTGGTCTCCTGTATCACTACAATGGTCAAGATGCTGCAGCACTTCAGGTTAGTATACAGCTTTTAGTGTCAGCTGTAAATCATTATAAAATCCTACCTGTCCTTCTGCTAGTTGTTCTCAGATGGTGAAAACCCACACATTATGGGGACTGAATTAGTTGAATCTGGCAGGTACGAGAAAAGCTGTGATGGAGAGGAAGTGTGAATTCAGTAACCAATGAGGTCCCTTACAATTAGTGTTTGTAGAAGCTTTTTTAAATTGCATGCATACCAATGACTAATGCTAAGTGTTGTTATAGCTTGTATACTTCTTGAGTCGCAAGAATGTTTAAATACATCTTAATTTTTTTTTGTCAGTTATGGGTGCAAATAGTTGATGGAGACATTGAAGACTCTACGCGTTCAGATCTCTATGAATATGTGGTAGACTTCCTGACATTCTGCTCAGACCAGGATTTGGTGTGGAAATACTCCGAATGGGTTTTACAAAAAAATGAAGAGGTTTGTGATTGGTGTACTTGTTTTCTTCACATTTCTAAGATAATTTTCAGATCTTTATTTAAAAAAAAAAAAAAAAAAAAAACACCTCATTTACAAGGTTAGCTGCTGCTTTTTCTTATAAATTCCAGTGAAGGGTGCTGTTTACGCTGGGCTGTGGAATAAACAGCCTTCATTCAACACAACATCTCATTGCTTAAAAACAACAACAAAAATTTACTCCAGCAGGAGTAAAAATGCAATTTAGTGGTATGTTAGTGTGCTGTGAAGAGGCATGCTTTATGCTGTACTAGCCTATACTGGTGGAATTTGTTACTATCTAATCAGTATTAATTTAAAGTTCAGTTATTGTGTGCCAGATTTCTCAACTTTGATTTTGATGTTTTTTTGTGAAGCTGGTCTGGTTGTAGAAATCCATCAAATGTCATGATACAGAGAGAGAACCCCATACATATTCAGATCTCCAACTTACACTTCAGTCCTCTGCAGTAAATTGTCCCTCTGTTATGCTGATCTGTTCAGTACTTCTTGTAGCTGGTGTAGGGTGTACTCAACAAAAGATTTATAGGCTTGGCAGTGCGTAGACTACTGAGTGAGGTAAAGGAAATAGAGTGGGTACAGTCACATTAAGCACAAGGTAATATAAGCTTAGTGGTACAGTGGGCAGTTTTGCATTGTTTGTCTTGTGAATAACGTGCCAACTGACCTGATAGTGCTGTTTAAATAAATATTGAAATGATAATAAAATGGTTGTCATTGAGTTCCTAAATGCAGTTATCTATTTTTAGGTTGGAGTGCAGATTTTTACTAAAAGACCTTTGGAAGAGCAAGAGAAAAACAACATTAATCCAGATGATATCATCAGTTGCCTTAACAAATATCCTAAAGCGCGTATTAAGTATCTAGAACATCTCGTATTGGAAAGAAAAATAGAGGTGAGTCCTACAGCAATACCAAAAGTAGTCTGCATGCTAAATCCTATACGTGTGATGAGCAACTCTGAAACAAGCCAAAATCTAGAAGAAATGAGCATAATTTAAGGCATTTGGATATTAAGCCTTCCATACTCTTTGTATTTAATGGAGACTAGGAGATAGAAAGCTATGATCTCTATTCTGTTTTTTTCATCTTTTTCAACTCTCACAATGGCAAAACAATTGCTTACGTTTGCATCTGATTGTTGCATGCTTTTCTGTGTCACTGGTAAGTCTTATTCCACAAACAGTGATTTAGGATTTTGAGATGAAAATTTCCTTGGTATGTTTGCTACTCTTCAGTATATGGCATTCGTTTAGACTAAACAGTACATCCTGTAAGGGTTGTAAACACACAAAACGTTGAGATACCTGCAAAGTACACAGGGGAAGGTGAAACAAGGATATGTTTAGTCTGTCAGAGTTGACTGCATATCAATTGCTGGAAAACTTTATTTTTTTTTTCCCTGTTGAGTGCCAATTGTCATTTTCAAACATCCAAACTTACTGTCATATAGATATATAGATACATTTTATCTTTTCCTTTTGGTGAGACCTTCAGAAGTGATAGAATTAAAACATGCACCTCTAACTGTAGAAGTCCAAGCATCTCTAAATGTTGATGCCCAGAAAAATGTGTTCACTAGTCAGAAGTGACAGTGTAGACAGTATATTCTTTTTTTTTTTTTTTTTAAGCAAGAAAATGTTATGGTACTTGGATATGAAGCATTTTATACACAGAAGTAGTTGCAATTGCTTTAGCCTGAAAACGATGAAGAGAAATGAACACTGAAGAAATTCAATAGACCAGTTAATGAATTTACATTCTTAAAACATACATGCTAAACAATGGTTTCTCTCTGCTGCTATTTCAGATACTCAAAGTGTATGACACTGACCAGTGAATGTACTAGTTTCTTATGTCATGCATAGTTTCAAGTAAACTTCTAAAGTTAGTTTTGTAGAATATTTCTAGCAAAATTAATTTATAACTAAATCTACTCTGCCTGTTAATAAATACTGAGTTATACATTTATTTGTTCTTCAGAATGTACTTGATTATTGTGACTGCTGTAGTGAGAATGTTTCAAACAGTAGTCAAGTTATCAGCTTGTATCGATGACTATGACATAATGAATAACACCTACCTCTGGCTTTTTCAGATTTTACTGCAGAAATGGAAAAGTTAAAAGAACATACTTAAATATAGAGAAAATTGCGTGCGGTCAAAATTAGACTTTTACTAGAGAAATAAGAGCAGAAGACTACGTAGAACATGCTTGTAGTCAAAGGGGAGAAATCTCTTTTAATGGAATGATTGGACTTTTGAAAGGAAATAATTTTTGCACAAAAAAAAAAAAACAACACAGTTGAGCTTGTCTATTTAAGGTAAAGATGAGCTTACAAATAAGATGTCATCTGTTTTTTCAGAAATATCTGCATTGTTGAGATAGAGAACCCAAAGCTGTAGGTATAGCATATCCTGTTTTGCGAAGCTGGTCTGAATAAGTTCACTATTTGTATGAACTAAAGATTTCTGAATAATTGGAATTAAATGAATGAACTTAAACATCTTTATAGAATTACGTAAATATTCATTGAAATGTTATTGGTGGGGAGAAGAGATTGTCTTTGTAAACTTGAGCTAACATTATTTATTTCATTTGTAGAAAGAAAAGCACCATACTCATCTAGCTGCCTTGTATTTGGAGGCAATACTGAAGCTAAAATCTGGGACCACAGATAACTGTATGGAAACAATTGAACTGCTATTGAAACTACGCAGCCTTCTTCAGAAATCTGATCTTTATAGAATTCACTTTATTTTGGGTAAGATGCATTTCTCTGTGATTTTGCTTTCTGCTAGATCTGACATATTGTATGTACTAAGTCCTCATAAAGATAGAAAGTGAAAATAGTTGAGGTATCATAGAACCAACGTGATGGTTTGGGTTGGAAGGGACCTTTAAGATCACCTGGTTCCACCGCCCCTGCTAAAGGCAGGGATGCCTACCACTGGACTGGATTACCCAAAGCCCCATCCAGTCCTGGCATTGCATGCATCCACAACATGTTCCAGCGTCTCACCACCCTCACAGTACTTCTTCCTAATATCTAGGTCTATTTGCTTGATAGGCTTGTCCTTTTCAGGCACAAAGCTGATTCAGCAAAAGCCTTTTGATCTTGGGGTTTGTGAAATAGAATGGTGCATATGCACCAAGCATAAATCACCATGACTAGACAGGAAAAGTATCTTCGTACAATACCTTACTTTATACTGAGTTTCTTTTTGATGAAGAACATGTAACTTGTGAAAGTCTTTTGTAAATGGAAGAATTACAATCTTATTTGTTAAATAGTCTGTTTATCAATTATTGTGAATCAAAGCAAATCTTTGTAGAGATTACTAAGGACTTCTGTTGCATGTAACAAATTCATGGTTTCATGCTAGTCAGGAAAAAAAAGAGGATCCTCACTTTTAGTAAAAAGAATAACATATATCTTAGTATTATTGTAAGAAAAGTAACAATTGAGCTAAAATGTTTCCTTGGCCAGTGCTGTTCTGGCCATTTTTTAATGTACCTCCCAAGAATGAAAGGGAAATCACTTGTTTTTATACTTCAAGATGTGAAATATTTTCTGAAATTTGATGAAAAAAATCCACTGGGTGTAGAAACAAAAATTGCTGAGTAACAGCTAAAATAACTTAACAACATTTACTGTCCCCTTACCTTTCCAGTCTGCAAAACGTTGTATGACAAGTAATATACAAGCACAATACAGTCAATGAAAATCTTCCTTTTATTTGTGCTTTTATTTTTAACCTAATTTTTAAGAGTAAGATTTACAAGGTGGATTATTCTCTTGGAGCCAATGTACTCCAAAATGCAGGATTTCTTGCGTGAAAGATTTTTTTTTTTTTTTCATGAAGATGAGATCACTGCAATGCTGGTATTGTTCCTCCTTGATAACCAAAATATTCTGTGGGGAAAAAAGTACTTTGTTAACTTTTACAATTAGGCAGCCCGACTGGATTAAGGGTTTATAGTGTCCTTTTCTTGAAAGAGAACACTATTTGATCGGTAGTGTCTCTTGTAGACTTTAAACTGTTGTCATGGAATTTTTTTGAGGCTTAGATTTTCTTGTTGGTTTGGGTTTGGGTTTTTGGGGTCTTTTTTTGAGATAAAATAAGAGAAAAAGAAAAGGACAATAGTTATGACTTTGTGTGTGTGTGTGTCTATGTATGAATGTATAAAACAAGTGATGCACAAGCAATTGCTCACCATGCACTGACCAATGCCCAGCTAGCTCCACAGCAAGCAGAAGAGAGAGATGCACTCCCACACCCTTCAGGACTCTTTCTGCATGGTGCCATATGGTGTGGAATATCAATTTGGCCAGTTAAAGTCAGCCTGAGTCCTAATTCTGTTTCCTCCCAGACCAATTGCTGAGAAACTGGAATGGCCTTGGCTCTGTACAATACTGCTGTACAACAGCAATAAACATTGGTGTGTAATCAGCAGTGTTTTTCACCTACAACCAAAACATATCCTACCAGACACTCTGAAGAAAACAATTCCATCTCAGTTGAAACTAAGGCAACTATCTGTTTTTCTGTGTAATCTTTAAGCTCTGCTTAAAGATATGATAAACTCTGAGATGAAACTACAATATGTGGTAGTATAGACAGGAATGTGCAAAACTTACCTGCTAGAATTTTAAACGATCATACTGTTAGTTTTATCACTTGTTGCTTAGTAATTTCTTCTTCCTTATTTTGTGGTGCACTTGTTTCTGTACATCTGTGCATTCTTGTACTTAAAAGTATCTGTATAGAGCTGCCTGCTTTTCTGCAAAATGAGTGGAAATTGAGCTCTGTGGACTTGTTGAATTGAACTGGGAAGAGAAGGTAGCAGTCTTCTCCACTGAGCAAACATTACCTGGTTTCTCATTTAACAGACAAAATCCGTGGCACAGATCTTCACATGGAAAGTGCAATTTTATATGGAAAACTAGAAGAACACGAGAAGGCTTTGCATATCCTTGTCCATGAGTTAAAGGATTTCCGTGCTGCTGAAGAATACTGTATATGGAACTCTGAGAACAGAGATCTGCAGTACAGACGAAGGCTCTTCCATATGCTGCTGTCAGTATATCTGAATCCAGACACGTCAGACTGTGCACTGGTCATGGCTGCTGTAGATCTCTTGAATAACCATGCAGCTGAGTTTGATGCAGCTCTGGTTTTGCAGCTGGTGCCTGACAGCTGGTCAGTGCAGCTCCTCTCCCCATTCCTGGCCGGAGCAGTGAGGCAAAGCATTCATACAAAAAGAATGACTCAGGTTGCACTTGGCTTAGCACAAGCTGAAAACTTGATCTACAAATATGAGAAGGTAGGGTTTTATGTTTTGTTTTTAATAGAGGCACTTTGAAATTGTATTCTGAATCTGAGGATTTAATTATAATCAGACACTTAAAAAGTTAAGACAAAGTTGACTTCAGGTCCTTGGCAGTTTTAATTGCTGCATTTATTACATTCTTGTGAGGGCTACTATAGTCAATTTTACGCTTCTATAAAAGAAAAGGGGAGGTGGGGCTTTGCAAAAGAAACAACTTTGAACTTGTGGGCTGAACGGAAATACATTTGGGATTTCCAGATTAATGAATTTCTTCCAGAACTTTTAATAACTGAGCTTGTTTGGCTTTTTTTGCTTGGACTGGGACATGTCAGTAGTTGCAATAAAGCTTGCACAACATTTGGCATTAAAGCTTATTAATAGCTTTTGATTTTGTTAAATCCACTTGTGGAGTACTTTATTTCTAGCTGTAGAGCAGTTTTACTTAAAGTTTTCCTGGGTATGATTAAATCTGTTTCCTTCTAATGAAAGTTTATCCAGCAGAATTTGTCTGCAATAAGAACTTGACAATACTCTGTTTGCTAGGAGTCGTTCTTGTTTAGGAAGCTGTAGCGACTTTTTAGTTGCATTACATGTGAGTGCCATTCTATGTGAGGCACAGGTATAAGCTAGTATGAATACAGAGATTGAATTTCACATTAAATATAAATAGTTCAAGCTGCCTTTGCCATCAGTTTGGTACATTTGAAATGTACCAGGTGAAATGTTACACAGGTGTAACCAATGAAGTGTTGCTTTTTTCTGCTGTATCTTAATTTGACTTCATTCATTGTTAGATTCACATTTGGATTTTTTTGTTTTTCCTCCTTAGGTCAAACATAAAGGAACTCCAATTCTTCTTTCGGACAAAAAGGTCTGTCAGGTGTGCCAAAATCCTTTCTGTGAGCCTGCATTTGTAAGATACCCAAATGGAGGTATGGTCCACACACACTGTGCTGCAAACAGACATCTGAACTCAAATGTGACTCCTCACTCTTCCAGCTCCAGCAGTGAGACTTGAAATATGCTTTAGATCCCAGAGGTTCCCATGGCTTATATCACACTGAAAATGGACTGGAAAAAAATAAAATACAAGTGCAGCTACTTTAAGCATAAATGAAGATGAACATATAGTCATTGGGTTAATGGGAGGACTTCAGCAGATATAAAATATGGCCAATTGCCTTCTCAGTTTCTAATGAATGTAAATAGAGGAAAAAAATTCACTACCAGAAATGGAGAGATGCAAATATAGACTTCTGTATATAGTAATAAGCAGTCAAAGAAAATGAGCCTTTTTTTCCACAGTAAGGATGAACGTTACGGAGACAAGGTAGACTGTTATTTTCAGAAATGTCACTTTGCACTGAATGTGGTGTTGATAAATTTGTAGAGGTGGAGATGGTATCTGTTGGAGTAGGAATTTTTGGAGCATTGCACAACAAGACTGGCATCGTGCAGCTGACTATCGGGACAAATACACACTTTGCTTATGATGTTTGCTGCAGCACATCCTCTTTTGGGCTGGATTCTCTTCCCCAGGATCACATAATGAACATGTTCCTTGCTCTACAAGTTGTTGGCTTTTGCACTTTTTCGTACTCTTATTTCCTTTCCCTCTTTTCTGCTGTATAGAATTTAAACTTAAGCACTAGCCTGTTAATTTTCTGCTCCTATGGTTACTGTCATAAACTGAGTGGAAACTGATAGCCTTGGACACACAGCTGTGCTTGGATGAAGAGATGAAGTCAGATTATCTGGTCAGACTGTAGTCACTTTTTATGGGGGAAGAAACTTTTAATATTGATTTATTTATTAATATGCAAATATACTGTACATACAGTTGAATAAATTTATCTTATATCATCATAGGGTTTCCTTGGAGGATAAAGGATGTAGCTGATGTGGAAGTGTGTAGGTTACGTGCTTAAATGTTTCTTATAACTTAAGCAGACTGAAACTCAACACGAATAGGTATTAATACCTGTGGGTGACTTTGTGCAATCAAGTTCATGGGAAAGTGGCATAACTGGGAAGAAATCTACAAAGGTGCACTACAGAGATATTGAGAGATTTGTTGCGTTCTACAAAATGTTCTGTAAACTAAAGCTTTTCAGACAGCAACAAAACTTGTACTGAATTGCCATAATAAATCATTCAACCATTTTAAAGCAGTTGATGGGCAGCTTCCCCCAAGAGAGGCTCAAAAACAATGACTCAAAAAAAATAGGATTTCAAAGTGAAAGCATTTCTTTTAATTTTGTAAAGTTAATAAATACTAAGCTTAGTGAACAGCATGTAGCTGAGAGTGCCGGTAGGCTGCTTACTGCTTTAGTGTTCCAAATCAGAGTTGAGACTTTCAGCAGAGCAGGCTATTTGCATGGTATCTTCTGGATATGGTCTCAGAAGAGATCTTCTGTTACAGAAATGTTGGCTTACGGAGCAGCTTTTTCAATGCTGTTGCAGTACCGAGTTGGGCAACCAGATTACATCCTCGGGGTGGGGGGGGAGAGATATCCATTTCTTTGTCTTGGAAGTAAAAGTCCTTTGGATTTTTCTTTTTCCTGAGTGTGAAATCAAAAAAGCATAGCTGTTGTATTGAGTTTAAAGAAAATAATTAAGTTTTGCAGCTCCCTCTGCCCAGATGTGAAAGACAAACTTAATGAAAAGCACCTTCCAAAAGGCATTCAATCTCAGTTCTGAGCTGTGGTACGAGTGATTCTCCTGTGTAGCCTTGGTATGAGCAGGTTCTGTGTCTCGTATTCCTGATTTCTGAACAACCTGTGTACAAACAGCAATGGCAAATTTCTAGTTCTGTGTCATCAAAGTAGTTGCTGGTAGAGGCAGAGGCTTTAGAAAGACTGGAGAAACCTGCTCTGTTCTTTGGCACACCGTTCATAGATACTTCCTTTTGCTGTCAGCATCCTCAGTGTGCTCTGTTTCCATCTAATAGGGAGGTAATAAAGCAGACATCACTCTTCGTGGTTAAGACATTCAGGCCATGAGGTAGTGATGAACTCTGTCAGCTCGTGTTGCAATAAAATCGAGATCATATTATTCAGATCACAAGAAAATTATTAATTATTGTATGGAAAAAATACATCTGTAAAAGATGAAAAGAGATTAATATAGATTTTCTTCAGGTTTTTACTTTTGATTTAAAATATATAGCAGAAACAAATTCTACATACAAAAGAAATACATGAATAGGAGCGATGCTAAGGTAGCAGATTTGCAATCACAGATGACCAACAAGGCAGTCAATGTTTAATTTGGGAGATTGGATCTTTTCAGCTCTCCAGGAACATGGAATAGAAAAACACTAACATTTGTTCATACGTTTTCACCTCTTTTTTTAATGTTTTTCAGTTAAATTGTGTGATGGAACTCGTGTGGATGAGTTAATGTGTAAGTCCCTCAATAGCAAAATGAAAAAAGCAAAATAAGAGTGTGAGGCTGAGGTAGGGCCTAGGAGGGAGATGGCAGGTGAAAGATGCTGTTGCAGTGTGTGTACAGCACTTCAGCGGCTGGGATAACGCTCAACCGGAGGAGATGGTAGCCTGTGTCAGAGTGGTGCGTGTTATTCTCTATTTTATAGCCAGGAAATACATGAAAGGTGTCTGCACTGAAGTGCCCTTTGGCAGGGCAACCACTACACCTCTCAGGCTCTGGGAGATTAAGCTTGATGCCATCTTTAGGAGCTCTTAGACCTGCCTTTGGAGAAGAGAGATTCAATCAGAATATTTTTTTCTTAATGTAGGTCTTCATAAAATATTTCTAGTTTTTCATTTTAACCTTTTTTTGGGTTGGTTTTTTTTTTTTTTTTTTTTTGGCCAACAAGTGTCCTCAATTTTTGTGTTGAGATCCAAACAGCAGTGCAGATATTTGTTTTAATGCCACTGGGTGTCTGTGATTCAGGGTGCTACAGCTGAGGTTAGTTTCTCGTACAGATGCTTCTACAGATAAACACATCTACCACGTAATTTCTAATTACAGAAATGCTGCACTTCTGACCTTTTTAGTCATCTTCTGTCACACTGGCTGACGCATACAAAAAGTATGCTAACCCACTTTCTATTCTTTCATGCTTTCATATATTCATTCTTCATCTCATAAAAATTACCTATAATTTCTATGTCATCGTGTGATGTTTTTTCCCTCCCTAAGCAGAAAGAAGGGAAAAAAAAAAAGAGGAAAAAAAAAGCCTGTAATCTGATGCTCTGTTCAGATGAATAGCCACATGCTTATGACTACAGAGAATTTCAGATCTTAATTTCTATGATTTAAAGAGGAAAAATTATCATGTCAATAATAGTACAAGAATAATGGGCTGTAAGCGTGGAGAAAACAAATTTTGTTATACAGAGCACATCACACATACCTATGGGCTGACTGCTTCAGGCAGCATTCTAGCTTTTGGGCTACAGGGGGAAATTGTATTTAGTGCCCACACTCCAACCTTCAAAAGCTCTAACTTGTGTCACAGTTCTAACACTAAATTGTTGTGGGTATAAGTCTGGATGTTCCTTAGGATCACTTAAGCACATCAACAACATAAAACCCAAATAACATCAGCCGTGGAAAGGTGGTGGTAGGGATGGGGAGTATGTATGTTTTGAGACCTCTATTAGATGTTGGAAAACGCAAGCATTATCCTAACTGTCTACTTAGTCTTTATTAAAAAAAAAATCTCCTATTTGCAGGACTCCTATCCCAAATGACATATTAAAAATATTATTTTCTACAGTTGTAAGAGGTAAATTCATTTTATTACTCTTCTCTATTTGCTTAGATCTAACTCTACTGTAACCAGTACCTTTCTATTGAGTTGCCCTACTATTGCCTCTACTGTTCTTTTTTTCCTGCTGTACAAAACTTTAGAGCTTATGCCCTGTGAGCACTGATAATTAAATGTGCTGCTATTCTTAAAGGACAAAAGAAAGGTAATGATGTTCTTGAAAGTTTGATTATAAAACTAAGTCCCTTGCATTAAATTGGTCTGGAAATCTATACTGTTAATGCTTTCTGAATTAATGATTATGTTGGTGAACATATACAGCAGTATGCGAGATGTACAAATGTATAAATATGTTAATTTGTAATAAAAATTCTTTTAATTACACTTGTTATTCATTTGTGGATATGTAGGTAATGGGATGTGAATGGCCAAGTGAAGGACAAGGATTTCTTCAGTTGGGGAACTCATTCAGTGTCTGACAGACAAAGGTGGTCAAATAAAAAGGCTGAATTCAGCACCTACAGGGTGTTCATGAAGACAAATGGGTGTTCTTTAGCACTGGTAGATATTACTGAATCTGGATGATTTCACATATTCCAGTGAAAGTAGCTACTGCCATTAAAGATTTGGGAAGTCTGAATGTGCTCTATGGAGCCAAAGTCATCTCTTCTGTGATTTAAGTCCATGGTTACACTAGTGGATATGTGGGCAGGGAGAGGCTGGTTCTTTGATTTTCAGCTACTATGAATCTGCTGCCTAGGCAGTTTTCTGGCCTTCGCTGGATACCTACACTCTTGTGTTGTCTTTTTTTTTCTTTTCTTTCTCCTTGTTCAAGCTTTTGGGGGAGTATCCTGTCTGTTTTTTGTGAGCTCAGCTCCATCTCCTTGGAGCATCTTGGTGCTCATGAAACAGAGGATAGAGTAGGCAGCAGCCTGGGTGAAGTTCTGCTAGGGAGCGTGGTCCTAGTGATGCTATGGGTTTCTGTGGGATGCTGAAGACAAGCTGTACACCATGTAACTGGTGGAAATACCATAAACTGACTGTACTGAAAGGGTTCCTCGTTTTGGAGTTTGTTTGCACTCATCTGGCAAGGTTCCTGCAGGCCCATCAGGCTTGGCTTATTTGTTTGGCTGAAGCAAAGGCTTTTGGGTATGCTGGGGGAGTCCTCAGGGGCCTCTTACAGAGGGCAGAGATTGGAGTACAGCATGATGCTGGAAGGATTGTAAAGTATAAAATCATTAAGACTGGAAAGGATGTCTCATCATTTAGTCCAACCGCCAACCCACCCCACCATGCCCCCGACCACGTCCCTCAGTGCCTCATCCACATGGTTCTTGAACACCTCCAGGGATGGTAACTGCACCACCTCCCTGGACAGCCTGTGCCACTGCCTCATCGCTCCTTCTGAGAAGAAATTGTAAATTGTTCCTAATATCCAACCTGAACCTTCCCTGGTGCAACTTAAGGCCATTGCCTCATTGCATTACTGCAACAAAAATAGCAAGTGCAAAAAGGCAGCTTGAAAAAAAAAAAAAAGGCAAAAATAATCAATTGTGGCTTTTGCACAGTGAAAGCTCAGACTGTTTTGCCTCTAGACAGTGGAAAAAAAGTCCATGCTAATCACCCAGATGGCAGCTCCTTCCAAGACAATCGATAGAGCATCACTGTTCTGGCAGCAATGGGCCCCAGGGGCTCAGTCCAAAACCATCAGCCATAGCTGCAGGACACCACAAGGTCAGAGGGCCAGTGCTGCCAATGGTATGCCGATGACTGAACACCAGCAGGTTTTCAGTAGGTAATGAGGCTGATGATAACAGTGCCTCAAAAGCTAATAGCAGTCAGGACCAATGCTATCATTGCCAGTAACACCCTGAAGGTACTGCCTTGTCTATGAGTAGTTGACTGTCCCTGCTGTGTTAAAATCAGAAAAACTTGGGCTGTTTGGGTTCTCCAGATATGGTACAGCCCAAGCCTGACTCAAAGCAGGGTCAGCCTGGGTTGGGTTGGCTGTATGGTTTCAGGTCATTGCTGACAAGATAGGACCTAGAGTGGAATCAGCTCTTTTCCTGAGGAAAGAAATGCTTAAGTATCCAAAAGAGTCTGTGGCACCTAAACGGCTAAAAGGTGCCTCTGCTTTAAAGGGATGTTTTTTATTTTTCAGGTAACACAGAAGAATTCAATAAGAGGCAATTTCTGGAAAATAACAAGGCTCTTTGAGATTTGCAGGAACTATAGCTGCCAGCAGCTTCAGGAGCATAAGTTTGGTGCTTCTTTGACCTGGAAAGGGCATATTCAAGTAACACGTAAGTTCTTTGCCTCTATCTGAAAGTCACAGGCTGCAATCTCTTCAGCATACGATGTGTCTCAGGAGTGTCCTGCTAGAAGCTGTCAGAGTTTGACACAGGTATGGGTTTTTCTGCTTGAACATCAAGCAATTGAAGATGGGACGAAGGCAGGATACTTATATTTGCTTTTAAAAAAAATGTTCTGTACAGGAGGTTTGCATTGGCAAAGGGGAAAAAGAATTTCAGTACTTAGTGAAAAGTTTTAACTTTTCAAGTCTCATTTCAGAGTATTTCTGTGGCCTATCTTGACGTACTAATTTGTCAGGGATTCGGTGTAGTGTTCCTCCTTCCAAACCTCCTGAAAACTCTTGTTCTGGATAGCTGCCTCTGGGTCCTCCAGTGACCATGATGTGATAGGAGCAGAAATTGTTCTGATAGCAGTTTTCATTTTGCAATGTTAAATGGCCTAGAAATGTGATGGTTGAATACAAAAAATACCAACTAGATGAATCTCAGTGCTGGAGGAGGGAGAAACTCATTTCGCTGCAATTAATTGTTAATGCCTTGCTGTCCTACATTTGTGCTTTCTCTGCCTGTCTGATATCAAGCTGCTTAAATCACAGAATGGTTTGTGTTGGAAGGGACCTCACAGCCCACCCAGCCCCACCCCTTGCTGTGGGCAGGGCTGCCCCCCACCAGCTCAGCTGCCCAGGGCCCCATCCAACCTGGTCTTGAGTGCTCCCAGGGATGGGGCACCACAGCTTCTCTGGGCAGCTGTGCCAGCACCTCACTGCCCTCTGAGTAAAGAATTTCCTCCTAGCATCTAACCTAAACTTGCCCTCTGTTAGTTTAAAACCATTCCCTCTTGCCCTATCACTACTGGATCATTTAAAAGGTCAGTTCCCCCTCCTGCCTGTGAGCTCCCTTCAAGTACTAAAAGGCTGCAATCAGGTCTCCCCAGACCCTTCTCTTCTCCAAGCTAAACAAGCCCAGTTCCCTCAACCTTTCCTCATAGGAGAGGTGCTCCAGCCTTCTGATCATCTTAGTATCCCTCCTCTGGACACACTCCAAGAGCACAGTGGAGTGCTATCAAGGGTCTTCTTTCCTTCTCCACTCCTCGCCCTGGCTCATCTTTACAGCATCACCACTGTTTACCTTCTCCATTATCTGTACTTTGAAGCATGTGGTCTGTGTTCATGCAAGGTCCACATGTGCAGATCTTGCGCTATAAGCTCATTAACTTGCCCTTTCCAAAGATACCAAGTGCATTTCCCATGTTCCACCTCATCTAGTGTTTTAGAAAACATAGCATTACTTCCTTCTATTAATTCAGAAACAGTGAGAAAAATCCTACTCCCACATAAAATGTCAAGGGTCTCATCCAGTGCACCTAAGTTCAAAACCGAAGTCATCCCTCAATTATTTCATTGCTTTAATTATTCGTATTTGATATTTAAGGTTCAGCACAATTGGGATTTGCTTTTGAAGAGCTGATTCAAGAGAACAAATACAACAACATGAGATTTGGGAGGTCTGTGAACGATCACACAGGGAGTGAGAGGGAGCACTTGGAAGGAAAATAGAGGAAGGGATCAGCATGCTGTATCTTAACAGGACAGAAGTTGCAGAAATGGCACCAGAAATCCGGAGGAAAGTGAGTGGCAGGGTGAAGAAAAGAATGAAATCAAGGCAGAAGAAGGGAAGAGGTGCCCACCCAGATTTTAGGGCAGCGTTTTCAGCTGGAGACCTTCACAAATGCTGTGGCTTTGTCATCATTGCCCAAAGAATCAGATACAATCTCCATCTTCCTCCCACTCCCCTTCTTCTTTCTTCTCCTGTTCCCTGTGCCTCACTCAGACTGCAAGACCTGTGCTGTTGTCTGAAATGCAGCATTGCTCTTTTTGCTCCTCCCTCTCAGTACTGGCGGCTGGAAGGCGCTGGGCATATCCTCAACAATCTCAAGACATTTCTTGATTCAGATATATACAAAAAAGATAATAACAAGTCTACTTAATAAATATGAAACAGACTTAATACCATCTAATCACTGCACCTGTGCCAAAAGGCAGAAGGGAAAATATAATTAAGACTCCAGAATTAGACAGGGGGCAAGAACAGCCTAATAATAACTACCTCACCAGTAGGCATAGCAGTTATAATTGGAAAATTAAGTGTGACTGCACTGGTGGAAGCCATGTGAGCAGCAAGTATTAACTGACCTTGTGACAACCTGCATAATAGCTTCACTTCATCACCCACCTTTTTCAATTTCCTTCTTGCAAAAGATTAGCAGGATTCTCCCTTAGAAGAAAAAGGTGACTTGGCTTCATGTTGGAGTTAGCAGCTTAAGGCACCTTGTGGCATTTCATGTGGGTAAGTTTGGTTTTTAGATTTATGCAGACAACAGATGATTCCCATTAGTTCTTCAGTGTGACTGAGCCATGACCTGCTGTTAGTGTGCATTTTCACTCAGCAATTGTTCTATCTGAGAGATGGTGTGGCTCCTGGGCTTTGGGAACTGCTGCTAGCCAGGCAGGGCTTGGAGCTTGTCTTTGCCTAGAGACTGCTGTGGGAACATGGGAATCTGCCAGCAGCTTATGCACAGGTAAGGACAAGATTTCTATATTTACAGCACTAACGCTTCTGAAACTTATTTACATTTCCCAGTACTGTCTTTAGACAATTTTTCCTTCCTCTCTATTCTTCAGTGGTTACTTATAAGATGACGGGTCTCCTGGTAGACCTATTTTATCTAGCAGGATGGGTGCTGTGGAAATCTGTGCTGTTTGCACCTTCCATTGTCTTCAGTAGAACTCACTGCTTGTTGTGGTTTAACCCAGCAGGTGGCTGAGTACCATACAATTGTTTGCTCATTCCCCCCTTGCCAGTGGGATGGGGGGAGAGAATCAGGAAAACAAAGTGGAGCTTATGGGTTGAGATAACACTGTTTACTAAGATAGAGGAAAGGGAAAAGATAATGGTTATGACTCTCTATGTATGTCTATATATGAATGTATATAACCAGTGATGCACAAGCAACTGCTCACCATCCCCCAACCAGAGCTCAGCTAGCCCCTGAGCAGTGGAACAGAGAGAGATGCACTCCACACCCTTCAAAACTCCTTCCTCATGATGTTGTATGGTATGGAATATCCCTTCGGCCAGTCTAAGTCAGCTATCCTGATTCTGTCCCTTCTCAGCTCCTTGGGCCCTTCACTGAGAATGGCCTTGGCTTTTTACAGCACGGCTTAGCAGCAATCACAAACATCAGTGTGTTATCAACATTGTTTTCCTCCTAGAACCAAAGCATAGCATCATACCAGACACCCTGAAGAAAACAGTTCCATCGCAGCTGAAACTAAGGCACTGCTCTAACAATTATTCAGCCAAACAGGCCAGTTCGTTTTTAAAAGGCAATTGTGCCAGCAGCTTTGTCAGTTTAATTTTCTTTTAAAAGTTTTGAGTTTAGTACATAAACATTCCGAGTACGTAAATTGTAGAAATTAAAGCACATTTAGCAAGCTTTGGATAAACTCAGGAATGGTAGAAAACTGCATTTGCGTCAAGACATAAGTACACAACTTTGAAAACAAAAGGACTCTATGAAGAGCATTGCTTTGATTCAGATCCCAGAGGAGTACTTTTATGGAACCATGTTATAATAACTAACTATAAATAGCAACTCAGCATTGCAAAGTTCTGTATTTTCAATGAATGTGAGGTCAAGGAGTGGGTAATGTTGCAAGGAGAGAGTCTGCTTGCATTCAGAGGAAGTGTTAGAGGCTTTTGAGGTTTTCTTCAACAGCTTTGGGTTGAAAAGGTGAAAAAAAACTGACTTTCTGAGGAAATTTTTCTCTGAGTATGAGACTAAAGGCAGAAACATTTTTTCTGAAGGGTACACAGAGCTGAGAGTTGCAAGGACCTGCAGAGGCATGAAAACATCAGTTTTGGACACAAGCTTAGCAATTCTTCCTCTGTCCATACATGCTGGAGTTTGCCTGTGGGCAAACATTTTATCAGATCTGCGGAGCAGCCAGATTCCAGCTCTGCTCTTGGTGTCAGTGAAGCATCCTCTGACTGCCCCCTGCACATTAGGACGTGCTCCAACACCTTGCTGCCTGCATACTGGAGCATCTGCTGCCCCTGTAGGTGCATTGCTGCATCCCTGAGCACACAACTTGCCATCCCCCATTACACAGCCTCCACACTGTGCATTAATCCAGGAGCTTCCACACTGGTCATCTGAAATACAGCCAGGAAGGGTGCACAAACTGTCATTTACCTCATCTCTAGTATCTTTAGTTTCAATAAACAGAAAGCTGGACACAGCATCTTTTCTTTTAAGTTCCTCACGCATCATGGACATACTCTGCCTTTCAAGGTGTCTATGAAAATGAATCATTTCGTTTTCCATCACTCTGCAGCAGAAGAAGAGTGTGCTGCACCCTACGCATCCCTTTGGGCCACCCCTTTCATGTGTCTACAGGAATGGTCCTGAGGATGTGAAGGAGTGCTGCTCTCTGTGCATTTAAATACAACGTAGGGCCTTGTCTCAAGGTACTGTGTTCAAAAAAAGGCACTCGGTACTGTGTTCAAAACAGATTTCTTTGTTTTGGATGCACACACTTTGCCTGGCAGCCTAACCTGTTCAGCAGTAGCAAAGTAGTAAAGGGGCCTTTTTCTTATGGGGAAAAGAATATTTTCTGTTTTTTATGACCATATAACAAGAGTTTATATCATCAATATCAGTGCAGCAGAAACTCATTTCCATGTGCTTTACTGGTGCTCAGCCGCTACAATTTTGTATTTAACAATACCTAAACCTCCTCTTCTACACGTGTGAATATACAGGAAGCCTCTGCTGTTAGCTCCATTAACCTCTTCTGGCTCCATTAATTTTGCCCACTTTTTTTATCACTTCCTCCGGAATCCTTTGCCTCAGATGCAAATAACTCCCAGTGGAAGATGGCCTATGCTCAAAACTGGCTTTTCATCCCTGAATAAGGGTCCATGCAAATTAGCTGCTCAGCTAAAATCCAGCTTGCTAAACACCAGTGAAATTATGTCATGGAAACAGATCCCCATAACCTGCCTTCGCTTCTAGCCAGCACTTGTCAGACATGATCACAACAATAGCAAATTAACTTCAGAAAAAAAACCCTGACAGGGCAAAGATACTCGGGCAATATTCAAATGAACCACTTAACCTTTTGGTACTAAAAGCTTCCTGCAATAATGAAACATTAGTCATTAACTAAATGTGCTTTGTTAAATATTAGACAAGAGAGCACATTCAATTTAGATCTCACATACACTTAGCAATAAAGAGCCATCTGTGTTGAACACAATCTCCAGGACAGGAAGTGTGCCGTGGATGGCACTCCAGTCTATAAAGCTCTGACGTGTTGGGAAAGAGACACAGCAACCAGCACATCATGGAAAAAAAAGCAATGCAGAAGGGAGAATAAGCCTATTTATGAGATTATTCCTTCTCCCCAGAATTATCCATCTGAAGGAAGCACAAGGGAAAACTGAAGTTAGCTGGTGGGCAGACAAGGCAAACTCTGCCCAACGCAGGGTGTTACCTTTGCGAAACCCAGCTACAAAGAGCTGTAAGTATCACAGAATCATAAAGGCTGGAAAAGACCTCTTGGATCATCCAGTCCAACCATCAGCCCACCCCCACCATGCCCACTGACCACGTCCCTCAGAGCCACATCCACACAGTTCTTGAACACCTCCAGGGACGGTGACTCTTCCTGGGCAGGAGGGAGAAAAGAGAAGGCGAACATCTGAGATGTACAGCATTTTATTTCTTCCTTTTTAACATGCACGTGAATTGACCCACAAATTCACATTAAAACAAGAAGCATTATTTGGCTGGCAACAAATTTTTTTCAATTGCCTTTTTTTTTACTGCTTCACGGTATTTCAGAAAGTGCCTCAGACATTTCCTGACCAACACCCAGAACAAGTGCCATCCTGTTTAGCTTTAATGAAATTTCTCTGAGCAAGGTCAACTGCTTCATATTGTTCTGTCAAGACAAGAAAATGCATAAGAACTAAGATTTGAAAGGTTTCAACCCTTTTGGGAATCCTCTCTGTAAGGACCACTATACTCAGATGTCTCAGCAGGAACAGCAAGAAAAGTACTTAGCAAGAGGAACAAGATCCTACAGCATACAGATATTTTCTTAACTATATTAAGGCCTTTGGACTCAGAAAAAATGCCTTTCCATTCAATGCTTTTCAATTTCTATTGAGTCCTCATCAGCACTTGAAAATTTAGGGTGTTCTTTAGTTCCTTATTTGTGGCATAGATCCAAACTCGTAACAAAACAGTTCATATTTAGACAACAACAAAACTAAGTTTCTGAAAACAAACTATGTTTTACACAAAATATAAAAAACCAAATACAACTATTAAAAACTGTGAGCCATGATTTCTGTACATTTTTGGTTTTTCTGCTAAGCTGGTTGCCCCATTCTTTCCAAGGACAGAGATTATCACAAGATTATCTTGGAAAGTCTATGGAAATTGTGCCAAGGTGAATCATAGGAGACTTTAGCTGAAAGATGCCAGACAGAAACACATGTCTTAAAAACAGGTGGAAAACAGCAAGACAGGATTTGCTACAGTTTGTCCCGAGTATTTTTTTCCTTTCATCTGCTGAAGTCACCCTTGCCATCCACAGTGAAGAGCTGAGAATACATTAAACACCAAAACGTAAAGCTGAACAGTCCTTGTCACGGTACATTATGATATGATGATAGCGCTTTTTCTGAATTGTTCTATTAGAGAAGCTATTCTGAGGGGAAAAAAATGGTTAGCAGTCAAAATATTAGGAAGAATTCTTTGCAAATGCCACCTTTAAAAGTCTCCCAGAATAGCTATTGAGAATGTACATATATAGAATAACAATATAGATTAAAAAAAAAAAAAAGTGAGTAGTTTTATTCTGGTATCTATCTTTAGCTGAATTTAAGTGAAAAATTCAGTCTATTAATTAATAGGTCAACAGGGCTAAGGGCAAAAAAATACACTTCTAGAAGCATTCAAGTTTTTGGCTGGTTATAAACAACTGTATTAAAGGAAACTACTAAACTGAGTCCGTAACTGAGGACATACACATACACCCAGAAATACAGGCAGGAAATTATCTGAAGAATGAGAAGCTGTGGGAACACCCACCCAACTTCAGCCATACAGATACAACTGTGTAGTGTGCAGACAGGACTTCAGTCCTAAAGGGTTCACTCCAGGTGATTAATGAACAGAAATGGTTTTAGGAACTCATACAGCACAAGTTATTTGAATTATGGAAACTGCTCTTACAGATGTGCAAGCCTCTACATTTCACGAACAACAGCACTAAGTGTAGAGTGTAACAGCACTCAGAATCCCAGATACTGAAGATCATTCCATGATGGCTGCTCCTACTTCAGACCATTTTCAGAAGTGCCCTTCTTTATCTACTTTTATTAAATCAACAGCTTTTTACTTTTTCCCAGGTCCACTCTATTCAGTACATTTCCATGGGGACTCTTTGTCCAGCCTGTCTGAAATTCCTGTTAACAACAGCAGGCTAACATTAGATTCTGGCAATTATTACCAACAAATGCTTCTAATGTTAATGATACAATTGCAACGCTGCTGCTGTGGAGAAATAGTACACCTCAGAGAAACTAGGACGGCTGGGCTGAGGAAGTGTTGCTGAATTACCCTTCAGAGGCAAAGAGGAGCCCAGACTGTGTAATCGTGGTCAGCACGTATTTGCAGAGGTCAAGAGTCGTCTTCTGTGATCCTTCTCTAGGGAGATCTCAATTGCAGACAGATGAATGGCTGATGGAGCCGGAGGGCCTTTCCACAGCGCTCCGCTCAGGATAAGCGCATTTGTCTGTGGGCATAGATACATGCATAAACATGCACGTTACATTTGTCAAGGTTTTTACACCTAACTTGGGTCAATTGTTGCCAGATTTTGAATTAAAAAAAAAACTTGAAAACCACTGCTTTGAAGAGATGAGACTGGCTTACACTTCGCTCAGAGCAGCTGCTGCTGCCCCATCCCTGGTGGCACTCAAGGCCAGGTTGGATGGGGCCCTGGGCAGCCCGAGCTGGTGGGGGGCAGCCCTGCACATGGCAGGGGGTGGGGCTGGGTGAGCTGTAAGGTCCCTTCCAACTCAAACCTGTCTATGATTCCGTGATTCTATGTACGATACACATATAGGGTACCTATTTTTTATTTGCATTTGTGCGTTTACGTGCACACCTATGTGTATCTGTATTATTCTAACAAAGTTCTAGATTTTGGAGTTTGAAGGGTGGGGAAAAGAGAGGAAAGCAAGAGAAGAACTGCATGTGAACATTTTTGTTTGGGGGAATTGAAGGCATTTAAGGGACCTTTACAAAAATCACATTTAAGAGACCTCTCGTTCATCTTGCGAATAGCACAACAACAGCTTGCAGGAAATGATAATTATCTCCTACTACCACTCGCTGGTATCCTCTAAAATATTCTTTTAAAATATCTAGTGCGTTGAGGTGTGTCAAGTAGCTTTTTCACCATGCAAAGTGTGATAAACAGGATATCTCTCGTAATCAGAAATCTAAAGTATAGGGAATGTAAAGATTAAAAGAGCAGTGCTTTTCTTTAAATGAATGTAATCAATGTGCTTATTAGTTTGCTGCGGCAGAAGGAGAGAGTGGGTGGGTGTTTCAGAGTTGGCACATGTCTATTTGGCACCACTGAATAGCCTGAGTGTTTATAGAGAGAGCTCTGTGGAATCCCTAGATTCTGCAGATTTCCTTACCAATTTTGTCTCAGATAATTAAGGATTTTAAATAATAAAAGAAAAAAGTTAAAGAAGTACAAGCTCCAGCTGGATCGAATTAAAAAAAAAAAAAAAAAAAGAAAGAAAAGAAAAGAAGGGTTTTTACATTCTCAATATTGCCTTAAAACTAAAAATCAGCAGCCAAGCACAATTTGGCTCTTAAAAGTAACTATGGAAAATCGGCACCTGCTTCCTCAACAGATCGACTCCGTGGATGTATCTAAAGCTACATCTTCTTAAACTTGTGATTAAAATGTTTCTACAGCTGTTGAACCTGCAAGACACAACCCATAACAGAGTTGGAGTTCAGCTGGAGTCTTTCTCATCTGTACCTGATTGAACTGACCTGAGGCCCTGGCTGAGGTTAGGATAAGGCTGTGGTTAGCCATGGCAACACGTGAGCAACAACCCCAGTACCTCCAGGTTCGACTCCCTCCTTCACCACAAAGCAGTAATCACTCATTGCACCACTCCAGTCCCGCTTGCAGCAGCAGAAATAAGACATCTGACTGTCTCTCCTTTCTATGGCCCAAGCCCAGGCTCTCACCCTAGAAACAACACAGTTTTATCTACAATGCCAAAAAGCCATAGGCCAGTTTTGACCAACAAATGACATTCATGTACCTATATTAAGTTCCCTAAAGCCATTGGAGGGCTGGTGGCCAGCTTGGAGCAAAGAGGAAAGCAGTGTAGCTCACTGCGAGCAGCATCGTGAGATATCCAGTGCTACCAGCACTGAAACCAGTGGTGAAACCTTGTCTCACCGTGGGAACAGTAGCATGTCACAGGCTGCAGGGAAGGACAGGCAAGGTCAGGGACAGTGCCAGGCATCAACAGGCATCGACCCAAGGAAGTTGTGGATGCCCCATCCTTGGAGTCATTCAAGCCCAGGTTGGATGTGGCCCTGGGCAGCCTGTGCCACTGCATCACTGCTCTTTCTGAAAAGAAATATTTCCTAATATCCAATCTGAACCTCCCCTGGCAAATTCAAGGCCATTCCCTCTCATCCCATCTCTCTTACCCAGGAGAAGAGGCCAACCTCCCCTCACCACAACCTCCTTTCAGTTCAGTGTGGAGTGCGATAAGGACTCCCCTGAGCCTCCTCTTCTCCAGACTGAACAACCCCAGTTCTCTCAGCCACTCCTCATAACATTTGTCCTCCAGACCCCTCACAGCTCTGATGCCCTTCTCTGGACTCACTCCAGGGCCTCAATGTCTTTCTTGTGTAGGGCCCGGAATTGAACACAGTAATGCAGCCTCACCAATGCCAAGTACAGATGGACAGTCAAAAAGACCAAGCGCTAAACGGGCTTACAGTCCAACTGCACTCACATGGCTTGAGTTTTACCAACTTCCAGCAGCTCATGGTCAGGCTGTGAGCAATTTCTCTACCATCATACACAAGATCTGTAAAAGAGCAGGCCCAGCTATTTCCTATGTCCTAGTCCAGTGCCATAGGAACTTCTTAACTGTAGCTCTGAATTATTTCAGTCTTTACAGCTCTATGGCTTCCCTAAAATGTTTAGATAATCAAAATTATTTACTGTAGGAAAAAATAAACTATCAGTCATCTTTCCTAGTTCTAATGCATATAATGTATTCATACAATACTTCTATGCATATATATGTATATTAATTCTATGTATATTATACCTCAGTCAAATACTGCTTAATCATTAAATGGTAACACTTAGTTGATCAAAATCTACTTCCTACTTTTACCATGACTAAAAGAGGTTGGTACTCTTGGCAATGTATTTTTTCAGACATGTGAAATTAAAAGTTAAGCAAGGTCAGCAGCAATACAGAGTGATAACTCTGGGGAAAAAAAAGCTATATACTGTAGATGAGTTCTTTCTGTCTTTTTTTTTTTTTTCCAGCCGTTGGCTTAAGGAGTTAGATGAAATAATATTCAGAAAAAATTATGTGTTCTTTTTATTTTGTTAAATGCATACCTATTAAGTGCACTTTGCCCTCTCATATTTTGCAACGTAATGATTGGAAAGCTCAGCTGAGCCACCGAAGCCTCGAACAGTAACATGCATTGTGAGTGCAGCTGTAATTCTGGTCCCATATCTGCATCACACCTCCAGTAAGGAAATTCCTTTCCTTTGAAGCCAGCATCACCTCAAGCACTGGAAACTTTCTCTCACCTCTTCCATCTACAAAAATAAGAAGAAATTATTTTACACTTTATGCTTTTATACTCCCTCCAAGAGCCACTTTCACACACCCCTATCAGACAAGCAGGCATCTGAAGAGGGGACTTCCAAAAGGCATGGCTCTCAGGGAGTTAGGCATTTAGAGCTGCACTAAAAGACCTCTCAGATCAACTAGTCCAAACACCAACCCATCACCACAATGCCCACTAACCGTGTCCCCCACCTGAGCTCCTGAGAGTACCGAATGGCTGGATATTATAGGTGTGCAAAACCAGAAGAAATGTCATCTAGAAAAATCAGGCTCAGAACAGATATTTTGCTCATCCTCAGATGTGAGATACAGTCAAAGCCCCATTCTGTATCCTCTTTTAGTATGCACACTGTCTGGATAGAGCACTTTAAATCATATCGTTCAAAGCACTTTCCCAACTATTCAGATTTGTCAGTGACCATTTTCTCATGCTATGTTTATTACTCCTAGGGTTTTCAAGACCATACGTTATAAATAATGGCCATGCACAGCACTTGTGTAGGTGAAGCACATTAATGTTGATACCATTCTGCAGGCGGGGTGCGCTAAGCTGCTTCTATGGGAAGTTCCCTGCCCCCTCCTATTTTGATTTTTCTGCTCTATACTTGATGACTAGCAATAAAAATGGATAAACAGAGATCCAAGGGAAATGAAACTACATCTGCTGAACATTCAGAGCCAAAATACACAAGGTGGATAATTTGCATGCTCTATGTAAAAAGTAGTTATGCAGCTTTCTTCCTACTCTTTACATCTCCATAAAACATAATAATGGATTTCTAATTATACATCCAAATAATAGGCAAGCTGCAAGATGCTGGGAGAAAATTGGAAAGGGGGAAAGAAATGAACGAAAGGTACAGATGTAACGAGGGTAGTGACATTTCTATAAAGATGCTGTGATGGTTGCTAAGTAGTCATTTTGAAACAGAGATTTGTAAGTGTTCTAATAGGAGTTTTCATTTTCTGACAATTTGCTACACAGTTGAGTGATGTCAGACTACAATCTGTAATCTACTACAATGACCAAAGAGAAGCTGTTTTCATGACCATTAAAATACATAATTGGTTCCTAAATTGGCTGTCTACAAAAGAAGCCAATCAGATTTATGCCAAACCCAGGCAATGGGTAAAGTCTTGACTGGTTGATTTTGATGATGTTGAACATTTGAGAGTCTTGACGCCGAAGTAACACATTCTGTATGTAAATGACAAGTTCCTTGAGGTAAAAAGAAATTTATGGCAGTACATGATTATCCTTTTTACAGGTGGATGATGGCATTTAAAGTGGGCTGCACTGTTGTCTGGAAGAGGCTCAGCATCTCCTGGTGCCAAGTGCAGGGATGGGGCCAGCGGAGCCCGGGGGCAAGCCTCATGCCTGATTTTTGTGTCTGACAACAGACAGCTCTTCCACATCCTTCTCGTCAGAGGCACCCTGTGCATCTCCCAGAGGGGAGATGTAAATGCTCTTCACACTCAGCCCATCAAATCCACCAGCAAGCATCAGCTCGCCTCAGTGAGATAAGGCAGAGATCACCTGGTAATCTGTTACAGAAACAAAGAAGTAAATGTTTCTCTAAGGAAATTTTCTAAACGTTGCTTTCCTTCCTCACTTTGCCTCAGTCAAATAAAATAATTAAGCATCCTTCACCACTTGAGCACAAGTAAGTTCTCCAGCCTTGAAGCATGTCCTTCGCTTAACCTCTGAAATCAAATGGAGTTCAGAGGTAACATCAGGAGGAATTTGGAACAGGCCTCAGATTCGCTTTTCTCCAGAGTAAGAAACCCTGGGAGGGTGCCCACAGACTGTGCTAGAGCCCACAGATCTCATCAGTTCTAGCAGAAGTAATGGCTACCAGAGAGCTCTACTGCCACTGCAGTAACCACTGGTGGGGGTTCCCTCAACCACTACTAAAGCTGCTCACTGGGATGGGGATGTGGCAACTCAGGTCTCATGGGAGGCAAATGAAGCACAGAACTGAAAGGTCCGGGCAGCTCAGCTGTTCTATGATTTTGGACATGATGAGAGAATGCTGCATAACTGTGTGCTCAGATTCTCCTTTTTAGAAGGAAGTTGAATAAAGCAGATCTTTCTTTCAAACAGTAATTTTAGTATGCACATCATAACTTTCTTGTGTATTTGTGCTCCTGCACCCTCAGTGAGGATTTTAGTGGCTAGAGTTAAGGAAGCACGGTTAGGTTGCCATTGGACTTGATCTTTAAGGTCTTTTCCAATCTGAGCTATTCTATGATTCTGTCAGCAGACGAGCACACGGAACTAAGCCTGAAAAGTGGCTACAAGGTCCTTTAGAAAGCAATGACCTCTTTTTTTTTTCCTGTGTATAATGTTCATACCACTTTAGTGTTGACACTGAATAACTCATACCCTCTTGCTTTGCACACTGATTTTGTCTAAAACTTGTCAGATTATATGAGCACACATACAGCCAAAAAAAACCTGTTGATATTACACCACCTAAAAGGTGTTACAGCTGCCACCACTGCCTATATGTGGCACAGCATCCAAGATACAAGAGATGTAAGGTCAAAGTTCAAGAGATGCCACCAACCTCAATCCTGCAAGTCCTCTCTGGGATCTGAAATAACTGTACCAAGACAAGGTTCGAGGTTTTGGAATCACCTCTACCCTGGTGTAGGTGTAAACAGTCAGTTTTGTCTTGGCATCATCACACATCATCTTGTCTTACAAGAAAGAGCAGATAGCAGGGAAAAGTGTTCATGGGCAACAGTTCTCTTTTGGACTCGACAGTCTGCTTTTGCCTGAAATCGCTTTGGGGATGCTGTAGCCTGTTCAGGATCGCACCCAGCCTGTAAGCACACACATCATTCCACTTACATAACTTATTAGTTTGGTATTGTCAGCATCCCTTGAAACAACGAAGGAAGGGTCCACACACATTCTGAAATCCATGAAGATTTAGTTTTTTAAACTATAGACTTCCTCCAAGGAGGCCCCAGGAACATCCTGGTTGGTATCTAGGAAAGAAAGAGCAGATGGGATTGGAACTGTCCAGTGGGAAAGACTCCATCATTTCATGCTGAAAACCAACAGCGAAGGTGAACACAGAGGGCTTAAGAGCAGATGCTAAAACTGTGAAGCCTAAACCCATTATCACCAATTTGTTTGCACGTTTTCTCTTCTCACACTGTTCCTGTTATATGGGCAGGTACATGGCAGTGATGTGCAGCCACATGTGTTTGCAGGATGGCTAGTGAATACATACAGTTGATGACTGCTGAGTGCTAGCAGAGCCTAAACACTTTTGCTTCCAATTCCAGTTCTGAGTCTACATAAAATAATACAGGGTAGTGTGGAAACTTCTATGGATGTGAGGATTTTATTAAACAAATTGTACAGATGAAATACCAGTTGGCAATTTCATATTACTCATATACATAACAAATATTCAGACAAATTGCCAAAAATTGGTATGCAGTTTTATAATGCCTAAAGTTATACTGCTCTTAATTGTATTCTACCAGCTTACACATATTCATTTCTCTAAAAGATCAAAATATCCAGGAAAAACAACAGTATAGATAAATCAAGAGTGACTGAATTAATTCATCATAGTATCTGTAACATTCACAAAGAAAATGATCTCATGATTTTCTGTTTAGGTTGATTAGAATTTAATACTGAAACAGGAAAATAAAATAATAGTACTAATAATAATAAAAAATGTTGCTGATGACTTGAACAGTGTGTATGTAGGTCACTGTGTATCATCATCAAATACTTCCCAAAGAAAATAAGTATTAAATGAAGTGAAAATAAACACTAAATGAAGGGCTGCTAGCTTCACTTTTCAACGACAGTCTATTTTTCCCATGCACTATTACAGCATCCTCTGAACTTTGACCATCATTTGCTGCTCATGGCTTTCAGACAGAAATCTAGAAAGAAATAGTAAAAGTATTCCCTGCTCTTTTATCATAGAGTGGTTTGGGTTGGAAGGGATCTCACAGCCCACCCAGCCTCAACCCCTGCCACAGGCAGGGCTGCCCCCACCAACTCAGGCTGCTCATGGCCCTATCCAACCTGGCCTTGAGCACCTTCAGGGATGGGGCACCACAGCTTCTCTGGGCAGCTGTGCCAGCACCTCACTGTCCTCTGAGTGAAACATTTAACCTAAATCTCCCTTCTTTTAGTTTAAAGCCATTTCCCCTTGTGCTATCCCTCACAGCCCGTGTAAAAAGTCAGCCCTTCTTCTGCTTATAAGCTCCCATCAAGTACTGGAAGGTCAGAACGAGGTCTCCTCCAATTATAGGTTTCGAAGAAGAGGCTGAACCATAACTTATACACAAGCTTTGAGGAAAAAACTTGCATTAGACGCTGTTAGTTTGTTTAAGGATAAATTTTCTCAACTTTCATGTTATGTCAGCAGTATTGTAAAATCCCTCTGTTCCACAACGTATCAAGATTATGGCTATGCACTACCAGAATAACATAAAAACTCTCCAGTTTTAGTCACTGAAATTAGATTCCTAAAAAACAGCATTCTCTCACATGTATTATTTTGCTCTCAAATTTATACCCCTTATCAGCAGAAAATAAATCTTTGAAATATGAATCTACACTTTAAAAACCAAATTCCATTGTTTTTATATTAATCTGTAGCCACAGAAATCAGTATTTATAGGGAAGATCCTTCATCATTTATTTCCCAAGCGCGTAAACAGCACTTCTGAGATCAGCTAGTTTCATTAGGTTGCAAACTGCTCCATCTTGTGGTAAAACAGCAGCACCAATACAAATCAAATACCTCTAGTACTGTGGGAACCAGTCAGAAGGTAAACTACTAGAAATCAATTGCATTGATACATTCCATTGGACTTGGAGCCAACTTTGGCAGTTTACATCAAAGCAAAATATCAGTGTGGTGGAGGGGAAAAAAAGCAATCAATTCCATATGAACCACTGCATGTGACAACCAGAAAGTACAGGCTGCTTATTTCCTCCTTATTGCCTGCAGTCAGAAAACATTTTCATGGTTTAAGTATGTCACTCTTATAGCTTTACTGCCTGATACTTAGGTAGGTAGATGAAAAATGATTTGTCACACTCATTTGTTTTTAAAACACAGGATTCTTGTCTCTTATTATTTTTTTTATATAGGTGCAGCTAACATCTTTAAGTTCATATGCTTTGGTGTTTACATAAGCACATGGTGTGCAATGTAAACACTCAGTATTCACATCAAAAGAATCCTTACATCCCCGTCTTAGAATGGGTATTTACTGAATGCTTTTAGTAAAAGTCACATTATCATGCAATAGGTTAACAATTTGGAATTAAATTAGCAGAAAGGCTAGTTAAAGCAATTTTCATTTTTACTAGTGTAAAACACACCTCATTTAGCCTCAACTTGCTTTTCAAAGAATCAGGTGAATTCTCTCAGCTGTTAAATTCACCTTGAATAAATCACATATTTTGAATGAGATCAACTACTTTAGTGATGTGAAACCTATCAGCAACTCTAGAGAGAAATCATGCCCAAGTTTACTGAGCATTCTCAATAAACAAATATGAGTGAAGTGGCTCTATAGAAGCAATCAGAAGCACACCTGTCAAGGATGCACCCTGCTCTCTTTTACTCAGTCCGAGAGATCTATGTGTTTGCTGCTGCCTCCCGAATGGCACTTTGGGAAAACAATGGCCCAGTACAGATCATTCAGTTATTTATCAGCTTCCATGCTCTGCTAGCAACTTTTGTTATCACTGAGGTGTAATATTTTGGTATCTACAACAAACACGAGGAAGGGCTGTGTTCTCATCATACTCAGAGAAACTTAGAGAGGGCCCTGCTGCTAGAGCTACCGAGAGGTATTTCTTGTCTGCTTTCCCCTGGCTTGATGAACATCTTCTTTTCCACTGTAGCACAGTTCCTATGGGAAAGATGAAGGATATGCTTTTCCTGGAAGCTGTATGTATTTGACCTCTGTCCCAGGAAGGAATATGGAAACAAACCAAAATTTTGTGTTAATCTATTTTGGCAGGGTACAATTATAGACAGGAGGTGGGCTGCACTGTCATCACCTCCAGCTTCTGATTTTAAAAAAAGAAAATTCTGACTGGATTTGGCAAAGAGTCCAATGCTATCTTTGTGCATTAGCCATATTCAGAATATGCCTCTTTGATTGGATCCCCTGAGATTTGAAAGGGTGGAGATTAACTTCAGGCTAACCCCACCAGATCTTTTTGCATTTGATGGAAGAAAAAACCCTAACTCCTCCAGAGAGTGATTCAGAGCACCTAAAATTAGATGCTCAATATGAATCACTTCCTCCTTAACCCTGGGGAGTATCCTGGAGGCAGTTTCCACCATCAGAAGTTAGCCTCTGTGAATGTTTCTCTATCAATATCCCCTCAACAGCTGCCAGTGTCATTCTAAGTAGTTCCTCAACTCCACCACAGCTTAGGTTGAGTTATGTGGATCACTTATCCTCAAATACCTGAGGTGCAAAAAGGAAGGCACTTCAACACTCAGCCAACACCTGTTTAGGAGCTGCCTAATTCCAGAACTTTGATAGCTGAGTCACTAAATGAGCAGGTTCATTTTTCAAAAATTTAATCCAGTTTCATAAACTGTTATTGACTTCAGTAGAGCCAGAAAGCTGGCGCTCAGAATTTGTTATTTCAACAAATCGTGTGACAATTATCAATGATTTAAAATAAATTTTAAGAAAGCTATTTGTTGATTCTTAAATAGAGAACACGCTATTTATAATTGTAAAAAGTCTTTATTATTAAATATATTTATCCAACAGTTTTAAATCGTAATTTGCTATGCTTTGAAATTCTTGGAGCATTCTGCCTTTCTTGAAATACTCAGACTTATCGCTTTTTCCAGGTGAACTTTCGTCGTGCTCCCTCTTGACCAGGCTTCTTCCGTTCCCTCACACGTGGGTCAACTGTCAGCAGCCCAGCTACAAAACAGAGAAGCACCCATTTGTTTACTGTTATTGGTTTGTACATGAATTACAACACCTAGAAGGAAAAGGTCTTGTGTAAAACAAACTAAAATGGATTTTGTAAGTCTCTCCAGTTCTGTTTCTTTGGTAACTGAATTTTCTTCATATTTTACTTCATGGACCATTAAGAAATTCCATGACATCCAATTACAGATTTTAAGCCTTTAGAGCAATGGTCTCTAACTTTTTAAACTGCACACTCCTATCTGTAAAAGATTTTTGAGCAAGCACCTCAATTAAAAATATTCATTCATTTACAAATTATATACGTGCACTACTGAAGTTCTAGTATTTTATTTCCTATATCACAAGGGATCTTGTGCACTCTGTTCACAATTATGCTGATCTCCTTAAAGGTAGCAGACTCATTAAAATATCAGTTTACAAGAGTATTCCCAGCAAATCTCACTTGTCAATACTGAACAATTACAACCAGAGAATCTTGTTGCAAAAAACACTAGCATAAAAAGAGCTTTACATCTGTTGATGGTAATAGAGTGGAAAAAATATTAATTGTTTCGCCAATAATAAACAAAGGTAATCCCTACTAGTTTGGAAAGAGCATAGTTAAAAGTTCCCTGTTCATAATTCTGTATTTGCTGCAACAGTATTGCATCTAATCACTCAGAAGTATCAAATACTGCAGTTATTCCATCTTATTTAAGTGAATTGCCATCTCCAATGCAAGAGAAAAGAAACTCCTTCAAGTCTGGCTTATTTCATATGGTATGTTTATGCTCATTATTACCTCTTTGAAGCTACAGTGCTAAGTTTGAGAATAAAACTTTCTTTATATGAACAAGGCACAACTATGCAAATAAAATGACACCCTACAACTCACAGCGCTCGATCCAGATTTCTTTGATACTGGATCTACAAGTTCATTCTGTGATTTTATGTAGATGCAATATAAGCTAGTTTACTAAGCTAGTTCTGACCTAGAGAGGTCAAGAACAGATGGAAAAATGCTCAAGTCATCCAAAACGTATACAAAGGAAGCTAGGAAAAAAATGAAAACAATTCATGAAGTCAGAGCCCATTCATACAGCATACAAGGTTTCACTGGGATTATTTATTCAAATTTGCACAATCTGCTCCTTAATTACTCTTGTATTAATTCAGTTAAGCTAGAAACATACTGGGAAACACTGAAATCAAGTCTCCATTCCTACCTTGTCTCATAAATTCCACCTCTTTTTCAGTCACAAAACTTCGCAAGGCTTTTGCAGTGGCTAAACGTATTGCTCCAGCCTGTGATGATCTTCCTCCACCAGAGACTGTGCAAACTGTATCATGCTTTCCAATTCTGTCTAGAAACTGGAAAGGGAACAACAACTGTTCTCTAAAAATAAAAAAAATAATACTCAATGAATTTAAGTTGTACACAATAACTTTATATACATTTCCTATCACATTATACACGAAAACAGTTAACTTTACAAAAGATATTCAGAAAGGTATTTACATCCCTGAGGTCTCACTAAAATAAAAGAGATCAATACGGAATTAGCAGCAAGGATAATTTTCAAACTGTCAGCGTTAAGTACCTGAAGTTCAGTTTTGCAATTAATTCTGTCTTGCTAATTATCTGTGGATGCCAAGATCTGGATATTACAACTGAGCAATCTCTCATCCTATTCTTCGGGTCAAAAACTAAAGGTTTACCAAAAGGTTGACAAAGAAAGGTTTCCTATCCCTTTTGAGAAGTCTTTGCTACAGCAAGCTGTGCACATCATTCAAAATCTGAACCAACATATGAAGTTTCCCACCTTGTTTGCTTTCACTATATTACTGAGTAATTACACATGAATATAATGTGCAAATCTCTCAGGAAACACTTCAATACCTTTTTAAAAAAATTATTTCTTTAAATTAAACTGTGAGTCCTTTCTAAAGCAACCAAAATTCGTGTTCTTTGTTTCTCCTGCAGAAAGGGATAAGAAAGAAAACAAGGCTTGCCAATCAGTTCCTATATTAATGACTCCTAAAAAATAGGAGGAAAATAGACTAATCTTCATAAAATAGGCAGTAATACATAAAAAAAAGATTATAGCACCAACTCTAGAATATAGAACTGAAACATAATTGTATAGCATTACTTCTGGTAGAACGTTTTCAGTACATTAGAAATACACAATTTCATTGTGCTCTCACCTGTCCTGCAGGACTGGGAAGTAACGTAGAATATCTATTCCATTCACTGTAACTTTTCCAGTCCCACTGCCATAAACTACTGCAGTAGCTCTTGATGTTTTTCTTACACCTTAAATAAATTAAGAACAATCTGTTACATGCCTTTAATTTTCTAAAGAATTTCAAGTACCCAAGAATTCAAGCTGATCTTTACACTTCCATACAGTACCAGACGTTTCATTTAGGAGGCTGATGCAGCAACAACAACAACAAAAATAGGGGTGAAGGGAAGGAGGAGTAAATACAAACAATGAACAATCAGTTTTAAATAAATTTTGATCAATACTATTAAGGGTGGGAAAAAAAGTGAACTGATGTGAAGTAGAGTTTACAGTAGAGTTTACAGTCTACCTCCCATAAGTTCAGAAAGTCGGGACACTTTCTGGACCTGGTGAGGTCAATATATGCAAAAATTAACTGCTTGCTCAACAGCTATGCACAACTTCAAAGTCTAATGACTTCACAAAAATCATATAAAGAAGTTTAAAAATATTCACATGGAAAAGGTTAACACTAACTACACTGATACAAGCAACGCCTGTGCAACATTTAGCATTGTTTCCTCTGAAATTTCAGAGTAATTACTAGTTGCAATTCACGTTCATGTTAAAACATAAACTCTACCCTAAAGCCTCAGAACAATCTTCTGTAGCACAAAGGAAACAATCATTGTTATAATGAAAGGAATTAGACATTTTGCTTAGTTTAGAGGGATGATGGGACACAAACAAGACTCTTTTTGAATGTATTACGATTGCTTTTCTTAAATAAGATGGTTTGCATAAATACAGTAACTGCTATTCTGAAAACGCCACCAAAAAAAACTGTGGATTAAATTCCAGTTTGGCTCTTTCACACTTCTTTGTTATCAAGTCATCTTGAAGTCAACTCAGTGAATACAGTTTGCCAGCCATTCTGGTTCTCAAGTCCATAAAATTGTAGCATGGCTTGTGTTGAAAGGAACATCATATGGTTTCAACCTCCCTGACGTGGGCAGGGTTGCCAACCAGAAGATCAGGCTGCCCAGAAACCCATAGCCTGGCCTTCAATACCTCCAGGGATGGGGCATCTACAACTTCTCTGAACGGCCTGTTCCACAGCACCCTGAGTGCTTCTTAACTTCTTTTTAACACCTAAATTTTTCCTCTTTCAGATTAAATCCATTCTCTCTTGTCCTAACACCATCAACCCACATGAAAAGTCTGTCCCCCATCTGTATGCAAGCTCCTTTCAATGACTGGAAAATCACAATGAGGTTTCCCCACAACCTTCTGTTCTCCAAGCTAAACAATCCCAACTCCCTCAACCTTTCATCACAGGAGAGGTGCTCCAGCCCAATTAAGAATACTCATCCCTTTTAAAACTACAGCATGAAATATGTGTGTGAATGCACAGATCTGCATATGATTTATCCAAAAAGTCTTCAGACATTCCTACCTGTGTTGTTGCTATATTAGTTTTCCGAGACAATCACTCTTGGTTCTTCTCTAATATCATCTCCGTCCCAGCACCAGTGATTGATTCCTGCCTTTGTCTCATAACGCCAGCTATCAACTTGTTTGAAAAATTAAGTTTCCTAATTCTCTGCATTTTCCTCAGCTAATTGTATACACTGAAATGCCTTGCTACTTATTCTTTGTATCTTCAGAATTCTCATTTGATGAACCTACACAAGCCATGCTAAAACTTACTTGTACATCTAAGCACACCACTTTTATACAAAGCACCAATGCTGCTGTAGTCATGGAATTCTCTGTGTGTGTTTGTGCTCCTCTCAGCCCTCTCTCCATTATGGTCAACAGACAACTCTTCATAGTAAATTAATTTTTTACTGTATGTGTAGAACAATGAGGTCCTCTCTGCAAACGTCTCAGAACTCACAGTTGTTAACAAAGTTTTTGGCACAATGTTATCAAGCTCTATCATAACTCAGTGTTTTAGTATATACTTAACAATTACATATCTAATACATATAAGTATATAAAACGAAGCAGTCAAACAGTGTCATGCACACATTCACATTATAAAGAACATAGTGTGAAGAAAACAAATCTGCACCAAGTTACCGACCAACTTGAAGTTATTACCTTCACCAGTGCTGAAGGCCATTCCTTGCTCATCATACTTCAAGGGCTCAATAGATACTTTTTGCAACTGTACAGAGATTTCTTTGGAAAACTTTTTAATATAATTCTCCTCGATGTCACCGCATGGCAACGTCATCAATTTTTCTAAGAGTCGAATAAACCTTGAGTACTGTAGACAACAAGACTTCATTAAAGGATGCAAGTGTAATTGCATTTGCTAAAACTTTCTATTTTTACATACTTGATCTTTCTACTTCACTTTTATTGATGATTTCTGACAAGATGACACTTCTGCACCTACATGCTGATTTAAGAACAGCATGCAGATGCATCACTTTCTGTGTGACTAAAGATACCTAGCTCTTTCTTTAGGCAACAATGAAGCATTAATTCGAAGTATAACCAATCCCTTCATAATACAGGATTATTGTATTAGAATGAAGTTCATCTCACTTTTAAAAAGAAAACATTGAGGGGGCCTTCATTCTTTTATTATTATTAAAATGGCAAAAGAAAAAGATTTTCACTTCATTTTCAGTAAGTCAGCATGTTCATTCACTTGGAAATAATTTTATTTCACTAAACTGAACCTCTTAAATGATTATATTTCATAATATATACAGGAAATACCTATCCATCTATCTTTGGCTGTTCAAGCTGAGTTACTTTAATGTTTATGATTTCCTTTAAAACCTAACAATCAAGCTATTTAAAAATTCAAGAGATACTTGACTTAAAGGGCAACCTCTTGAAATAAATTATCCTTTGCTACTGTGTGGTTCTCTTTCCCCCTCACACCCCCTCCAAAGTTCTTCAACATGTGATTAAAGAGTAAACAGCACTGTGTTAACCCATTTGTGCTAAAAGCTGGGATGTCCCATTAAGAAGTGTTACTGGCAAGAGCACCAGATAACTAGTCACAGGGCACAAAGGTATGCCATCTTCTAAAATGGATTTTTCATACAGACACTGGATCTTTATTCTTGAAACTTTCTTTACTTACAAGTTCTTTTAAAGTATTTTTTTATTCTGTTTTCAGAATTTTCAGCACACTTTTTTTTTTTTTGAGCAACAGACTCAGCTCTGACATCACTCAAAAAGCAATTTCTATCTTACGATCTGACACAGACCTGTGGCAAAGCCTTTGAAGATCAGGAATATGAACATGCTAAGGTTTAAGTATTACAGAGGCTGCAGGTGAAGAAAGCTTCCAAGAGTTTTTTCACGTACTCAGTATGAATTAAAAAAATCAGTAGTTATGATTTTGTCTAATAAAGCACACACACCACAGAAAACCTCTTTGTAGTGGCAAAATAAAAGAATTTGAGCAAGTAACACTAGCAGCTCATTCTTAGGCATTTCAAACACATTGAAACACCAGTGGTTGTGCCATAGGCTGAGACTTTGTGGTTTTACATTCAAGAGACCAAAACATAACAGGTCTTTTTTTCCCCACCCATCTATTCCACAATCTTTACAGATGCGCTGTATACAAAAACCAATCAGTGAAGAACACTGATCTGGTTGCTTCTACAACTAGATCAGTTTCTGGGACTCCAAGAACAAAACCAACCATCCCAAATGCAGAAGCTACCAAAAACACTAAGCTTGTAACTACTTATTAGAAGCAAGATAGCTGAAATCTCCTTGGTATACCAGAATGGAGATTTACAATAGCAATTTCAAAACTCAGACTTGAGGAAATGAATCTGCTGAAGACCTTTAACTGCACCCATAAACAGCCAGCTATCACGTGTTACTTTTCTGTATGACAAATGAGCAAGGGGCATCTTTGCTACTATCATACTATTTTTGTAATGATACTGTCCAAAAGGGATTCAAAAACACTGTAGGTAGAAAAAAAATACTTGGAATGCTCAGATAATTCGTGTTTTATTTTCTGGTACTATCATATTCAAGCTTGAACTTTCAAAACAAACCTGAAGTTGTTCAGTCACACAGCTTTACAAAATCTAATGCTGTTTAAAAAGCTCTGAATAAGAAAATAAGATGCAATGTAAAGAAGTACTCTGAATCTGTGATCCAATGAAGTGATACAACCTACTGATACTGGGAAAACTATAAAAATTTTTCTCTCTTCTCCTGTACTTCATATCAAGAATAACTAAGGAGCTATCCTGGATCAGACCACAGATCCACGTAACTTTATATTTTGTTTCTGATGTTTGATTCTGTAAGCAATCACTAAGAAAATGAATTCTTATTTCTGACCATCTTTCTATGTTACTTTTCTATCACTTAGGAATATTATGTCAAACATTCTCCACAGGTTTATCATTTAACACACACAAATCCATTGCGTTTCCCATCTTTACTGTAGAGAAGAGGTGAAAGGGTCTAGTCTCATTTTTTCATCTGTAATAAGAATTTCTATTATAAGTTGTCACCGTGCTCAATCCCTGACAACACAATTAGACAACAAGTGCTTTTACTCTAGGCCTCACAATGCTATCAGAAGAAAAACTAAGCTACGTTAGCTTTAAGTCAGGGCTAGAAAACCCTTAATTGTTCTGTACTGTGGTACTTTAAAAGAAAAAAAAAAAAAGAGGCACTTTTAAAGGCAACATGAAATCAATCGAATAGTGCTATAAGCATATATATTTTCATAGGAAGGTTGACAAACCTTTTAAAGAACACCTGCATCTATGCAGTACCTTTTAAAATAAAAAAAATGCACAGAGTCCATGTTTTGAAGACACAAGCCTCCTTAAGATTAGAAAGATTAATTACTTACATCATCATCTGACAGTTTTTCCAACAACATTCCTTCCAGTTCCATCTTAGTCACCCATCTGCTGCCAACCAGGTTTCTGTTAAAAATATCACATATATTCTCCCTTTAATTAACCAAGCAATTAGAGTTGCATCACAAAGGACCACACTTACAGTCTTAGTTCAGAAACACATTTTCCATCACAGATGAATACAGATCACATTCCCATAGTAAACAGGATAAGGCCTATGTTGATTTTAAGAGATATTTTGAAAGGAAGGGTAACTTCACATATTGAATGTATCAAATTAAAATTACGTATTTCGCTTGTGTTTTTCATATTACTTAAGTCTGATACAGAGCAGGAGTGAGCTCGTAAAAGCAAGCTATCTACTCCACAGCTTAAAATTTAGTTTATATTGGTTTTTAGTTTTAACTCTCTGCTAAGAAAAGTCAGGCTTACAAAGCAACAGAGAAAAAAATAAAAGGCAGGATGTTAAAAAAAAAAAATCTGAAGCATCGAAATTTTGTCTGTGCTCTTCAGTTTATTGATTCAATACCAGAACTCCACTAGCAGTAACCATGGCCAAAGTAACAACATACCATATCTTACTGACTATGCAACCTTGATATGCTCAGTACAGTAACTGTACCAAAATGATAGCAATTGCAGAGATTTTTAAGAAAACAGCTTCATATGCAGATGTTAACACAAAGTCTTTGGGAAACAAGTATCACACAAAGACTGATAATACAACGCCAAAGTTTCCTAGCAATTTAAGGCAAAGCAGTAGCAGCAGCTTTCTCAACACAGTAGGTTGGGGTTTTTCTGTGGTTTTCTGTTTTGTTTTATAAAATAAATTATCTTAATGAACAAGTTCTGATTCAGAAAAGTATTCCTACTCAAGGTGATTTTGAATACTTATAAAGTATGTTTCTAATGTTTTTCTAAGTAAAAAAAAATGCTTACTTAGAAACAATGCTGGTTTCAATAGGAATTTAAAGAAGTTCCCAGTTCTGATAAACTCAAGTATATAGTAGATATATTTACAAATAGTTACTTCCAGTGAAATCAGTGATTTATTTTAAATATATGAAGAGCTATAAGCTTAAGTGTTTCAAGGTCAGCTTCCAATCCTTCAGTTAATATTACAGTGTGTCCATGATAGATTGTTTTCTGGAGAAAATAAAGACTTCACTCCCTCTCCTACCTACCTTGAGGAGATAAATTATCCAGGCTAATCTCAGAGGAAGTACCACATCCCTTAAATCCTTTAAACTCTCAGAGCTTTTATAAACATAACAGAAGGAGGGGATAAAAACAAACCACACTTTCAACCCTCACTACCTTTAGGTCATTTTTCACATCAGTGAATCCACCATCTGAGCTCTGTAAGGAGTTAGGTTATTTTTCAGCAGTATACACCAAGCAACTGAATTCATTTGTTCTCGTCTGTTTAGAAACTAACATGAATCTATAATAAAACATACTGTGGCTCATAGAACGCTATATAGACACCATGTAGAAACATTAACTTCTTAAATAACTGTTATTTAAGGAAGAAATAATCTCAACAAGTTAACACTTTCTCTTCCTCAAACAAATGGCTGCAAAAATGACAAGCCAAAATGATCTGCAACTAAAACCACACACATCTGGCCAGAAAATGCAGAGCAAGAACAAAGAAAACAACTAGGACACTGAAAAAAGAATAATCATACAAAAAAACCCCAAACACTGAAATAAGGCTTCCTAGCTGTATCCAAAAGCAAGAACACAGCTTAAGAGAAGCAAATAGTTATTAAAGCATATGCTCATTTCAAAGAACCGTACACATGGAGAAACCAACTACAGCATTCTCCATAACTTGTTCTGGTTAATATACATAAAATATAATATGTATATAAAACTTATATATATATAAAAAAATATATTATATATATATATATATATATATATATATATATATATAAATATATTATATATATATATATATATATATATAAATATATTATATATATATATATATATATATATATATAAATATATTATATATATATATATATATATAAATATATTATATATATATATATATATATATATATATATATATATATATATATATATATATAAATATATTATATATATATATAAATAACTTCTACACCCAGTGGATAAGGGCAAGCTGAAGAGCTTGCTGTGCTTACCAAAGTTAAGAAAAGTTAAAGAAAGAAGAGAAACTTAATTCCTAGTAATGGTGATATTTACACAAACTCAAACAAATAAACTTTTCTCAAATGACTATGGTTTTGACAATCTAGATGTTCAAAGCCTTTAAAAGAAAAATAACAAAGGATTTTGATGGTCTTCAAAGAGGTATTGGTAAGTAAAAATACTCAAGAACTGTAATTAATGAAAGACTATTACAAAGCTCAGCTTTGGCCTTCAGATTTTTCCAAGAATCAAGCAATTTATTTGGTATTTACAAATGTGTTGTTTTCTCAAAGAGTTTACCACCCTTTCAAAAATCATTAATGAAGAAATAATTAGAAAACTTTACACGGACACAAAGAACCCTGCATATCCTCTAAATATTTTCAAGACACACTTGAAGAGAGTGGTGAGGTGCTGGCACAGGCTACCCAGAGCGGCTGTGGATGCCCCGTCCCTGGAGGTGTTCAAGGTCAGGTTGGATGGGGCCCTGGGCAGCCTGGTCTAGTATTAAATGGGGAGGTTGGTGGCCCTGTGTGCAGCAGGGGAGTTGGAGATTCATGATCCTTGAGGTCCCTTTCAATCCAAGCCATTCTATGATTCCATGACTGCAGAAGTTTTATAGAGGACAGAACATTGGAAAGAACAGAGAGAGATATTAAAGAGCAAGAGAAATAGCTGGGAGTTCACCAGCTTCAGGATTAAGCAATGAGTACTCCACACATACGGATTACAAACAGACTTTTAAACCTGAAATTAGCATACAAATATTAGCCAAGTAATTGGAAAAAAGTCTGAAAATGTATTCAGGCAGGATGGGGGAACTACACAGTGTGCCAAAACAACCAAAGCATTTCAAGAAAAATAATCTCAAGATCCATTCCAACTGGAAACTTACTTTTTCTCCTTTTGCAGAGAAAAGCCCTGAGCAGCCAGTTGGTCTTGATGTTTCTGAACATTTAGTAGTTTTTCATATGTTTCCTAAAATATAAGCAGAATAATGAAATGCATTTCCCATTCAATATTAAATGCATTTTAATAACAAAGTCTATGCTTTCACTGTCCAAACATTCAGAATTCAAGACAAACAAGCAGAGCTCTAACAAATAAGATAAAAAAATACAGTTACATTCAAGCTAAGTTGGTGAACATTTAGTCAGCATATATAGTATTTTCATATGTGGTTCAATGTAGCTAATATTGAATTCTGCTGTTTTTCTTCAGTGTTTGTTGCCCTCATAGAAGACAGGGCTCGCACAAAAATTCTCAAATATATACAGTAAAACAGCTACATCTGTATAATGGATGTGTCTCCAAAACATAGAGCACAATGATTTCATTAGAGCATCCACGTTTCAGCTTCTTCAAAAAAGTGAGAACATTTAAAATTGCAGATAATTTCATTTAGCAACATTTTTTTTACATTTAGATTGTCAGTTTTAACAGTAGTTTGTATCAATCAGAATTCCCTGTTACCGTGACACACTCACAGGGACAAAGTTACACATTTTCATACATTTATCAAAATCAGAATTTCTGTTCTTTCAAACATTACAGATATACCGACTCTGAATTTTTTGCACAACTTTTCTTTCAGAAAAGTTACCTTGCGATTCACAGCTATGCATTTCCAAACCATGCTGCTGTGACAGTGATTTACAACTTCAGAAAACCGAAAGCAAAAATATTCACAAAGCCATGTTGAAAATAATACAGGAGTAATATTTTAATGAAGTATTTTCACTTTTCTTCAGTTCAAAAACTTTCAAAATATTGTGTTCTAAAATACTACATCCAGTACTTTGAATTACAAAAGTGATTTAAATCACAAGTTAATATTCTGAGAAATAATTACAAATAATATTGAAGAAAAAGAATTTTCGTACCACAACAAAGATAATGTATGCCAAATCATTTGCTTCCAGTAAGATGTGAAAACACAAAGCTTGTAATCAATTCTACATACTTATATTACAAAAGAACAGATCAGGAAAAGAAATGTGAGAAAGCTATGTACTGTCAAAAATTAACCACTGCAGTTCTATTCTCAACATAAGTAATACTGTGATTTGCATCAGGATGCAATGAAATTTCTGCAAGTTTACAGTCATTAAAAACACACAAAAAAAACCCCATCCTGCTTAGAGTTATAAGCACCTACTGTCCAAGCTGATTTATCCACTATTAAAACACCTGCACACTGACTAAAAATGTGTACTGAAAACATACGAACTAAGAAATGATTGGTATCTGAGCTGCATACAAAGTATTTAAAGGGGGACAATTTTGAAGCCTGTGATGCAGATCATAGGCAATATTTTTAACAGGACTGTGAAACAACAGTTTTTTTTTTTGTTGTTTTTTTGTTTTTTGTTTTTTTAAGAATTCCACAGTACAAAATCCTGAACTGTCCACAAGAACTCACATATTACAGTAGCATGCCTTGAATAAATCCTTCAATTCTGATAGAGATAACTGTTTTAGAGAGGAACTAGGAAAATTTCTCAATTAAAAAAGCTTATTTATCTTCACACAGATGGAACAATATATAATAGAGCATAACAAATCATAACTTCAAGGATTACCAGTCCTCAAAAATACATATATGGATCTCTAAGATAACAAGGTATGGTAGCACCACTTTGGGCATTTCACACCAGCTCTAATAAACTTAACAGCTCTACTTCCAAGCAGACTGCTATGCTAAAATAATTATTTTTTATATAGGAAAAGCAGACACGTGGTTTGGGTTAGTGGGCATGACGTGTGCCTGACATCAAGAGATTTAGTATGCATTTGTAATTTCACATGAACAAGAACCAGGATGGAACCTTCTGCTCCAAGTAGGGAAAAGAAGGACAGAAAAGTTTTGGTTGCAGGTATCTGCAGGGAACTGACTGGAACGGGAGCTTTAGATTGCAGTGAGGTCTATGAGCTTCCGTAGGTGGCAGTCATCAAATGAGGCAAGGAGAAGATACTTTGCATGTTCAGAAGACTTGTCAGATAATCAAACAGGGTAATGGATTATTAGCTCATAAATACAGAATTATAGGTTGTAAGGGACCTTAAAAGATCATCTAGTTCCAACCTCCATAGTGGGCAGGGTCACCACAAATACATACATGGGAGTTCTCACTCACATGCCAGCGTCTCTGCTTATCTCTTGGAAGGCATGTAATGTCACCTTCCCACCTGGCAAAGAAGTCAGCTCTGCCTACTCATCAACTTCCATCACATCCATGACACTCCTGCATATATTTTTAATTGGGTTAGTTTTATTGGGATAGATTTTTTTACTGAAAAGATATATATATATATATATATATATATATATATATGCACCAACAAAAGCCTAACACAACTATATCACAGCTCTTTAAAAATGCTACTGATATACATACATAAATAAAATGAAGCATTGGTTGCCAACCACCAGTTTTTAGACTCAGAAATTCATTGTTCTAACCAAAAAAAACTTCACAATTGTTAAAAGAGTGAGATCTTTCCTTAAGACACTCCATAGGTACTCCCAATCAGAGCATGCTTAAGTTCTAAAAACATGCACTTGCAGGAATTAAGACGATCTCTTTAAAATGCTCTGGCTAACCTACAGTGGTAATTTCCACTGAAATTAAAAAAAATATTATGAAATACTTTGATGTGCAAAACAAATCAGTAACAAAAGTCAATTTGAATCTCTTATGAGATAGAATTTTGCTCTGAAGTATTGAAAAAAAAAAAATGAACGCAAGTGTTTAATCTCTGTATAGAGACAGAGTCAACAGACTAAAAGAACCACTCACGTGTGCACTAAAGCATGTGGGTGATTCTTTGCAAAAATCAGGAATTGTGTGTAATGCCCAATAATTTATCTGACAAATCTTCACTCCCCAAAGGCTAAAGAAAGCGTCTTGAAGGCACGCTTGCCTTTCCAAAGCTGGCAGGTGAAGATTTTACCAATCACTTCAGGATTCAATAGTCCAATTCATGAATGTACACATCTGTGTGTCTTGTAAACTCAGCCATTACACAATCAAAATAGCTGATTTTACAAGATTGGCTACGAAATGAACTGCTTCCGTATCTAAGAGAAGGATCAAATTTCAGATCCATGTAAGGATGCAGCCTTTTAAAATAAGAACTAATATTATTTTATCCTATATAAAATTTTAGAAAGAAATTAGCAAATAGAAACCCAGAAGACGACGTGCTTTTGTGTTGTTGTTTTAAATGGAAAATACCTATTACAGCATTAAATTGTAATATTTTGGTTTTTGCAAAGTCCCTAACATTTTTACATTGCATTTTGCCTTTTTGCTTATGTTTTTTCACTTCAGTCTTTTTTAAGAGTTAAAATGCTAGTATATGCATTACCTACTATTCTGAAATTTCTAAAAAAGTATAGCAGCAGCTACATAAAATTACTATTTTGCTGCATACAGAATTGTACAGAGAGCCCATTGTCTCTTACTCTACACATTACAAAAACATGACCATTTCCTCTCTGAAAAACTTTTAAGTTAAATGATGATCAAACGTACTGCCAAACATTTGTGAAATTGTTTCATGCAGTAAGAATCTTTCATCTGCCTGAAGAAAAAGAAACTGTTCTTTCCCTACAGCTAAACTTTATTCAACAGGCAGAACAAAGGCAACAATGGAATATAAAGTGAATAACCTTTATGAAAGTTCATTTAATATTCAAGTCATAGCAACACATATATTGGCTGTTATAATACATGTGAATACACACTATTTCTAATTTCACTAAGTGGATAATATTATTTACTAGCATTAAATACATAAACAATGCTGTTAACACTGATGCCACTGAAAATTAATAAAAGTGAAATTCTGCAGGAGTCTATGCTGTAATTAACAGCACACAAATTCAAGCTAAATATTATGTTTATCCGATTTATTAGACTTAATGTAGCAATTTAAAGGACATCCTCAAACAGAATTCATCACTTAAACCAGACTGTATTAATGCACAACCCCTTTTTTTTTCCTAGCCAAATTAATTAGCTTTGAGATTTAAAAATACATTTTCTTAAATACACATTAGCCTAATAAGAGGTTAAAACAACACCGGGAATTTCATGCAGATTTCTTCTTTAATTTGGCTGACTAAAAAAAAAAAAAAGAAAAAAATCTCGTTTAATGGATTCAGGCCTATTGAAGTCTATTTAATGAAGATATTCAGAAACATTCTAAGAACACTCCAGCACTTAAATATCCTATACTAATGAAATTTGTGTTTGTCAAAGAGGTTTTGTTTGAAGGTGGCTGCCACTGTTAGAAACAAGATGCACACTATTCTCTTTGAGATTTCCAAGGCAATCTTGCATACTCTAACTACTCAGAAGAGCTAAAAATAAACTTGTGCTCCTTGTAAAATTTGTAATTTCTTCATTATGATGGAATGCAACAAAACATCTTGCCCTTGGGTTGCTCTGTTTCAGCCAAAACAAATGCAAATGGCTTGTCAGATGACAGCTGTTTGATAAGGCTCCTCTACAAGACCTGCATGCTTTACTTTTTTTCCGTGAAACTTGGGATGAAAGGCAGAAGGCAGGAAGAGAATTAATGTAGCATACAGTCTAAAGGCAATGCTACAACCGTGATTAAGTAGAAAAGTTAAAAGGCACAGATTTTCCACAGCCTCGCTGCGTGCAACCCATCCGTGTAACAAGTTGACAGGCCTAGCGCGTCAGCTCCATCATCCTCTCCGACAGCTAAAACGCAGCATTGCATCCCTTTTCAGAGAAAATTTGCGTCTGCACCATGAAGCGTTGTACATTATTTCTTAGCACTGCAGGGGGCTCAAGTCCATATGGAACCTTCACAAATATTACCACAGATCAAACCAGCGGCGTTTCGAGGCAGATTTGACATACCTATTTAAATGAACAGCAGGGGTCCTCGGGCTGCCTCAGGCTGTGCAGGAGAAAACCTCTGTGGAAAGCCTATGCTGCAGCTCCATTACTCAGCAAAGACACACTCTACATTTATCATTCATTTCATTTCTGCCAGGGCAAGAAGCTCATTTGCCCAAGGTCAACAACAAAAAAAAAAAAAAAAAGAGGAAAAGAGTGGGGGGAGCTGGTTTTTATTCTCCTAAAGAAATAAATGTACCTGCCAAGTGGGGATTTTGTCCTTTGGGTACACAGAACACAAATACCAGATAATTCTAATGAAAACACTACACCCCATAAACCTATGCACTGACTTCGATAACAATTTTTTTTCCTTTGGAGAACAGACTAATCACAATTTTTTTTAAGACTGTCAAATGAGGAAAAGAATCCAAAATGACTGTGGAATTAAATTCTTTGGCATACAGCAGCATTGCTTTCGTCTTCTCTAAGTACACATAAGAAACATGTACATCTTTGTAAACTCTTCTAAAGAGACAGATAACGTTTGCCCTACTGATGGTCACAGATATGAAGTGCCTATTCATAACCCATGTTAGGACCTGGGGCCTTGTTATATTCAGATAAAGCTTCTATCATAAAGGTAAGTAGATGCAGATCTTTTACTCCTGGAACCATGCTAATCAGAAAAAAGCCTCAAGTTTGCATGAATGAAACAGTCTCAAAAAAATCAATTAAGCAGTTTAAATGCAAATTTTCTTCACACTAAATGTCAGCACAAATAACGTTTCCTATAGCTTTGCCCTTCAAGGGAAAAAAAACAACTTTTTTTTTTCCAATTTTATCCTACAATGATTTTTCTAGGACTAGCTGTTTTTGTTGTCTGTGCATTCTCCACTACTAACCTTATGCTACTAAGTGGGTACAGCCTACAAGAAAGCGTTCAGACTATTCAGATGCAGATCTCAGCCAAGACTGAAAAATAAATCAAAAATTAAACAGCAACTGTTACGTACTCTATTCTCCTAAGTGTGACATTAAAACACTCCTAATAACAGACATTATGACAAAAATATACGTTGCATCTATCTTCAGTGGTTATATGGCCTCCTGTGAAAATAAAGTAGGAGCTCCTGACGTGCATCTCTAGAATAACATGTACTTGACTTGGAACTAACATTATTTACTATAATGTACTTACATGCATTAATGAGTAATACGACTGCTTGCCAGTGTAAAAGAGAAAGTGAAATGGACGGCCATCTTCTCCCCACTGGATTTCTAATGAGAAGCATGATTAGACAAGAAAGCAATACACACACACTAACAAAAAATCTTTGTATTTAATTGCAGTTATAAACCTCTTTCGTAATACTGATTATCTTTCTAAGTATCAGAGAGCAAAGACATTTCATAGGTATTCAAATTGTCTGGAAATGCAATGATTTAGACTACCTTGTTAAAAAGCAATCTCTAGCTGTAATTGTAATGATGTAACATAATACTTCTAAATATCTCTTCTAACATGAGGAAATTTCACATGTATGTCTTAAATAAACTTCGAAAGACCGTACTGTTGGCATTACAGATGCAAGTATCCACTTCAGAAATAAGTAAAAATTAAGAAAATTGAAATCCGCATAACGACTGTAAAAGACTAAAGATCATCTGCTCTGGAAAACAATGCTTTAAATGCAGAGCACGTTATTTATTAGCACAACAGATCTAAATCAAACCAAGTATTTGTACAGTTGTTTTTTGCAGGTAACTCAACTTCAGAACTTAGGAGATTTTAAGATTTGTTCATGTTTTGTTCATGCCTTTGGGCTATATTAAAACAGAAGACTGATGCTATGGTTTACATAATTAGTACAGGAACAAAACATTCAATTCAGCGCATTCAGTTTATTTTTGTCCATTAAAAAAAGCTATTTAAAAACAGGAATTTCAACCTAGGAAAAAATAACAGATTACCAAATGTAAGTGTCTTAACACAACACTCATCTCTTCCAAATAAAGAAAACTAACAAAAATAAATACCTGAGAGCTTTTTAAAAACTGAATTGCAAAGAATTTTCCAGCCATTTTATCCAGTAAAGTTCACAGGAAGCAATCTATAAGCTACAAAGATAAGACTCCATCAACCTGTCTTGGATAGGTAATATTGAATAAGGATGCTATGCACCGCATTCGAACATTAAGTAAGAATACAACAGAAGTGCAATGCAAAGGTGCAAATTTTACAAGGACAGAAAAAATAGAGGGGTCTTTTACCCACACATACTACTAGGGAACGTATGAATTTCCACTTACGTGGCTACAAAAGCATATTTAGTAGAAATGACTATCCAGGACACATTCTGAAGGATAAATTTATGGCTTTGTACTTAAAATTCTTAATGACACAATGAACAGACAGTCAGGCAACACTGCCTTTAAAAAAAGTATATTGAAAAGTGCTATTTTTAAGACACAAAGATCCATATTAATTAGCTCATAATATTAGGGCAGAGTTAGCAACTCAATGAATTCTTTAGTCCTGAAAGAACACAGTAGTAGCTTAGTTCCACCATAAACAGCCCCTGGATTTTAAAATAGGATGATTAACTGTCTTATCCTTTTGCCTTCTACTTTGTATTTCATGTAAGAGGTTAGATAGAAATTAATGCATGTTACTGTTTGATAGCTGACATTCTATGATTTCTGGCAAAGTGACACCTTTCCAGAAGATGCACAAAGCCCCCGAAGCATCAAGCATCTACTGATTCCAGGTACAGTAAAAGGAAGGAAAGAAAATGGTAGGATTTTGCTGGTATTCAGAAATATATATATATATATATATATCCGTGACTTAATAGTTCAGTGAGTAAAGAATTCCATACCCGTGCTACAAGTTCATTTTAAATGTCAGGAAAATAAAACGAACAGCAATATCTTTTAAGTATTCTTTATAAAATTAATTTGGTGATTTCAATCAGGTTCTCACGAAGCAACACACTGCCATGTCACTGATACAACCAAGATCTCCTAAGGTGCCTCAGGAAGGAAAACTGAAGAATATGGATTAAATGTGGAGTTACGACTTCCAGGTAAAAAATAGGACATAATGGAGTGAGTTTACACTCACACCACTCTCTAATCTCTCAAATGACAATTACAAGGCTTAATTTCTCCGCTTTTATAGCACTAAAGTTAGCAAGAAAGCTTTTGGTTTAAAATAGCATTAATGAATCTTTTATGGATGTGATAGACAGCACTGTCAAAAAAGCTACTGAATATAACAAAAGGTTTTCCTGCAACTTCAGCGGTCTCTGCACATCATTCTACTTTCTGTTTATTTTTAAACAGAGAAAAACATTTATCTATAGTCAGTTCACAAGTGCCTAAAAAGACCAAAGTTCAAAAGTATTTTTTTTAATCCAAAAAGCTATAGTACTAGATCAGCTTTTTTATAGTACTGCTCATTAGTAACACCCCCTCCCAAGACACACCCATTGTCCCTCGTAAGAATAAATCTATGAAAGGCATTTTAAACACGCAACAAACTTATAATACTTATAAATAAATACAGAATCATGAACACTTACTCCTCTGTTCTGGAAAAATTTCAGTGGGATGCTGCAAATAAATAAATAAAGCAATATCATCAAAAGGAAAAGAGTTACTTGAAATGCCATGCTACAATTATTCAAAAAGGCAACAAAAAATCCTACCTTCATCATTGGCCTGGCTCGTTTGTCGAATAAGCCCGAAGGAAAGAGATAGGCAATAGCTCTCTGAAAACAGAGATCACATAAGTAATTTTTCCATAAAAGCAGCATCAAAACACTACTTAGGTTCTTTGTTGTAAGTAAAATAGAACTGCTGCACACATATAAGCACGTCAGTAACAAAGATTACCGCGTATCTGCTGTGCTAAAAAAAATTTCCTCAGGAATCCTCAGGAAAAGTAAAATCTCATTGTGACAGTTGCAATCTAACACATCAGAATAAGTGAACCTTCTTCTGCAAAGTTTTGGTTTTTGCAATATACATTTGTCATCACTTACCAGAACTACTCAAGTGCAAAGCCTACCTTTCTAACAAGTAAATGCAACACTGTTTTCCTAAATCTTGGGATGCTGCAATTAGAGGAAAATAAATACAGGAAACCAAAACAAATACAGGAAACTAAAACATTTAATTCATCTTTCTGAAACTATCAGTGCTTGTTAATAGTGCCTACAAACAGACTGAGCATGAACATTTTATTTATTCAAATATAAAACAACTGGACACAGCACAGGTTTGCACATTCGGAACCTCAGTTTGTACAGGCTCAGTTTCCTGAAGTCCAAAAGCAATGCTTGTGGCAGTATGAGATATTTTACATAACTTAATAAAGCATTTCATTGAACACTGCGTTTTCAAATAACTGTGAATCACTGCAATCTTTGTTGAAATTGAACTAATAGCGCAGAGAAGTCAGACTCCTCAAGCCCATTTTCCTTTTTTTAAAAGGTTGATTATCTCACCTTAAAAATACCTAAGGGTTTGCTATAAGAATTTAGAAAATTACATCATACACTTGTGAACTACCACAGTTCTTATTAGTGACAGCACAAGATGCATTATTTGCTTTTACTTCACCAACATTCTGCTATTCCTGTGATATATAAAGCCATGATTATTTGCCTCCAATAAAACTTCAAATCATTCTGGTAAAATGGAAAGCAAAGCAGGGTTAAGTCCAATGGGATGCATCTGTTCAACATCATCTCGCCATCCCTACTCAATGCAACTGAAACATACATGTGCATTTTTGATTTACAGAAAGGCTGGGGTTGGAAGAGACCTCTGGAGGTCAACTGGTCCAACCCCAGCTCAGGCAGGGCCACTCAGAGGAGGCTGCCCAGAGCCATGTCCAGGTGGCTTTAGAAGGTCTCCAAGGAAGGAAAGCTGATTAAACATTACAGCTGTTTATTTCCATTTGTTTTGAAAACTAAAAAGGCAAAGCTAACCATCAAAACCTCCCAGATGCAGGGCTCTGGCAAGCATGGCAAACTTCACACAGTGGGTAGCAGAACTTGAGATAGAAATCTTTTGTTTGATAAAACGGACTGAATAAATCTCTGGCTATAGACCCAGTTGTATATCGGTTAGGCAGTAAGGAATAGTAAAATTACAATTGAATCTCAGTTAAAATAACTTATCCTAAGAAAAATGTCCATTAGGCAACCTAAGAGCTATTATTTGCTGATAATTTTTTCCACGGATATGGAGCAGTTTGTCAGTGCTTCAACGGATTTAATACGCACAGAGTGTAAAAGGACCTAACCTATTACTTTCATTAATCCCCTACTGGTATTCTGAACAGAAATTTTGAGAATTCCGAAGCAAACAAAAGGCTTAACTTGATTTTATGAAATGGTAATTTTGTTTCTCTTAGTGACTACTGTATTCCCATTTGTTAGTCAATGGGCATTTTATGCATACACACAGTAGGTGAACACCTATTTATGAACAAATGGGGATTAATTATGATGACAATAGAGAAATCCGCTGTGAGCCAAATGATGTTAAACAAACACATTATATAATATATTAAAAGAATCGATTACAGGATTCTGAGACTGACTGTGTATTTAAGAGGTAGACTTTATACAGGCGTCTGTATTACAGAATCCCAATCAAAACAGTTACTGTAACTACAGCACCTTAATAAAAGCTTTATAACAATCCACCATTTATAAGGAAGAGCAACTGTCAGCTGAGATATATTATGTCTTGAAAATGTATCTTACATTGCAAGTGTATAATCATGTCTTTCAGGCTAAACTATAAACAAACCCTGCATTAAGTAATCTTAACATCTACTTTCATCTCTCCACACAAATAGCCAAGGAACAATTTTTCTACTTTGCAGATCCCCTGTTTTGTTGGTGTTGCTGTTTTTTTCCCCTGTCAAAATGAACAGTCTTACTGCATTCACCCTTTTAATGGAAATTAAATCAAGGAGAGGTATTTGTCTTTACAAATCGTTAGGAACTCTACTGGGATGCAAAAGACTCCAGATGAAGTCTTGTTGTCCTTTATTCAGAGGAGTTTCTTGTTGTTAAATAGCTGCATCCTCAATTTGTACTAAATTTGACCAAGAACAGCTTTCCTTAGGCCATCAATTCAGGTTGGTAATGTTCATTAATCCCACTCCAACCTCCACAAATTCTGGGCTGCTACTTCAAATTTGTTAAACCATACTGTTGTCATTTTCTTGGGAAATAAAACAATCTCTGCAGTCATACTGTCAAAACATGGCAGCTCACAATTAACACTCTAGTATTACGATGGTTTACTTCAGATATTTCTTACACCATGTTGATAAACTTAACATTTTTCACCAAAGGAAAGGAATCCCGCTTTATCAGCACTTGTGGAGATACCAGATGATTCAGGATACTGCTACAGGACCACAATGTATTTCCCTTCCAGTCTGAATTCAAGCCAGTAGGCATAATGAGAACAAGCCTCCATCCATATTAAAAAAAATTTGTACCTGGCAATCCTTCAAACAAATTACATGCAAAAGAATTTATTAAATAAGCTGCCCAGCACTGTATGTAGTGTGTTTTGCAAATTCAGTGTATCTGTTCCACCTTCATCTTCCCCCTTTATTGTATACGTTGCACATGCTGACTGCTGATTCTTTCTGCTTTTTCTGCCTGCAAGCCAACATTTTGCTCACTATCTAAAAGTCAGAGATCATAGTTTTGAGTTAAAGAGGTTCCACTGGGTCAGTAAAGGTTGTTTGTTTCGTTCTTCCTACTTTTGTTATTTTGTCAATAACTTGAGAAATTAAGAATTTGATACTTTAATCAGACAGAACTGATGGAGTCATAACGGGGTTGAACAGAGACAGTGAGCCAGTCCAATCTGTAAATTACCCATGTACAGAAGAGAGGTTTGGCAGGGCAAATTCACCTTGCCCAAGTGTCTTCCCACACGCTTTTCTTGACTCCACAGCTAAAATACAAAACATCCCACTCTAATTTTCATTGCTCAAATCCTGGGTAAAGATAGTCAACTCAGAACAACATCCTCTTTGGCATAGAGGGCTGAAGAATACAGCACATTCTCTTTTAAAAAGTTTCAATAATCAGAATGCTGACTTGAGAAATGACATTTCATGTCATAGCATTTTAAAAGAAAGTCTGAGCAGAAGCTTTCTGGCTTCTACTCCTCACGTGAGATCCACCATTCTTCTAAAACCTGGACTCTGCTGAAAGTCTCCAGGTCTTGAACCGCATTACTTAAGCACTGAGCTTCACCACTTCTCAAACTTACATGTTTGCTGGAATGACTATTAAAAATATTAGCAGTATTTTTTAAAAGTTTTCAGCATCTAACATTGAGAATTTCCAGTTAAGTTGGAAAAAAGTATTCTAGCTTCAACTATTTAAAAAAAAATACAAATCCAGTATTTCTGGTAAGGACAACACTGGACATCATGTTCTTGCAGCTAACTAAATGAAAGTTCAAAAACATATTTGGTTCTGAGTAACGTTTCTGACATTTCACATATGTTAATATTCACTTATTTCTCACAATCTGAGTTGCTAAAATTTGAAGGTTACTTAGAAATCAGATGCTCTGAGCCATTTTGAAACACAGCTAAATATCACTTTTTTTTTTTTAATCCATTAGTGAAGTCTTAACTCATTGAAAGAAACTATACCCTCTAAGGAATGAAGCTTCTCACTTGTATAACGTTTTCATTGTAAAGAACCTTACTGGTACTTTTGCAACAACATACATGCAACTGAATATACTTAGGAAGAAGCGTCTATTTTAGTCTAAAATTCTTTCAACTATCTTCATCACAACAACCTACTAGGTCATATGGCAGATAGCAGAAGAAAATTAACACATTTCTAGCCTTCAAGTTTTACTAACTTATGGGGAAAGTTCCTGATGAACTCATATCTCAGAGAGCATTTAGCGATTGCACAGAAATGAATAATAAAAATACTGACATATCATATAAATAGGTCAAGGAGATTAAGATGCTTTTCTTATATTAATCTTACTTAGGTTTCTGGTCTTTAAAGTGGAATATCACAGAACTGACAGTGGAAAATGAAAGTGGGCTGTTTACTATAATCGTAAGGAAGTTAAATCAAAAATAAAAGGATTACAGACTCAATCAGGGAAAAGCACTAGGTCAGGACTGCAATCTCTATTAATTAGGTATCCCAGCTGGGCAGTGGGTATGCAGCTGTTAACTTGATCAATGACGTACCTAAATGTCATCTCTACTGATTCGCTTATAAATTACCAGCAAGTGAGACTAATGTACAGGTGCTAATTTATTTAAACTGTTCTCTGCAGTTCTACATAGCTTTATAAACTGCATCTGGCACCTAATGTTAGCTGTCAGTTGCACTTAGACATGCCTGTCCTAACGACTCTGTTCATTAGAAATGAGCACAAATTATGAAATATTGTGAAAAATGATACATCAAATGGAATGGGCAAAGCAAATCAATTAGAGAAACCTCATACCACATATTCACACATAGGAGAATAAAACATCTCAGCTTCAGAGCGAGGTCTATAATACCAATTAAAAAGCAATTCGTAGACTTCTGCAGAGTTATACATCAATTTGCTGGATTTTTTTTTTCCCCTCCAGAAATAAAGTTGTAATGCACAGCTTAACTTTTCATTCCTAAATAAAAGCATCAATAAGAGGCAATTCTGCTTCCACAACATCCAGGAGAAGGATTAACAAGTAAGTCAACCTATTTTCCGGTTTAAAACTTCACAAGGTTTAGCTTTTATTAAACTACACCTAAAACTCCACTGAAGGACAGAATCCTATGATGCCTACTTTTGAACTACACAGCACAGCCTGATTAACAGTAGAAGACATGGAGGTACATAAGCGCTCATCAGTAAGAATTATTACTGTTTAAAATGTAAAGCTTGGTAATTCTCCTGCCAGTGCTTAAGCAGCTTTTATATTTTTATAACAGTAATTTAATTATGCATAGCAGACACTATTATACACTAAGTATTTTCCAACACCTGATGTAATATGAAGAAATTAAATATGCAACACAGACACTTGGTATCACTAAACAAAACACTGCACTTTTGGATTCACTTCTTCATCTTTTCAGAAATAGAGTCTGCAAAGCAGTCACATACTAGCCTCATGCACTGCATTTACTAATTATAGAGCTCAGTTAATTTTGTGCAAGTGATCACAGTGCTGTAGATTCATACAGAAGAAATTGCTACCTATACATGCTCATTTTTCACTTCCAGTCTTGCTGCCTGACAGCCTTTCCTCTAGACTATCAAGAGAAGGAAAGTTAATGCACTTACCCTTATCCTCTCAGGCAAACTAACTAAACTATCAGGAGCAGCACCACAGTGAGCCACTGTGATTTCAGTAAGACCTTTGACACTGTGCCCCATAACATCCTTCTCTCCACATTGAAAAAATATGGATTTGATGGGTGGGCTGTTCAATGGACAAGGAATAGGTTGTGAGACTGTACCCAAAGAGTGATGGACAATGGTTCCATGTCTAGTTGGTAACTGGTGATGAGTGGTGTCCCTTGGGGGTCAGTACTGCAAGCAGTGCTCTTAAGATCTTCATCAATGACAGTGGATCAAGTGCACCCTCAGCAAGTTTGCAGAAGACACCAAGCTGTGTGGTGTGGTCGACACACCAGAGGGATGGCATGCAATTCAGAGGGACCTAGACAAATACAAGCAGTGGACCCAGGTGAACCTCATGAGGTTCAATATATCCAAGTGCAAGGTCCTGCACCTGGGTCGTAGCAACCCCTGCAATCACTACAAGCTGGGGGATGTGAGGATAGAGCACAGCCTGGAAAAGAAGGACCTGGAGGTACAGGTGGATGGCAAGCTGGACATGAGCCAGTAATGCACCCCCACAGCTCAGAAAGCCAACTGTATCCTGGGCTGCATCAAAAGAAGTGTGGCCAGCAGGCTGAGGGAGGTGATCCTGTCCCTCTACTCTGTGCTGATAAGGCCTCACCTGGAGTACTGCATCCTGATATGGAGTCCTCAGTACAAGAGAAATGTGGACCTGTTGGATTGCGCCCAGAGGAGGGACACAAAAATGATCCAAGGAATGGAACACCTTCCCTTCAAAGACAGCCTGAGAGAGCTGGGGCCATTCAGCCTGGAGAAGAAGGCTCCAGAGAGACCCGAGAGCAGCCTTTCAGTACCTAAAGGGAGGCTACAAGAAAGAAAGGTACAGGCTCTTAAGCAGGATCTGTTGTGATGGCACAAGGGAGAGTCATTTCAAACTGAAGAAGGGAAATTTAGATTGCACATAAGGAATAAGCTTTTTTTATATAGTAAGAGTGGTGAGGCACTGGCACAGGTTGCCTGGTGAGTTAGTGGAAGTCCCATCCTTGGAGACATTCAAGGTAAGGCTGGACCAGGCTCTGAGCAACCTGATCTATCTGCAGGTGTTCCTGTCCATTGCAGGGGAGCTGGACTAGACGACATTTATAAGTCCCTTCCAACTCTAAAGATTCTATGATATTGTAGTAGAGTAAGAGGCCTTCGTAGTGGCAGATTTGCACGTGAATGGTCTTTAATTACTTTCCTGTAACATAAGCATCATTAAAGGTAGGAAAAAAAAAAATCAGAAAAATACAGAGAAAGGAAATTCTGTAATCTGTTGAAAAGCAAGAAAGACAGTGTAAAGCACGACACTACTAATTCTGATCCAAATGCCTCCTTCACTGATAATCTTCACTGTTGATAGGACCTTAACTATCATTAAGGTAGTTAAGCTTTGTACTCATAAAGCTTGATTTTCTATGATTTCTGACTTGAAGACAAGTTTCCCTTAAGAATTTTCTGATACCTGAAGTGAGACTTGAGTCTCATCAACCTTTTTCTCAGCAGGCCATTAAACTTCATTCTTTTCTACTTTGTCATCTATTCTCAGAGAAATTTTATGAACTTCATTTTAAAGCCTCTCTGTCAAATGCAGTTGATATCACCCTCCATCACCACCTACAAGTGTAGTTCTTCCTTGGCATAAGCAGGCTATCAAGACCTCTTACACAGAAACAGCTATGCTAACAGAATTTGCCACAGAAAGGTGACAAAACCATGTGAGCAAAACAATCCCCTTCCCCCGAAAAAAACAAAACCACATACACCTCTTCCAGCACACATCTACCCTAGGGGCACCACTGATATACTGTGCTGCAAAGCTTTAGTAACAGTGTTGCTGCTGTGCAGAAAAAGCAGCACGCAGGTTCACCTACCACAGAATGTCACCAAATGACATTTCTCTTCACTACCTCCGATGTGTGGTAAAATAAGATAGAAATGATGGAAGTGAAGTCCTAGTTGGATGTCAATTTTTATTTATTTATGTGAAAGACAGCGTATCTATACATAAGTTAAATGGCACAGAGAAAGAAGAGGCCACCCACCTATCAGCTGTCAGAGAGAATGGCAATAAAATAATATGCTTTGAGATATTAATATGAGCCCTAGATACAGGTCTTTATTAGAATCTCTAAGCTAAACCAGAGGGTTACTTGTAAAATATCCTATAAAACTTAATTGGCATTACCAGCAACCAGAGTATCACACAAGAAAACCCAACCTAAATATACACAGCAGGTCAAATTGTGGTTAAATGTTCCAAAGAGCTACACAAACCTTTGCAGGGCCTCTTATAACCTCAGATCAAGGGGATTATCCATTAGTACTTTTAAAAAGAACCCACTGTGCTTTCGCAAGATACGGTATACACAGCTCTATACTGTGATGTCTGACCTCACACGGTAGCATGAGTAGAATCTCTATTCACAGTCACAGTTGCAATGTTTGCAACATACAGTAGTAGTCTTTCTTATTCTGACAGTTTGATTAAAAATCACAGAGAGCTGAGGGGCTCATGCTGAAGTAAAGTGCTTTCAATATCTGAAACTCTACAGTAAATTACTTCTCCAACAGAGCAACCGCACTTACATCAATATCCTCTTGGGTAAAAGTTTCTGGATCCTCTCCCATCATGTTGGCTAAATGTCTCTTTCCTAGGTCGAACTCTTCAATTTGTTTCTTAATAAATGCCTCTGTGTATTTTTCAGGTCCTGAGGCTGCTACATTTTTCCTCCATGCAGCTGTGGTGGTATAGATTAGCCTCAATGTCTAACAAAAAGAGAAAAGAAGTGAGATTTATTTTTATATTTTTAGCATAGTGAGCTTTAAATAAAATCAACAGTAAAACAAGTCATGCTTATTGCTTACTTATAACAGGACTCAACACACTACTGTAGTAAATTAGCAAATGCAGTTACACTCATGAAACCATTTTCTTTCAATTGTTTAATGCCCAAGAACAGAAAAACATTCTAGAAGTTGAACATTTTCACACATCACAATCAAATATCTGTATTTTTGCACCCGCCTTTTAAGTTGTTTTTTTTTTTTTTTTTTTAATTTAGTCAGATTTTTCCAATGGAAAGAAATGTAGTGTTACATATTAGGAACATCCAGCAAAAGCAAAACACGGCATTGATCAAAAGATGCAGTCTTCAGATCAAAAGATGCAGTCTTCATTTGTACATATATCTATCAGCACATAAGCAGGTTTTGCATTCACCTGAAGGCACTCCATAACAAAGTATGAAAAGAATCTACAGGGCAGCCCTCTAACAGCTTTTGGAAACATGCTGATTACCCTGTGTCCTGTGGCACAGTGACAACCACTGCTAGATGTTCTGGAAAAGTATGAATTACTCCTTCCTTGCTCAGTGCCAGAAGGTTCGTTCACTGCTTCTGGTGGAACGATGAGGAAACAAAGCAGGATGATTCTCATCAGCAGCTACTACTGAGCACAGCTCCAGCTCAGGAATCAAAACTCCAGGGACACATATTTGTCTCCCACAAAGACTGACAGATAAGCTTTTCTTTTAATCAAGACAATCAGAAACTATGATGACTAATTTCAATTAAGCCTTCTGCCAGAGGAACAGGAGCTTCATTGACAAGGCTGCAATGTTCCAGTTTCAGCTTAGTGCCAGTAGTGTGCGTTATTTTGCTAATGCCAGCTTTGGAGAGACAAAGTTCTCTGCAGCTCTATGGCTCTGGCAGAATACTGAAATTTCTGTGCCCTGCCAAAGAGCAGGGAGCTCTCTGCTGAGCTAGTGTGAGAGATCCCAAAATGGTTCTCCTGAGTGCCAAAGCTAACAGGAGGCGGTTGAAGTGGGAGAAAGAAGAAGAGCCCCCCTTACTTTCTTTCAGCAAGTAATTAAACTATCTCCACTTCTGGTGCTGCAGCCTCAGTCTACCTTTCATGAAACATTAAAACCCAAACACGCATAACAAAGTGAATTAGTAGCCTTATTATGAGGAACAGAATAAACCTAGCAACCAAAACAACTAAACATCCTCTCAGTCACAGAAACAGCCTTATGTAAATCACAATTTGGACAAGCTGACCATTTTGACTGATTTGATCATTCCATGTTAAGTAATACGAATAGCTTAAAATGCTTTCTTCCTAAAACTAATATGAATACAGTAGCAATCTTAAGCCTGGCTACAACCACAAAGACATAAACACATAAATGTACACTGGCCACAGAGGGCTTAAAAACAGCTCCATGGCGGAGCGTTGTTGCCTTATTTTCTCCATGGTTTATAAGCATCATATACAGTGCCAAATCTGGTTTGCTCCTTTAGAAAAATAAATAAGGAATGTTTTCTGTGAGTTTATGTTTACATATATAGAATTATATATATACATATACACACACACACACACACATATATATATAAAAAAAGATTTTAAATATACAGCTTCCACCAACAAGACTCTGGTGACATCCTAAGAAAGCAATAAAGGTTTCTTTGCATATTACCTACTCTTTTCCTAGTCACTCCTCAGGAAAGAATTCAATTCATCCTCTTACTTGTTGTAATAGTAATTAATTACTTGTAATTCTTGTTAATGAACACATGATTCCATATTACTCAGCCCAAAATTGCTTTCTCTCTCCTATGCTTTAAACAGGACACTTTAAAAAGACTGCTTTCATCTTATTCCTGTCAATTTCTATTGTAATTTTCTCATTTTTGTCCTCCTTCCCTCAAGCTATTCATATTCTTCCCTAGTTTCAATTCATCACTAATCAAAAGTCCCTGGACACACAAACTGTTCATAATTAGAAAACAGCCTCTTATGCAAATCAGTATCTATTGTATTGGGAACCTCTTCTGGGATAAGAGCACTATTTCATGGGCAAGACAGGCAAGAACTGCAAAGTAGCACCAGATGCTTCTGGCATTTCTGTCAAAAAAAGCACACTCCTCAACTTTCCAGAGGAAACTATACAGGTTTGCATTTACTCATTACACATTTTGTGGAGCATTACTGCAAACAGCAACCTCACAGATTTTAAATAATATAGGTTACTGCCAGTACTCCTGAATTAGTAGGCAGTTCTAGCAGAGTAGGAGAGAATGGAAAGCCTTTATTTCTGGACACAGCTCCTGATCAACTCCTCCCCAAACAATCCAGCATTCAGACAGTTTCACAAATCCCTATTTTCCTGGGAGACAGTAAACATATAGAAAAATCAGCCTATTAGAATCTGCTTCCAGAAAAAAAAAAAAAGAAGAAAAAAACCCACAATAAAAAACAATTTTCAGACAACTCCAAGTTGACCGCCCTAAGAGATGTAACCAGGAGTTGTTTGCTTTTATTTCTGGGGGGGGGCTTTTTTGTTTGTTTGTTTGGTTTGTTGTTGTTTTTTTAACTACTGTCCCATGAATTTGGCTTCACCAGTGAGTGTGGTGAGCAGGACTAGGGAAGTCATCCTGCTCCTGTACTTGGCATTGGTGAGGCCTCACCTCGAGTACTGTGTTCAGTTTTGGGCACCTCAGTACAGAAAGGACATGGAGGTGCTGGAGCAGATCCAGAGAAGGGCAACAAGGTTTGTGAAGGGCTTGGAGAATATGGCCTATGAGGAGAGACTGAAGGAACTAGGGCTGTTTAGTCTGGGGTAAAATAGGCTGAGGGGAGACCTTACTGCTCTCTTCCAATATCTGGAAGGTACTTACAGCAAGAGCGGGGCTGGTCTCTTCTCACTGGTGACAGGATGAGGGGAAATGGCCTTAAGTTGTGCTGGGGTAAGTTTAGGTTGGATATCAGGAAACACTTCTTTACAGAAAGGGTTGTTAAGCAGTGGAATAGGCTCCCCAGGGAAGTGGTTGAGTCACCATCACTGGATGTATTTAAAATCCATTTGGATGTGGTGCTCAGGGACATGATTTAGCAGAGGGTTGTTAGAGTTAGGGTAGTATGGTTAGGTTGTGGTTGGACTCAATGATCTTTAAGGTCTCTTCCAACCTGTGCTATTCTATGATTCTATGTTAAGAACAACAAAAAAAAGAGCTACAAAGATGATCAGAGGCTTAGAGCATCTCCTTTATGAGGAATGGCTCAGAGATCTGGGATAGAGGGGATCTTATCAACGCTTATGCACGGTTAGAGCTATATAACCACACAGCATGCAGGAATAGGGCTGCCCTGTGGCTCCAGTTACTGGTAGCATAGTCAAGCAAGATGTAAACAGCAGTCCTTCAGTCATGCCTTGCACAAAACAAAGCATGCAATATGTAGTTATCATACAGAATGAGCATGTGAGCTTTTTGCTTTCAAGTGTGATGTTTTATGAAATGCTTTAATTCATTTAGTTAAATGACATTTACAAAGTCTCAGATTCCAGTTGGCCTACAAATTAAATAGGTAAATCAGTATCAAGTTTGTGTTTTAATAAGCATTTTGTGAAATACGTCAGGAAGTATCACAAGATGTCATTAAACACGTTGAAGTAATTTTATATTACTTTAATAAAAGACTTGCCAAAGTATTTAATCAGAAGAAACTTCTCCCTAATTGAATTCTCTCTTCAAGGTAACTAAAACCACATTTCTCCCACTCACAGAATCTACTTCTTTTGCTTATTTGACCAAATCTATTTATTAGGCTTCGCTTGTACTGTATACTATAAAATATATGTATTTGCATTTTCATATATATATATATATATATATATATATATATATATATATGTATGTATGTATGTATTTTTATATATTGTATTTATATACATTTGTATAATATGTATTATTAAAATATATGTATAAAATAAATGTAGAGATGCAGGGTAAACATCAAACCTGCGTAATAGGGGCAAGGATTTAGATCTAGTGGATTTGGGGTATAAACTATAAAATACCAGCAGGCTTTTCAACTCTATCTTGGCTAGCAACTGCACAGAAAGCTACTCCATTCTTAGCATGCAGTTCCAAAATCTCCCAAAATACTGAGGCCAATGTGCAGTGACAAACCATTTCTCAAGCACAGCATGATAAGTAGCCTAACATCCACAGTGTTACAACCAATGTCTGTTTCGTGCCCAGCCATTTCTTGAATGTGCTGGAGATTTGTTCTTATACACATGGAGGTCACACATTCTGGTTTTACGTTCTCTGCTGGCAGGACAAAGTGGTATTATATTTCTGATATCAGCACATACACGATCCACAGAAATTCATACATAGTGCCAGAACTGATCAAAAGTAAGAGCCCACATGGTACTCTGAACTCTTCTGCTAAGAAAAAAAAAAAAACTACACAACCACAACAGGAGTGATAGAAACAAACAAAGTTTGACCATTTTTCAATACAGATTCTTGATAGTGTTCACTGGAATTTTCTTCTGAGTTCCATGAGGTGCTTTCTGTACACACATAAATGCTTCACACTCAGAACATCCTCACCAAACTGTTCTTTAGGTTAACAACATAAGAATCTTTCAAACTGCCTGGGCTCAGTATCCACTTAGTTCCTTTTGCACCCTTTAGGTCAGATATTTGCGAACAGGATGGTAAGATTATAGCTCTGGGCTCAGGTAGAGATCCCACCTTTGGCAGAAAGAATCAGACAGGTCATCAGTGAAAGCCCCTTCCAGCCTTGCTTTCTACAGTCACTTCTTCAAGACTATTTCCTCACTTATGGTACAGAGTTCTCAGCTCAAACTCAAGCAGGTGCCTGCCCAGAAATGCCACACCACTGTCAGTCATAACTGTGATGAAGGATAACCAAAACCACACAAACTCCTCCAAATGAGCACTGTGATCAAGCACCAGGACTTTTTCAGTTTTTTTCTCAGTTCCTGGGCAACTTCAGCGTATTTCTGCCTGCTGCATAAGGAACCACCTAGGTCTTCATCCCTTAATACATAAAGCCCATCTGCAATTCAGCAGTATCACACAGTTCCAATTGCCCCTTCCAGTATTACTTCTTATTTACTTACTGCATCTCTCTCCTGCTACTCAGGGTGTCGTTCAGTCACCAAACAGATCCTCAGCTCACATGGTTTGCTGCTTGGGAATGTTACCAGCTTGCCTTGTTGACCACTGCTGGAACACCAGGGCTGCCCGCTGCACTGACAGCAGCTGAAAACCAATGCCTACCAGAACAAGTGGTTGGTTCTGCTCAAACAGCAGCTACCTCATTTCTGGAGAGCAATTCCTTCCACACTGCGGGGATTCGGAGATTCCATAACCACTCACCCGCTCACCAAACATAACGCTGTTTGTTAATTACTCTCACACTGCTCTGTTTTTGTGGGCGACTGTGGGCTACAGTCCGGCCATGCTAGTTCTGTCCGCACCACACTACACCAAGCCTCCCCTTACACTCTTAACTTCACGACGAAAAACAAACGCTCCGCAACCAACCCCTGCTGCAGCTTCCGAGCCCTCTCAGCGGGGCGAACGCACGCACACAGGCTCCCGCGCGGCTCAGGCCTCCCGCTCCCCTTCAGGCCGCCACGCAGTGCCCGGGCGGCTCTCACCTGGGCGCTGGGCCCGCCCGACGCCGCCACCGCGCTCCACCGGCCGCCCAGTCGCAACACGCGCCCCGCCGCCACCACCGCCATGCCCGCCGCTGGGGGACGGGACGGCCCGGTGCGGCGCAGCCCGCAGTAGGCCCCAGAGCCGGCGATTGGCGGGAAGGATGAGGCGGGGCTGCGCCTGCGCGCTGTTTCGCGCCGTGAGCGGGCGGCGCTGAGGAGCGCTGGGGGGGAAGTTGGGGGCGCTCGCTTTCGGGCGCGCGGTGGTGGTTGTGCGAACGTGGAGTGGCTGAAGCGCCTTAGTGCGCTCAGCTCTGGGCTCTGCAACAGGGCCCGAGGGAACAGCATGGAGCTGTCAAGGGAGGGGCAGCTGGGGGTTAGGAAATGGTTTATGGTGCGTATAACCATTAGAGGTTGTGAGTGGGTGCGCCTGTTCCGTGAGGTGCACGTCATCAGGCTCCTGGTGGAGCAGGCGATGCTGAGAGCTGTAGCAGGTTAGCTACTACCCTACTGCTGATAGAAGCTGTAGCAAAAGGTTTTATTTCAGCATATCCTTAAGGTTCGTAAGTACGCACCTCCAAGTGATTGGATTTGGGTGGTTGTGTTTTATGCCGCAGGAAAAGTGGAAATGAATTAAAATCCGTATTAAAAAAAAAAAAAAAAAAAAAAAAAAGTTGTTTTCTAGACTTTTGCACTTATTATCTGAGAGGATGTTCTGGAAGCAAATCTCAGCTTTTCCAGGTTTGTTTTTCTTTTCTCATATCCACTGGTGGCTTTGCATCCTCCTGCTCAATTGTAACTATGATTTCTTTCCAGGGATTTAAAAGAGAGTGTAAGAAAACTGGCAGTGGGTGAGGGAAATCACTCGTGCAGGGAGGCCAAGGAGAAACCAACTGGAAAGGTGTATTTATTCCCTAGGTCACCAGCTGTGAAAATGACACCATCAGTATTTTTATTGACATGGATACGTATAAGCAACTACTATGAATACTGCACCAAAGGAAAGTGAAATGGCTGTCTTCTGTGCACAGCTGACCAAGCACTGGGAACAACAGCCAGCTCTCATTCACACAGTGCATATGGATTGCACTTGGTGAGCAGCTGTTTCTCCAAATGAGACTAAAATGAAGTTGAGTTGAGGTCACGGTCCTACTTGACCCTCTGAAGGAGCTGAAGGGTAGAGTGGTGCGGTCTTTTGAAGGTTCATAGCAAGTCTCATCTGCCACCTGTTGCCCCCTTGCTTGGGCATGGAGAAGTTCCTCAGTCCTCACCAAGCCAAATAATCATCACCTCTCTGCCAGCTGCCTAAAAGCAAAGCACCACTGGAGTGAACTGCTTTAATTCTCTACACGCAATTAATTGTCAATAAAATCCAAAGAGCACTGACTCCTATACAATATTGGCTACCTGTACTTTGTAGCTAGTTGATGTCAATCTGGCTCCCTCCTTGCCTTAAGTCTATCTACTTCTATGCCTACTGGGAAATAAAACCAAATGCTACTGCAGTCCAAAACACGTTTTCAAGGACATGAGAGTGTATATATGGTTCATTGTTTTAGTCTGAGGCTGTAAAATTGTTCTCACAAATGAAAAACAATTCATTAGATGAAGAGACATCAGTATATGTGGAGTCAAGTATTTAATGACAAGGACTGTGTTGTGTTTCATTTGAGTGGTCAAACCTTAGAAATTGCACCTTCAGTATAAGAAACTTTTGCAGAAATTGCTTTGAAATCCTTGGGTCAGGTATTTTTCCAGCCATCCCGCTGCTGCTAAGGAGTTTATCTGAACTTTTTTGTTCATGGAAGACACTTCTCCAGAAGTCCGGGTTACTGGTAAATGTAATTATTATTGGTTATTGCTTGGGGTATTTTGAAGGAAATGGACTTTTGTGGTAGGCATGGCCTGTGTTCCAGAAGGATTCCTTCTAATGTAAGGGTTGCCACTCCTAATCAGATGACATGAGTTTGTGTTTACCAGCTCAAAATCAACTCTTAGCACCAGCCACTGAAAGATAAAGATGAAGTTGTGGAAGTTAGTTACATGCTCAACTCCTGCATTCCCAGCCCTCTGTCAAGTTTATTAAGACAGAGCTTAGGAGAAATGCAAGAAAACCATGTTTAATCTACTTACCCAAGACTAATTCCAAAGGGTTTCTCTATCTATCTCTATATTTAGTTGACATTCTGTAGATGCTTACCTAATCCATGCAAACTATCCTGATGTTTTGCTAAGCCCTCTGTGGATCTTTAGTCTCTTTGTGTCAGGAATGTCTTTTTGAGCCTGGATGGGCAATGCTCAACTCTGGGAATTTGTTCAAGTAGTGAACTTTATCATACCTTGTCGATTGTACTCTTACGATCATGCAGCTGGTAACTGCTGCTTGCACGTTATCTGATTTTGTTTTGGGACTAGATAATGAGGGCAAGGATATAATCTGTCATGCAATGAAGCAAGGTAGTCTGTGGCAGAAAGTAAGGGACTATGATTTAGAAGACCAAAGATATAGGAGAAATAAGACTTTTTGGGATACTATGATCTAAATGCACTTCTGAAGAGATGTCTGACTATTTTATTGTTTTCATTTCTGCTCCACAGAAGTAAAAGAGTAGATTTTCTTTGGATTTCTGAAGTTCTTAGAAAATATTTTTTGTTCTCTTTCACCTGTTCTTTTCTTCCTTAGTTGGTGAGTATTTTGGCTTGTCCAGGGACCAAGCAGGTGGGTGACAGAGGATGCTAGGCAAAGCATCCACTTGGATTCTAACCAGTGGCAACTTCTGACTTCTCGTTGGAACCAGGAAGTTTAGAAAAACCCAGGTCTGGTGAATTGGAATTCAGCAATGGCTTGAGTTTTGGCTAGGGAGAGCACTGGAGAGGGAAACTGTGGCTTGACAGAAATCCTCATGTTTCAGAAGATAATGGATATGTGTTTGAAAAAAAGAAAAAAGAAAAAAAAAAGGAAAAAAAAACACAACAAAATGCATGTTAAAAATGCAGATAATTCAGCAGTATTTTAATTCTGTTCCAGTTAAGTAATTTCCCAATATTTTATGGCATCTGTATGCTTTTTGACAATGAAATTGTTTTGCATTAATCTTTTTCATCACTATTGAAAGGCTTAAAGCTGATATATCCAGAAATCACGCTTTCTTAAATGAAAACACATTAATTTTACTTTTAAAAATGAATAATAAGAGCAACTACTTCATTGTATCTAGATTTCTTCAAATGCAGACTGATCACACTCCAATTTATAGACTGCATGTGCCAGCTACCTAAGGGTTGTCAATTAAGTTATGCTATAAAAGGCACAGCGCTTACAGAGCTGTCAATCAAGCCTGTTGTGAGAGGTTTCAAGAGTCATTATTCCAATGGTATTTATTGAATATAAAAATAAAATTTACATGAAAACACCAAATACAGTTGGATCATATTTCATTTTATTGCGAGAATGCTTTGCAGTGAGCACAGAAGCAGTAAGGATGACATCACCAGGGATCATTTCTTGTAATTCTGTGCCCCTGGTTTGTTCCTTTGGACAGCTTTCCTTCTTCATGAAAGAAGGTGCTGCCCTAATCCCACTGACTTCATCACAGTTTGTATCACAGCTCCACATCTGTTTCATCTTTTCTTCAAAGTCCAAATGGTAGTATTTCTTTTATATTTTTTCCCTTCACGGCTTATGTATATCTTTGAGCACTGCAAAGCTTTTTGGGGAGCATTCCTTTCTGCATCGCTATGTTCTGGCTCTACCATAATTTATGTGCTTGAGTAACCCCCATTGAATTTGCAAACAGTTCTCAGAAAGTAGGAGAATTTGTATGGATGTAATTTGGAGGCATTTGAAGACAGTTTTATTCCACATGGGTGCCAGAATCAGCCCAAGAGATCCAAATACAGTGTCTGGGCCTATTTTTAGTTGGCAAATGCTTTTAGACTCTGTAATGTCTTTGTCATTTGTCTACCATAAGCTTTGCCTCCATATGTTTATCACTGTTGCTGATTCAGTCTTTCAGTATTAGAATCACTTAGAGCTGTGCTTTCAACTAAGGCTTGCATCAGAGCTTTTAGACAAATGTCACTACTGATTCTAGAAACAGGTTGGGGTCAGAGCTGGCATTAGATCCATAAGCTATGTCTATACTGCTAAATAAAGGAGGACTTACACTGGCCTAGAGAATGAGTGACCTTGCTTGAATTGCATCAGCTCTGGTTAGACCTTCCCTGAGCTGTGATGCTGGATGGAGCAGCCTGAAATAGAACCAGAAATATAAATAATCTCCCTCATCCATAGACAGAGAAATAGTAGTTTTATCTCTTAATCACATAGAAATGTATTGTTGTTCCCATTACTGAGCCTTCTCAGTAACTTTCCATTACTGATTTTTCTAAGTACATATTTTCTGTGTACGCATATTCAGAATAAATGGAAGAAAACAGTAATTTCTCAAATCATACATACTTCCCAAGATTCCCTTATAGATAGGGAGTAGGCACTGTCTACTCTGGTAGACCTACCTTACCTCACCAGACAACCAGAAAAATGCATCTTACAGTGATTCCTCTTGGGACGATGCCAAGAATTCAGCTGTATATGGTTTATGGATGCTATTTGAGGTTGTGAACACCTTATACGTCTTTGTCAGACTGCAAGTGCCATCTTGCTTTTAAGGCTGGGATTTGTCTTCCTACGGCTTCGCAGTTTTCCTGCTGAATTGAAATTCATGCAGGGTGCAGGTGCAGAGCAGCAGTTGGTGCCCACAGGCTATCCCATGGAGCACCGTGCTCCTAAATGCTGTTAGCCCTGCCAAGGGGGTCAGGTTGGTGACGACATCATCACCTTGGCCACAAACTAATCTGGCAAGAGACTGTGTTCACCTCAAAGCTGAATCTGGATTAAAGAAGAAGAAAAAAAGTATCAAGTACTGCTGTTACTTTCTGACCACTATATTCAAATAATGAAGAAGATAATCTGGTCAGTTTTCTGCTGTAGTTTTCTTCCCAGAAAGTATCAGTTTATGTGTCTGTATTGAATCCAGTTAATGACATTGGTGTCATTAGCTTTCCTTTATGCTAGACAACTAAGTAAGAGAATAAATGTTTTTGTACCTGTTACAGTGTTTCAGGTAGAATATAATGTTTTATGTTAGAATGTGAAGGCTATAAAACGTCCGGCAAAAACAAATGTCTAACTTAATACAGATGTCCTCCCCAGGTGTTCCTCAAAGGAACTGCTGGGATGTTTTTGGCTTCTCTCTTATTACAGCAATGAGGCACTACCTGCAGTCTATGATGTGGGTGCCAGCATATGACAAACCAGCCAGCTGAACACCTGAAAAAAGATGCTTCCTGTATTAGTCCCACACAAGAACTTTGTCTGCAGTAACCTTCTTTGAGTAGGTCTGAAGGGGGAAGTAAGCACAGGAAGCTTCCTCAGCATTCACATGTGTGCAAGAGCTAGCCTGAAGAAGTGCTCTGCTCTTCATGAATGGGGCTAGCATTTTAATAGGTGGGCCTCCAGGCATTGTATACTAGCTTTGAGAAACTATCAGCCACTGACTACTAACATTGCTTGGGTATTTCAACTTAGGAGGGCAAATGGTGTAGTCAGGAGCTAACCCATAAAATAGCACGTGTATTTGAGATGATTATAAGGATCAGTAGAAACTGCATGAATCATCATCTCCTTACACATGATAATCTAATATGTATGTCAGCCTAAATCTGAACATCTGCAGCAAATGTATTTCTCAGATTATGATAGTTTTCTTACGAAACAGGAGGCAAGATGGGAGAGAAAGTTTGCAAGAGTTTGGGGGAAGGAGAAAGGACTCTGCAACTTCTGCGGGCATAGTCACAAACTGGCTGATTTACTTACATGTTGATGACATATCTCATGTGCCATTTATAATGAGCTGTCAAAACCCAACTGAACATGGTTGACTAGCAGCAAATTATCCTGAACCTTGCAGAGGTAAATAGGCTCCAGCTTATTTTAAAGGATACCAGACATTTTGTCTCTTTGGTCAAGCCTACCGAGTCATTTATAATAAGTTACATGCAAAGGTCAAACTGTACTGAAATATAAAATATGGTTAAAATAAATCAGATTTAACCATTTCAGTTTACTTAAGTAAAAGGCAAAGCAACATGAAAAAGCTTGTTAAATATCTCCTGGGAGAGGACATCACTGCCCCCCATTAAGTGGACTGTGACTGCTAGTTTTCTGGATAAACTTAAACAAACAAACAAAAAAAACCAGAAACAAACAGGGGTTTCATCAGGAGTTTTTGCTGGGGTTTAGAAATTCTGAGCTTAACTTATAAATTAGAAAACTCTCTGGTGATGGGCTTTGACCCAGTTCTAATTCTTTCAGTGGACAATACACTGGAGAGCATGGTGTAAAATAAGGAATTATTTGGTAAAGTATTTCTACAGTCAGGATAGTGCTCCGGTCACTTTTTGAACATCTTTTGGTAACTTTCAAGCAGGGAGCCTCACAGTGAAGACCAGACTTGGGAAAATGAAATGTGGTTTTGCCACATTGACTTTGAAAATTTCTGAAAGTGAAACATAGTTTAATTGTTACCTTAATTATTTATGGAGGTTTATTGAGATGGGTTTTTACACTTTTCTGCTGAAAGAAGCTAGCAGATTCGCAGATCTAAAGACTGGAAAACCAATGCATTAAGCTATAGCGTTTTTAGAGATATAATGTCTAACTTCTTCCTCTTTTTCTTCCTTTTCTAATTTTTCTTCCTCTTGAAAAAGAGTTATTAATTTATCTCATATATGAACATACCATATATTTTCAAAACTTTGTTTTTCTTAGTGCTCTCTAGTCAGAGCTGTAATCCTATATTTAACTATGATGCTATTGTTACTGTACCAAAATGCCACCAGAGAATAGCTTTCCTTACAGTCCCTTTCATTATTTGTTACCATAACTTTTTCTGTTATCTCTGAATTACATTTTCAGATTGCATACACTACAAGACAGCACAGCACTATTAGCCCAGAGGGTTTATGAATTATCAGCTATAAATTTGAAAATATTTTCAGAATCTTTAACCTCATTCAAGGGGAAAAAATTGTGTTTCACCTGTCACTTAAATATTCATCACATCATAATCTGTTTAGTCTGGAGAAGAGGAGGCTCAGGGCAGACCTCATTGCGCTCTACAACTTCCTGAAGGGATGCTGTGATGAAGAGGGGTTTAGCCTCTTCTCCCAGGCAACAAACAGGACCCGAGGAAATGGCCACAAGTTGTACCAGGGGAGATTTAGATTAGACATAAGGAAAAACTTTTTTTCTCAGAGAGTGGTCTGGTACTGGAATGGCCTGCCCAGGGAGGTGGTGGAGTCACCGTCCGTGGCAGTGTTCAAGAAGTGTCTGGATGAGGTGCCACGAAATATGGTTTTGTAGCTTAGTGGGTAGTAATTGTGATAGGAGGATGGTTGGATCAGATGATCTTGTAGGTCCTTTCCAACCTCATGATTCTATGATTCTGTAGCCAGTGGTGATCTCATTGATGAGCTCAGTAGAGTTGCTTAAGCTAGTGTTTATATGGCTTTAGAAGACACTGTTTCATTTTTCAAGACATATTTTGGATTCATTGCATTTACCTGTATCATCACATCTTCTGTGTCTTTTCACAAATGACTTCTAAAAGGATTCAGGATTTCATACTCAATGTGCCTAATCTGTCTTATCTTCCATTTATGGTTTAAAGCATTAGCATTCAAGTTATGCAATCAAAATGAGTAAAAAAAATGAAGTGGTTGACATTTGAAAATTGATGCATTTTATTTGCATTGCTTATTTTCAAATCATTTTCTATCTATGTTACCATTGGTTAGATAAAGTATTTTAAAATACAAGCACATTTCTTCATTAAGATAATACAGTTAAGACTTAGGAGGCACGTTTAGAAAGAAAAGTTCAAAAGAAAACCACACAAACTGAGGTTACTTCAAATGTGTGATGAGAAGTTCAGCGCTCATGGTCTTATTTGGAATACTATTTTCTATAATTTTCTGGAAAACATCCCACTAAAAAATGTGCTGTTTACACCAACATATTCAGTGCTCGCTTATTCTAACCCAAGTAATATTATAACCATAAATCAAACACAAGAATAAGAGTTGAAATTAATATCCTCTCTTTTATACCTATTCTATGCTTGTTTCTTAATTTATATCGGATGGAAGTCAAATGTTTTTAAAGAATCAAAGATGATTCACCTTTCCTAAATAACTTCTCCTTAAACTTTCATTTATACTTCGGATTTTATAAAAACAAGGTTGTTGGAATATTGTGGGTATTTTGGGTAGCTCAAAGTGAATCCAAATTCTCAAACCTTTTTCCATATTCCATCTCTTATTTTTAATACTACTGTTTTATTTGTCTTTGGAAAAATCTAGAATCTTTTGTGACACAGCAATATTCTCACTCTCTAATAACAAGCTGTCATGGTATTATTTATGGTAGATTTTCTTGATTTAGATCAAAATCTGTTTTTTAGATTTATTCTATTGCAATGACGTATGTAGTACGTTACGAATAATTCCAGCAGAAACAGTGAGGATTTCTGTCTTTATTTAATATTTAATTTAATATTTAAAGCATTTGTTATTGAAAGAAACAAAGTTGAATATATACAAAGAAAAGAATCAGATCTGAATAAAGTATAACAGGAAGTTAACAAAGTAGGCTTTCTCTTAAGTGTCAATTCCAAAATATGGATGGAGATGATGATAGTATGGATGCCTATGGCAGGAAAGGAAACTACAAAGGATTAGAATGCATAGGTAGAAGACAAAAAGTGGGTATAGATTTACTGTACATCCGAAACACCTAAGTAAATGAGACTTAGAGGAAAAACTCTTGTTCATAAATGCACAGAAACAACTTCTTGAATGCATAGTTGGTTGCTTAATCAGAGTTTCAAAACTTTTAATGTCATAAATACAAAACACAGAGGAATTACATTTAATTCAGAAATGCAATCCAAGTGGCAAAGTTATCTTAAAATGTTGAACAATTATTTTTTCTTATCTTTCCTCAAATATCTGGAAAAACTTATGAAGGAAACACAAGAAAATAAGTATACTTATAAAATGAATTTATTGAATATTTCGTTTGCCAAGTAGGCTATCACTAAGCAGTTGCAGAGAACCCATTATTACATATTATTATTGGAAAGCATGTAATATCTTATTATTTCTGGGAGCAGTCTTGGTATGGCAGTGCCCTTGTAAGAGAAATATCTCCTACCTCTCAAAAATAAACAATAAGAAAATTAACCAAGTTGAATGTTTCTATAGACAGAAGACTTTTGTTCGAGTTGTTTTTGTACATCAGCCCTGAAAAAAGAGTTCACAAAATTACATGTTAATGATGAACACAGGAATTTCATTGGGATTTTTTCTTAAAATTGAAAATATAGTTTTGGGATGTTTACCACACGAAAGGAATGATTTAAAGTAAGTGTTTTTGAAACAAACATATGCTTTCCCGTTGTCTGGTAACAGAGAAGATAGGGCAGGGTTTGTGTAATTCCATGTTAGAAGTACAAAAATTGTGCAAAACAAAGAAGTAGACTATGCTAGTGTTAAGTTGTCCAGACAGGCACATCAAGTGTACTTTGCACTTCACATTTTATAATGCCAAAAGTTAAATGTATAATACAAAATTTCCAGAAGCTGAACTATAAGGTAATTATGATAATTAGTGATATTTCTCTCCAGGGATCAAGCTCTAATAGTTAAGGAGTAGCTTGATGTTAAAATAAAAAATTCCCTATGCAATGATTAATTAAATACAAAGAATCCAGGAGGTTTATTGCATAGCACATAATTCTACTTTCTGCGGGCCACAGTATATGTTTGTTATCAAACATATATTTCTTTAGCTGAAGTTGAGACAGCAGCAAGATATTGCTACTACTGAAATGAGCACCTTAGTGGGAAGATCCTTTTGTTTTCCACATTGCCTGCAAACCCATGCTGCATGGTGCTTTCACTTGCATTTCTAGAAGCCACCAAAAAAAAAAAAAAAACCAACCCAAAAACCTCTTATGTTACTTTCATCAATAAATAATTCAGAATAACGCCAGCACCCTGGGACTGTTCTCCAGGGGCATGTCAAAGTCCCCTGGCTGTCTTAGAGCAAGGAATACAGTGTGGCTTGCACCCACCTTCTCACACCTGACCCTGAATTTCTGCAAAGTCCAAGCAGACCTTCAGTTGGCAGATTCTTAAGCAGTGTTATAGAATCAGGGAATCACAGAATAACCCCAGTTAAAAGGGCCCCGTAAGGATCATCAAATCCAATTTTGTTGGCAGTGGTAGGCCAAACAGTCCATGACTTTTCTGGCACTGAGGCTAACTGTTACAAAGTGGCTTACAGCTGTGTAGAGTCTCCACTGTTCATCAAAGAGCCACCATATCCAAAACATCTGCAGGAAGTGGTGCCAGTGCTGTGCTAATTCTTGAGCTACGCTTGGCAAAGGCCTCGTTGGCACAGACCAAAACTGTGCCAGGAGCTATTCTAGCAGTGTAATTTGACAGTATAGCTGATGGTGTTCTGATGGCTCAATGCTGAACCAGCTTAGTAGATTGGAGTGGCTTCCTCAGGATCTCCGAACTGAGGAAGTTGCTAGCTGCTTGTGTTAAGTGATGGTTAGAGATAAAACAGGGCTTTTTCAGAACCTTGTTTTCAGGCTTCTTAAATCAGCACGACTCAATTAAAAGACGCCGCGATAAATAAATGGGCACAGGGCAAGACCAGCTCCTCTGAACTTCTGCCTCTCCTACTGCCAGGCAACTCCTCTTTAAAGAAGTGACTTCTGATTCAAGTCCCTCTGGTCCTTTTAGTTGATGCACTCTGACAGTAGGCAAGCAGCTTAAAGGCCAAGGCAGTTGATCTGAAGTGCAGAGAGTGTAACACTGAAGAAGACGTCCAAAGTGTTTTCATTCTCAAATCATCTTCTTAACTGACTCATCAGAGTTATTTTAGTTATATTAGGTTAGAGGAACATGATTATGATGTAGTGATAAAGCTTGTTTTTCCCATGGAGTTTGCTTGTGATATGTTTGTTCTTTTTGTATGTTCTATTTGTGGGGTATGTTTTTACTATGTAGATGATGCAATATTAGAAGCTGCTTTCCACACAGTTTATTCTGAGATTGTATTCCATAACATTGCTTATACCAATATGAATATTACTTGAGCTTACACTGGAAGAGAAATAGCTATCTCAACTGGATAGTAAAACAGCTGATTACTTTCTGAAGCACCTCTTTAAATCAGAAATCCTCTCAATAAAATGCCTTTTAAAAATCCTTTTAATATTAGAGCATACAGCAGTTAATCACCTTCAAAAACTGCAGGTCGGGTGGTAAAAGTAGGCAAACGTCCTTCTTTCCACTGGTACTTCATTGTTGTTTGAGTTCTAACTGCAGCTTTGGCTTAGCATTTTTAAATGCCTTCATTAATAATGAATTCACTATGATTTTTTTTTTTTTTTTTGGTAAAATTAAGAACAAAGCTGGGATGTCAAAAGCCTCCTCTCAGTCTAGACTGCTTTTTTTTTTTTTTTTTTTTTGCATATGGAGGCAGAACATTTGATGTCATTCGTGAATAATGCTGAACAATGTTTTATCCATCAGAGTTATCCAAATACAAGCAAAGGGCAACTCCATATTTCAGTGACCTTCTGACTAGTCCTTTTGCTGGAAGGTCAGCTCCACATGATATAGAAGTATAACACATTGCAAAAAACAAAGTGCTGTAAGCAGTCCCCACTCTACCCATCCTCTGCCATACACTACACTAGCACATACACATACATACACTAGCAATGACTTTGAACACACACCATTCCTTTCCCAGAGTGAAAAGAAAAAAAAAAAAGAAGACAAAAAAGAAGGTTTCAGTTTGCAGAACAGGTCAGTAAGTCTGACAGTTCATTACCAAAGTAAACAAAAAATACTACCCAACCTTTTCTAATGGAAATCTATGTTTGAGGAACTGAATGCATTTTTTATTCACTAAAATGGACAGCTAAGTTTTGGAGGTGCTGAGTTGATGCAAACTCTGCATGTTTTTCATCCTTAAGAATCAGGCTTTGCTGTCTCTACGTGGAATGTAGTCACCCAAGTTTGACAGTTTTGGCTCTAAGGTTTAGCTTGACTGAAAACAAACTGGCTTCAAAACTGTAGGGGAGGTTAGCAGCAGCTGCTCAAACCCATGTATCCAAGAAAGTAAATTTTAAAATGTCAGATGGATTTCTTTTCATGAAGTCAACCAGCAGTAAGAAGGTACAGAGGCGTACCTATAAGAGTAAAACCAGACCACATTTCATCTGCTTCTTGCTCAGAAATGTTTCTGAGCACCCCTGCCCCCTGTCAGGGGCTCAGATGTACTGATATACTGGGAGCTGAGTCTTGTTGTGTTCATAACATCTAAGGTTTAAATATTTCTCTCTTCAGTTCTCAGCAGAGGAGATATGACCTGACATGATGATAATCTTTATATCATCTCTCTTCAAAATAAATTAATACTTCTATTGAAAGCAAGAGCTGCCCAAACTGTGGCGTATTGGTAGAGCATTGCTGTAAGATGTTTGCAAAGCTTTCTGCATCTGCAGATACAGTGAGGTTCAAGGTGAAAAAATAAAGGTAGTTAGCAAGCTTTCCCATTGATCTTAGTACTTTTGAAATTCAAAAGCTGAGAGCAGAATTAGTGAGCCTTTTGGATTTAAGTATGTGAAATTCTAGCATAACATTATCTTTCAGTAATGGAAAAAATAGAAATTAATATTAAAATGATTCCACATTCAAGAAGTGCAAATCTGTCTTCAAGTTCATTTAGCAAAGTGACATTTAAATTACTGTGAAGAATTGTGTGCGCTATATGTTATTTGTAATTTCACAACATGTTGGGATGAGATTGTCCTGGATTCAGCATGTGATTAAACTGATTATATACTGCATATCCATGGTATGTTTCTTATTCAGTCACAATCAAAATACCATTTACTTTTATTAATATAATAATTTAGACGTCATAAAAGAAATCTCAGTTAAATATTTTTTAATTTCTATTCATAGCCTCTTCATCTCAACAATATTAACAAATTCATTCCTCTCACCGAAGAGGGACTCTACTTTTCCCATCCCCGTGATGGCTGACATCTGCTAGGATGACCCCTTGCACCTATGAGCAAAGCACAACTATGTACAGGCGAACGACAGACAGATGCTCCTCTCTAGTTGTAAAGAACTTTAAAAATATGCACGAGTGCAGAAGAGGGCACCAAATACTAACCAGCAAAGCAGACACTGTTTTTCTCTCCTTAACACCCATGCTGCATATATTTTCTTTACCTCATTCCCATCCTCTGCAGATGCATATGTGTCTTAATGCTCAAAATAGGTCTTATCATTTAAGTTTAAGTCCAGGAACACTTAAATTCACCATCATTCAGGCTTGTTGATCTTCCTTTTATGCTCTGAAAGAAAGGGGAGGGGATAGTTATGGCAAACAACCAACAAAAATATTAATATAACACTTGCTGGAATGGAGTGCATCTCCCCTGACCAACATATGTAGTGTTGGACAGCAGAGGTCAAAGCTACCAAACATAGACACCCATATTTCAGTTCCTGCTGTGTTTGCTGAGCCTATCCTGGGCATTATGCAGAAGACTTTTAATATAACCCTAAAACCGTATGGTTAAAATAACAGCAGGAAATTCCAAAGTTAAGGTTTTAGAGGCAATATATTAATGGGATTATACTGCACAAGTGTGTTCTGCATTTTTTATTGCTTCTATAGTTATGATATATTATCTGTTACACGTGCATTCTGACCCACTTTTTCCAAGTCAGAATTGAAGGTGTAGTCAAGGTTTTGTCACAGCAACCCAGGGACTATTAAGTATCATACAATGAGGATAAAGTGCAGGGGCAGGGCAGAACACAGAAGTAGTGGCTGCTCTACCTGCCCGTGGGATTCCTGTTGTCACTGGTTGCAGAATGAGATTCCTTCTTCATTCTTCTCTTTTTCTGGCCTTTTGTACGCTGTGGCTGAATATCTATAGTCTAATCAATTCATAACTCGCATGGAAAAAAAGGAATCACAAATTACGAGTCCCTTTGGGCTTGGACAAGTGTAGCTTTCTTCTGGATTAGCAGAGCACTGAAATATGTGGGAATTAACTGCCTAGCTTGTGACGTATGAAAGCAGAGCTCTTAAACATGTGCAGAATGCTTTGTTTTGGTGTCTAGGAAACTTCATGTCTGAAAGCAAAGTCAGTGGCAGATTGGACATGAAAGGCAGTTATGCTGTGCTTGTTCAGAGACTCAAGAAACAAGCAAACTAACTAATGTTTTGGGGAAAGAAATGAAAAAGTTATGAATCAGCAAACAAAAAAATGTTTTTATGGAAATGCAGACAACTTCACTGGCATTAGTATATTTGTATATACATTCGTATATACGTATATTCGTATATATATTCGTAACATTCAATATGTGGATGATTATTTTTATCTTCCTGTCTGTCAGTTTCTTTGTCTAAAAATATGTGCCCAAACAGACATGTAAAAATGTATTCACACTTTTCCATACATGGGATTGAAATCTGTACAACACCTTTTCATTGAATCTGCATGTTGTTATGGCTATGCCTACATGTAACTCAGACATATGAAGACCTGGGGGACAACATGAGGGCGATTAAGTCAAAGTCAAGATCTTTCAAAATCTAGAAAATTCGAAAATTCACGTAACATAGACATCTCTGTAGACTAACAGTTGTGTTTAGAGACTGCTGACACTAAAATTTTCAATAAGAAGTACCTATCTGTAGGGTTTTAATTCCAGAGACTCCTACAGGACCACTGAGGGATTTCTGAGGGTCTCTTCCAGGCTTGAGAAGGTAAAGGAGGCTCAGATAATACTCATGCAAGCATGGCAACCAAATCATGGAAAGTTGAGTGCCACTCAAGTCTGTTTTCATTGCTACTGAAAAATACTCTTTAGTTTGCAGACTGATTGTATTTTTTTATTCCCTTTTCAAGCTCCCACCTAGGTGCCTGTGTTGATTCTGTGATTCTGTGATTGCAGCTCACGTGAACTGCTTGCTTACATTTTCCTGGATGTTCGCCGTCTATTCCTAATCAACCCGTCACCACTGCCATTATTTGACTCTTGCACCTAATTGCCACATGAAGACACAGTTCCTGCATACCTATCACCCTTCCAAATAAGAACTTTAAGCCTTTTCTTTAAGCTTCCACTTGGGAGGAATTCCCATCAGATATCTGTAAACTTACGTCATTCCCTGCTTTGAAAGCACCCTGTTGCCTGCAACACACATGACAGCAATCAGACAACAGGTGCACCAAAGCTCCTGACCATGATGTTAAATAATGTTGGCTTTCTCTGCATTTCCTTATCAACATTCATGTTCCTACTGATGTCTCTAGCTTTATCTTTTGTGGTTTGTTGGTGCAGCACCTCATCTTGCAGCACAATGTGTGTTCCAGATGCAAATATAAGACATCATACTGGGGCCAGATGGTCTTAGGCAATGGCAGTATTTCCCTCTGTGGAAGACGGTCTGCCATTTCCTTTGCTGGATCTCCAGGCTACTGGTGGAGAAGGGATTCAGGTACCTTTCTGACTCAAAGCACTGCACGATGTGTTCCCAGGAACAGATCGGCATGAAGGCTGAGGAGGGTCAGGTCCCACTTTCTCACAGCTATAATGGCCTCTGGTCAATGAGAAAAGTTAAAGCTTCTCTCCACAGTGCTTTTTAGGAGCTCACTCTCAGATGAAGCAGCATCTACTTCATCCAGGCTGTGACTTGATGCTGTTGATCTCAAACCATTGACCTATATTCTGAGAAACACCAGAGAAAATAGAGTTGAACTAAATCTTTCACTACTACACTGCTCTCCCTCCTCAGTGTTCTGACGCTGAGTCACTTTTTGTTTGTTGGAGGAAGATTAAACAAATAAACCCATCAACATTCAAGAAATAGCACAAGTCATTGCAAGGCCATTTTTTCTTCCATCCTGGTTGTATCATTCATGCAATTTAGTCAGTGTTCCTGCATCAAAAATACTAGAATGGTTGTGACATTTTAACATTACAGAACTCTGAGCAGTTCCTTGCTAGATAATTGTGAGATTTTTCTCATAGTGTGTCTGAGACACTGTGACAAATACTATGGAGGGAAATCATGGCATTTTTAAGCTGCGCTGCTACCATTACAGGAAATAAATGGAAGGGGAAGACAAGCAAAACCAGCCCAACAGCCAGTACTTGGAAAATTATTTGGTCATCTGTTACAGTTGTGAAGTAAAAGTGTCTTCCAGAACCTGTATCTAGTTCATTACCCACAGATTTTGTTCTCACTGTTCACAAAGTCAGAATACTTCCAACAACTCATCCCAGTGCATGCATTTCATTTGTATCTGATTCTCAAAGATACTGAATTAAAACTAATTTGAAATGAATGATACCTGACTGCTGCAATGCAAGCATTTGTAGCTAAGCCCTGGATCTCTCTTTGATTCATTGTTTTGGCTGCCTGATAATCATATACAATGAAAAGATGTATTTCTTCTCTGTCTGTTCAGTATTCAGATTACATAGCTAGCCAAACACAGTTGCCCAAACATCTTTACTTTTATGAAAAAATGCATTTAAGCGTGAGAAGCCCAGTCCATACAAAGTGACAAGTCGTCTTCTCTGTTCTTTTCCTTAACCAGTGTAAGTTTTGTCTAAAACCATAGTAGATGCAGATAAGGAGAAATAACTACTAGGCTTCTAGTTCAAAGGCCATAGAAATCAGTGAGACATCTTCCATTGCCTTCCATGGATCCTGGATTATATCCTAAAAACTGACTTTTGAATTAGCAAAGATGGTTACTTGCCTTTTGTTCAGTTTAATGATGTTTAATGAACTTGTCTGAGGCATGTTTGAGCAGTCCTAGGATGGCGTGAGCAGGAAATACGCTCAGCACGAATAAGATTTAAGGAGATAAAAGTTATCTGGCATTTTTTTAAGATTAGCTCACACGATCCTTTTTTTATTTTTTTCTTAATCCAGATGCAGTTAGCTGTTACAGTTGTGTTAGCCATCTGGTACTATAGTCTTTGGCTGAAAACAGAAGCAATATGTATCACCACTGGTTTGTGTTTCCAGGAAAAAAAGAACGCTGTTTTTATGATCATCCATTCATTTGGTATCAAGCACATTTCACACATGAGTTAACTGGAGACCTGCAGTTGATATATTCTGTGGTAAGAAGAGGAGCTTTGTATGGCTAATGGTAGAAGCAGAGATGTAGAGAGAAAGCTTGCATTTTCAGTGTAACTGAATATAATATCATTGGGTTTTTTAGCATTCTGTTCACAAAAGATTCTTTATTCAGTGACACAATGTCTGGTATAACAAAACGTTTTGTAGCACTTTCTGGTTTTGCAGTTCAAAGCAGAGAGCATCTTCATCCACACTGTTTACTAAGCATTAAAACATTTGCACTTACTTTCCACAAACCCTCACAACAAACTACTGGTAACTTATTGTTGTATATTTACACACTTGAAAACAGCATTTTACTTTATTCAAGCACCAAATGCATGAGAAAAAAAAAAAATAAGAACAAGTAGTAGAGAACAGAAAGAAAACCATGAAGTCAGTGGGCACAGTGACTGCTCCTGACTCTCTCCAAGGAGACATAAAGTCTTTAGAGGAAGAAAAGCAGTATTGTTGCTATACCACGCAGTAAGGGACTCCCAGATCTCTGTATGCTCAGTTTCCTAGTGTTAGGAGTTCAAACAGGGGGAATGGTTTTAAACTAAAAGAGGGGAGATTTAGATTAGGTACTGGGAGAAAGTTCTTTATTCAGAGAGTGGTGAGGCACTGGCACAGGCTGTCCAGAGAATCTGGGCATCCCTGGAGGTGCTCAAGGCCAAGTTGGATAGGGCTCTGGGCAGCCTGATCTGGTGGGGGGTGGCCCTGTTCATAGTGTGGAGTTGGAACTGGATGATTTTTAAGGTCTCTTCCAACCCAAGCCATTCTATGATGACTCCATGATCATAATTAGATGCGGAGTTAGGAAGTGATACTGTCCAAAAAGAATGCCCAGCTATTGACTGCTTGACAATGCTTGCACCATTTTTCTGTAGGATAGATTACAGCTCCATCATTACTATCCATTAAATCATTCTCTCCCCCCTCACTCCCTCCCCCCAGTCTGTTTCAGCCAAACAAACTTGTATTTCTAGCAGATTGATATGAGAGTCACAGAATCAGAGAATCAGAGAATCATAAAAGTTGAAAGGTATCTCTGGAGATCATCTAGTCCAACCCCTTGCTGAAGTCCCCTCATTTCCCAGTTACGTCCATGGTAACCTGTGGTGGTTGAGAGGGTCACTAGTGCAGCTCAGGTCCCAAAAAAACTGGTTTAAGTGAGGATTTTCCCTGTGCATTGTAAATCAGCATAAGAGATGTCATACCCTCATGGCTCCCTGTCTGCACTTATTGCCTGGAAATTTACTCCAGGGCTGTTGGTGGCCAGGAGATGCACATGGCCTTTTCCTCAGCTGTTACTCAGCTAGGATTGATCCTGCGGTGTTCAAACACCCATCTATATCTTCTACATGTCATCCAGCTATTGTGCACTTATGGTACCTGTCACCTCAATGTCTAAGTCCCAAAGGAACAACTTAAGCAGCCGCTGGGAAAGTGGAACTGGGAACAAACTACTGTGGAAGCTGGTAATCCAACCCACTGAGACATCTGAAACGCTTCCACATAGGTATATATGTGTATAAGTACTTGAATAGCTTAAAGGATCTGGGCTTAAGGACTGATGTGACTGTGGAAAATAGCTCCTACATCACTTCTGCTTTATTGAAAAAAAAATACTAATAAGGTGTTAAATACGGAGGAGCTTCAGACATGCTACAAATATATATAGCTGCACAGGCTTCTCTGAGCAACAGTGAGTGATACCAGCTAATGTAGCTGCTCACATCTGCACGAATGAGCAGATCATGTGGCCCAGTAATCCACACTCCTAAAATACCACTGAAAGCATATTCTATGTATTAGGAGCTCACGTGATGGCAATGGGAATTTGCACTTGGGATTAGAAATGTCTGCCACATAGCAGGCAGTTGAGCAGACAGCTGGGTCCACTTTGTGCATTAAGATCTAATAAGTCATTCCGTTTCTCCACAGGTCAAACCATACAACTGGTTGTGAGAGTGGTCTTGTGAGGTGTTGTGCTGCAGTGCAGGGGTGCACTTGCCCTCCTTGCTGAGCTCTGCTTTCTGCTAGGAACAAAGGGAGGTAAGAGGTGAGCTCCCTGCCCAGCTCTGCTCCTCCCTCAGCTGTGGGCTGCAAGAGTGACACAGAGGTGAGACAGAGGGACAGACACATTTGGGACTGACGCACACCCTCTGTCCTTCCCGTCACAGCTGCATCTAGCCCTGCAGTGGGCTGTGCCCACTCCAAATGTTCAAGTCATTATGGCTTTGACAAATCCAATGTATATAGGAGGATATCCAGGCAAAATCTGTACTTCCAGAAAATGAGATTCCCATACCATCTGCAGCTAATTGTTTCATACCATATTCTCCTCTCTCCTGCTGGGCCCACTCGGGGCCTGCTGAGCCCATCACTTATTGCTGGTTTTACACTGGAGTAGCTCCACTGCCTGCAGCAGCCGAGCCTGCAGGAGGGATGTAGGGATGAAGGAGCACCCATCACTGGGATGTGACCCTAACCCAGGCAGTGATGAGGGGAAGGTTCTCACTGCTCCTACACCAGACCAGCAGGCTGCGACAGGAAGAGACCCACAGCAGAGGGCTGCAGAAATGCCCTAGCTCACAAGTCAGCAGTGACTGGCAGCGTTTCTCCTCATTCGAAGTTAGAGGAAACTATAGAGCTCAGCAGCAATCTTGATTCTAGAGCCTCATTGAAACTCTAGACACATATCTGACAGATACAACAGAGATTAATGAGGCATGGACAGAAGTTTGATTTTTCTGTCAAGTGCTCCCATCCGTTTTTAATAAACAGAGGAACAACATAAACTCCAGTGCCTGCTCTCTGCCACTTAAACCAGGCAGGTTGCTTTTGGTGCCACGTGTGTCTGAGCTGGGTTTTGACTCTGGATCACTGACAAATGTTGTGGGGGAAGGATGGATGGCATTTTTCCCCCACACACATTGTCCTTTTTGTGAGTACTTGTGATCATTTTTGCACCTCGCGTGATGTTTCTTCTCTCCTCAGCATGGACTGTCTGATGTTTTACCACTAAACTAAGTGTAGTATTCTGGTTACAACTAAATGGGTTCAATTTAGTGGAGTTGGTGGGTTATCTGAGCACATAAGTACCTAGAAAGCTCACTGCTTTTTTTTTAAACAGCTCTCCACGTGATTTTTATGGGGTTTTGGAACATGGTTTCCTCATCCCTTTGAAGTGCAGTAGGCTGAACCAGATAGCACGGAACCCAAAGGCTATGTTTTATGCTTCCTGTGCTCCTGGTTACTTACGTTACAATCAGGCATCACTCTCATAAAATAATAATCAGTACATAGCCATCTGAATTTGTCGGGGATTCATGGCAAAGCAGTCCCTGAGGATTTTATGCCACATAAATGCGTGTGAGAATTCCTCTGGCTTCATTTCTCAGAAAGCGTGATAGAGGCCACAAACAAAGCAAGAGGTTATCGTAGAATGGTTTATACTCCGAGGTATTCATGGGAGGGAGAAAAGGCAGCATGAGCAAGCTGCCATAAATCTGACTGGCCACAGAATGTCACTCTCGCTCCATGCAAATAAAACTAAAAGGAAATTTACCTGGTAATATAAAACCCAAGCCTTAAGGAAGCTGGGGAATCTCTTTCCTTTAGAGCAGGGAAGCAAGTCCCGCAACTATTTTTTCCTGTGAAGAAGGAAGAGGGAAAGATGCAGAGTGCCAGATGTCCACCCCATGTTGAGCCTGGCATGCACAGAAAGTCCCAGCCCTTGCTTCAGGACCTCAGCCTCCTCCTGAAACCACTTAGTTCCCAGCAGGATGCTGGCTGCGTGGGATGTCCTTCCTGCGTGGCTGTGAGATCAGGGCCACAGAAACATGGGGCATGTTATTTCAAAAAAAGCTGGTCTTGAGAAGAAAGCATGAAATAAAGGCTGCCTTGTGAATGAAATTGTCCTTGACTTGATGCTAGCTACAACTGAAATTGCCACTAAATTTAACAAACCGATGCTGAGCATTAATTGCCCCTGAAAAGAAATCACCATCAGGAAGAAACGGTATCAAAAAACAAACAAACAAACAAACAAACAAAACAACAAAAAGCACTACAAGTCTTTTGGTTTTCAGTCAAGGCTTCACTTCAAGTAAAAAGAGGTCTGTGGCTTTTTCCGAGCCAAGAAGTCAACTGGATCAGGTGACGAAGGCCACCCTTTCGATGGAGGGACCACATTGCCATGCCTTTTTGAAGTGCTGCCACCAGCACCAGGGCACCTCTCAGTTGTCGTTTGGGAAAAAGCTGTTCCTGATGTCCAAACTGAGACTGGGGCAGCAGAGCAGAGGTGATCTGACTGGAGAGCCACATCTTCTCCTTTCCAGCTTGATAGAGCTTCTCTGGAGAAGACGACAGAATGTTTAATGGCTGGTCTGTAGTCTGCTGGAAATACACTTCTACAGATTTGCAGAAGTGAAAAGAAATGATTTTCTGCTCTTACTTTGCAAAGTTGCAAAAACTTTTTCTGACTTGGATTGGCCCCAAAAGTGGAAATCTTTGGGGGAAAAAGAATGAGTAAAGAATAAAATACGAAATTTGGATCTGAAAGAACCTCATTCTGAAAAGTTTGCCTTTGGTAAGCTTTGAAGTGTTTTGACTTAAGTGTTTTTGTTTTTGACATTTTTAGAGTAAATTTACTTAGATTTCAAAGCAGAAGTTTACTTCCAGCCTAAAAATTACATCTTTTCTTTTGCAAGTACAGAAAGAGAATATTTTGATCATTTTAAAAACATTTCTCAATTGTGTGTGAATATGGCATATTCACAAAAAAAATCCCCTCCTCCCTAAGGCTTTGATTTTGACAAAACCACATTTTTCAGTGAAAAACATTTCCCAGAACGCTTCCCAATTTTCTGTGATATTTACATCTGTTCTTCTCTGAGAAAGTGTCACAGCTGTAGATCAACAGGAATCACACAGCACACAGTTGATTTGTGGTCAAAGTAATATTTCTAAATCAACTTGCATTTAAGAGTAGTGAATAGTACATGTCCATATACCATCAATGTATCATAAGGATTTTGTGCGCTTTTATATTTTTTACATTTCTCCTGCATAATTATACACGATTCATGTGTAATTGTCATTTTTACAATTATTTTACATAATTACATGTTATTAAGCTAAAATTTGGGCAGAGTTAAAGATTGCGAGCCAGATCCTCAGTGTTTCAGGCGCCTACCCTGACGCCTGTCTCAGGAGCTGGGCAAATTGGTTCTGAAGGGACTTCTGTCCTCCAAAAATAGTACAACCCTACAGCGATACAGGACTGTTAAGTAGCTAGGAAAAGGAAATGGTCTCTGCTACTCATGTCCCAAGCTGCGGCTTTAGGCTTATTGCAGTTCAACATGATCCAGATGACACGTGGAGCATCCAAGGAACCAGAAAAAAATTGGCAGAAGTTTGTTCACCTACATCCGTCCCTGCTTTGCCTTCCTCTCAGCCCCAAACCACAGGCACTCAGGTGCAAGCCCACTCACCAAGGGGCTTCTGTTTCATCACGCAGTACTGATTGCTCTGGCAAGAAATCAGAATTTGCAATGCACTTGGGAAATCACAGGAGGAGTGGTCCAGAAGACTGTGACGACATAGTGCTTTCTCTACCATCACCTTCATCAGGATGCTTTCTACTGTGGAGGCAAAGGCTAAAGCCAAGTTGAGCTCCCCAGCTTCTCCAGCACCCACTCTTGGCTTCTTTTCTGCTCCTCTGGGGGAAGTGAGATGTTTGGGGTGGATGCACACACACACCCTGATGTGTTTTAAGAGACATGGTGGGCCCATTAACAGTTCCTACCTGTTTCCAGGCTGGCAGGGGGAGGCTGAATGGCTCGCTTCATGGGCCTGATGTGATTTATGTAAATCATAAAAGGCGGTGCGGTGACCTCGCGTGTGCCCAGCACTCCCCACGCACGTCCCCGGGCAGCGGGGCTCGTATTTATAAACAGTGCCATATTCATGGCAGTGTAACCTGCTCTATTCACTCTGCCAGCACAGGGCGGCCGCCACACAAATGAAATATTATTCCCTGCTGTGTGCACTGCGTTTTTCCGTCGGCTGTGTGTTTTCTTTCATGCTCTGCCCTCGCTGACGGTGAAGTTGTCAGCTGCTCTCCCCAGGCAGGGGCTGGGGCAGGGGGATGCTTTCGCTGCCATTTCCAGGGAATCACGATGACCCCAGCGGGGAGAGGAGTTCGGCCTGCTCTGGGGAATGAGGCACCTGGCTGTAGCTGAGCCAGATGGAGTTTTCTACCAAAGCCATCTCTCCTACGTTGTTTTAAGATGTTTTTAATTCAGCCTCCGAAGAGCTCATTTCTGGCTCATGGATTAAGAGAAAAATGTCTTCTCTCCCAAAATAATCACAGTAATGAACTCAATAATAAAAGCAGCGTATCACCCTTCTGTTGTTTTGTTGGTTTTTTTTCTATTCATATTTTCTTTTTGCCACTAATTAAAAAAGAAGGAAGGAAGTCTTAACACTTTTCAAAATATCTTGTTTAAGGTTGTGTCTGGTTTGTTATCTCCCCAGCTTCTGCTGTTTTGAAAATGTCGTTTCTCTTTTGAATTTCCTCATCGAGATGTTTATGGTAAATATTAACTGACGAACAAGTCAGGAAAATCAATAGCTGGAACCCTGTCAGTCTCAAAGGAGGCTGCATGAACTCCTCGGCCCAAAGCTCCGGAGGAGAAAGAGCTCTCTATTGCCTTTACTGATGGTAAGGGAACAGCGTCTCATAAAAAACTCTATTCCTGCAAACTGCAGATGTGTGCTTCCTCCGGTGGCAATTGGACTGCATCTAAACCACAGATCCCAGCATGCTGCCTGGCTCATGGGTATGGATGCAGGTCCTGGCTGTATCCTGACTGTGAGTGGGGATGGGACCTGTGCATTAAACCCTTCCTCCTCCTCCTGCCCCCAGCCCTGCAGCACGCCTCCAGTGATGGCCGTGGGGAGTGGGGAGAGGGTGCATCTGGGAGCAGAGCTGCAGTTTGCCACTGCAAACCAGGCTTGGCGCACATGGCAAAGCGTGCTGGGGGGACTGCTATTTCAGGATGGGGTAAAGGGGAGTCTGGAAAACTTGCTCAGGAAAAAGTGCTTTTCACGTTATGTGCTCACATATCCTTTTACCTGGCCTCCCAGGTTCGCAGCTGCGTTTGCTTTTCCCTCGTAAAGATTTCCTTTTCTGATGTTCTTCCCAGTGTGTGTGTTGCGGGGGGAGGATTTCAGCGTTCAGAAAGGCTGCAGTCTGCCTCCCATTTTCTGGTTGAAATTGCAAGGCAGTTTGTCAAAATGAACTTGTTGAAACATGGGTCCTTCTGCTTATCCCCATCTTTCAGAAGGCTTTTAGGAAGGGGTTGATTTTTTCCAGCCTTCTTTGTGGTAAACAGTGCTTTTCTCCTACAGTCAGTCAGGTTGCTTACGCACACACTCGTAGCAAATAGAGGCAGCAGAATCTGGCTGTATATTATTAAAGTATATAATCAATTATTTCAAAAATCAAAACACCACTGAAATGAAAAATTGCTACTCTGAACCAAAGGGAAATTTAGCTGGGGAACCCTCCATATTTTGTTTGATATTTTGAAAAATATCAGTATTTTCTTAGCTGAGGAACTAAGACCGCATTGTAATGCTTACAGGATGGATTTCCTGCTCTCACTCGAGGGGTTTCCCCTATAAAGCGTGCTAGGAAGTGTGTTGAGCCTCATTAACTCCCATCTTGCTGCTGAAGCAGGGCTGGAGAGTTTTGGAGCTGTGTATTTGGCAATGCTATCCCAGCTGCAGGGGCAGTAGTCAGGAGTTCTACAAGGTGATGGCAACAAAGCAAAATACCTCAGATATGATTACAGGAGGATGTTTGCCTCCAGAAACACATACTGTATCACATTCATTTTACATGTCAGCATATAACATCAGCTTTTCTTTCCAAAATCAGACGGGACTGAGATGAGTACTAAGCTATCCTTTGCGTAGCTTGACTTTTTTTTTCTATTACATTTATTTCCACTGTCCACAAAATCTCCATATCTCAGCAGATCTTAGAAAAAAATATTCTGGTCTCACTCTGTGCTGTGCATTTTATTCTCCAACTCACTGCTGGGACAGCCCACGCCCATGGCTCCAGGTGGTAACAATACAGAGCACCCTGAAAGAAATGATGGATCCAAATGTTCTCCTTGGAGTTCTGTGGGGGTATGGGAAGATGCAGATGGAAATTCTCCCAAGCACATATGCAGGTTGGGCAGAGAATGGCTTGAGAGCAGCCCTGAGGAGAAGGTCTGGGGAGTGTCAATTAGTGAAACATTCGACATGAGCCAGCAATGTGCGTCTGCAGCCCAGAAGGCCGACCATATCCTGGGTTGCAACAAGAGAAGTGTGACCAACCGGTTGAAGGAAGTGATTCTGCCCCTCTACTCTGCTCTCCTAAGACCCCACCAGGAGTACTGCATACAGTGGTCTTCCATTACCTGAAGGGGACTACAGGAAAGCTGGGAAGGAAATTTTTTAAGGGCAGGAGCAACAGGATGAGGGGAAATGGCTTTAAACTGGAAGAGGGTAGATTTAGACTAGATGTGAGGAAGGAATTCTTTACTGTGAGGGTGGTGAGACACTGGAACAAGTTGCACAGTGAGGTTGTGGATGCCCCTTCCCTGGAAGCATTAAGGGCCAGGCTGGATGGGCTGTGAGCAATCTGGTCTAGAGGGAGGTGGCCCTGCCTGTAGCAGGGGGGTTGGAACTAGGTGATCTTAAAGGTCCCTTCTAACCCAAGCCATACTATGATTCTGGATGTAAACTTTCCCAGTGGGAGGAGTTATGCAGCACATTTTATATGGGAAGGGAGAAGGCTGAAGAAAAATTACTCTCCTGTGACTTGTCTGCCTTATGATGCAGCAACACTATAACACCCAAAATGCTGCTGAGAATACTATGTACACTACTCTGCTCAAAAGATAATAGCACAGAATTGATGTCTAACAACACGGGCCTTAACCTTTGAATCCTGAGGGACCACTGGGATCTACGTCTGAAGAGCACCCGTAGGACCAGGGCACAGATTTGCAGGTGCAAATCAGTGCATGCAACTACAGATCACGAATGTGCAAATGTCATGCTTTGATCTTTCACACTGCCACCCACCAGGCTGCAGACAGAAACCCAGGCACCGTGCAGAGGCCTGTGAAAACCTGCACTCCTAATTGTTCAGCAGCTTGCCAGGCAGAGGATGCGTGTCCTCCTGCTTCTGTGATGTGCATTAGCATTTTCTGGCTGAATTAGGATGCTGCTTCTTTCTGACAGTTTCAGAGCCCAAGTGAGACTTCACTGTCCATTTGCACCCCATCCTGATATATTACAAACCTCCCATGGAGGTGGATGGACAGTTTTAGATCACGACACTGCCTGCCTTCTTTTAGCTTTACACGTTCCCAAAGACCTGTAATATTTACCAACAAGAATCTCTCCTCAGTCTAATCCAGTTCACATGAATATCACATAAGGCTTCCTCTTGCAAGCGGCAGCCTTAAGATGTAATGCTCGTTTTTGTGCTTGCTGTCTTCCTTCCCTTGTCCTCATTTTGCCTTCAAAGGGGCTGTCAGTGCGACGGGGCTAAAAGACGTGGGTCCTGGCATGGCTCCTGCCTGAATTAACGTATGTGAGAGCATAGCTGAACATTTGCTACCCAGAGAGCGTGCAGCACAGCGACTGCGTTTATTAAACATGTCAGTGTAATTTCCAAGCTCCGGCACTGCCACGGCACTGTGAGAGTAGGCTTGTATTCCTGTACGAGTCCGGCTTGTCTGCCAACATGTCTACCCTTTCTGCAGGTGTATGCGTTACAGCCCAAGGCAAAAATATCCATGCCTTCCCCAAAGATCTCATGGTGCTTCTGCGGACCAGATGGTTCCAATTTGAGGCCTACACTCGGTGATGTAGCTGTATTGAGTTTCTTCCCTGAAACCAACAAAACCTGCTTTAGCATTTTGCTTGGATTAAAATATTTGTCCCTTTTTTCACAGGGCAGAAGAGGGACTCCTGAAGCCACTGAAGGAAGGAAATCATTACAGGGTTCTACAGAAGTAGGTCATGTGCTACAGCTGCTCATAGTTTAAGAGGAAGAAACATGGGACCTCAAACATGGAACATGACTCCTTCAAAATGCTTGAGAGCAACCCAAGAAAAACATCCTCAGAGGCTTATTTAATAAACATTATCTATAATAGTCTCAATGTGTGCTCATGTTTCCTTAGGAGTTTGCACCTACTTCCCAGAGCTAACAAGATTCCAAAATAGAGCACAGAATAATTTAATGAAAAGGATTTAATAGTTTGTGTTAAAGCTAATATGGTCCATTAGGAGCTGTCATTTTATAAACAATGAAGATATGTTACCCCTCTATCGCTGCAAAGCCATTCCAAGCAAGGTTTGTAAACAGTAATGATCTATAGAACATGCACAAAAGACAATTAGAGACACTTTTGAAAAATGTGCTTTCCCTCCCATTTGATTTCTTTTTAAATAAACTGAAAAGTAGCATATATGTATGTAGATGGATATATGCATAGTATAAGGACCGCATATATATGTGTATGTATGTGGATGTGGATTTCATTAGCAATCATACAATGTTCATTAACTTAAAAGCACTGCTATTTCCACAGCCCCAAAAATGCCTAAAGTGAACTGTTAAATCAACTGAAAAGTTTTTAATTATAATCAAAGTGTCACTTCACTGCAGCTTTTTTTTTTTTTTCTCCAGCAAACTAACATTTTTGTGAAGGCTCAAACTGCTTTCTTTAACAACTGTGATCACAAAAGATGACGAATCAAAAGTGTCCCAATTTCAAAGTGCAGAGTTTATTTCTTCACAATAAGACTTGATGTAACTGCAAAACATTTATGTAAGTTAAAAAGGCTTTCTCTAAGGTTTGAAGATGCTCTTACTCGATCCCATTTCCCAGCAGCGTGATCCCAGAGGATGACAAAGCTGCACAAGGCTGAGGAGAGGCATTGCAGGGGCACAGATCAACCCGTACATCCCTCTCACCTGTGCAACTGGCCTGTGTGAAAATGATATCACTGCTGCTTGCTGGAACTTTTTTCCACGCTCTCCTCTGGAGGACACCTCGGTGTCTTGGGAAAGGAATGATGTACAACCATGAGTGGTTCTTATATCCCAGCTATTCTCCAGGGTCACCATAATCCCCTAGAGCTGGTAGGGCAGACACAGCTAAAAGCAGCCCAAGAATGAGAAGAACAAAAGATCTGCCCAGCCCAGGTCCTCTTCCATTCCCCACACCCCAGTTTTTTGGAAGCCAGGCAAGAATGAAATATGAGAGAAATCAGACCTAATGACTGCAGGGGAGTTACTTCTGGTGTACAGTGAGGTAAGTGTTTGGAAAATCAGATCCATAAAATGCCTTTATTTCTTATTACTACATGATCTAGAAGCAGATGGAATAGTCAAAAGATGACTAACTTCATAAAAGAAAATGGATACAACCTTATTATTTATAAAGTGAACTGCTCATTAAAGAGCACAACTTTTTCAAACGGCATTTAGATTCTTACTTAAGAAAACAGACAAGAAGGAAACTTCAGGCTGGGGTCGCTCTGTTATCCTTTTACCTTATAAAAATTTATCTCAGCTACTTCTGCAAGGTTTGTGCAGTGTCTTGGGGCTGCCAGGTGCATGAAAGCCACATACATGGAAATCCTGCTAAAAAGCTGAGTAAAAACATGTATAAAGAGATTAAATCAAATCTGAGTAAGCAGATGCAGCAAGTTGTAAACAGGCTTTTCAGAAAGTTCTGTTACTCCATTTATTTTGCTGTTTTATTTTTTATAAATGGTCTGCTTTCATCTGAATGCAGGTCTGGGCTGAGAGCAAACACTGAAAAAGACAAAAGATCCTACTTCAAATCCCATATAAACCATAGAGAAAATGAGGCAACGTTTTCTGTTTCTTCACATGACAGCAACACCAAAAAAATGTGGGAAAAAATACAAATGTGCTGTTTGGATATTCCCTTCTTTCCTATAACATGTTTAATTTCTCAGGTGGATAAGAAATGAAACAATTTTACATCTGCATTCTCAACTACTGTCAATGGATTTGACTGAAATTGATCTACTATTACTGAATTACAGTGCTGTCTTGGCTGGTTTCATGGCAGCATGCTTATGAGAATCAGTCCAGTTTCCTTGTTGGTCAGTAGATGCCTTTCAGATGTTTTTAGTGGGGACTGCACTAAGTCTGATCTAGAATTAAATTCATTTCTAAGATTATTCAAATCTGCTCCTCATGCTGGGCAAAACTGAATAAAATCTCAAGCAGCCTAAACAGAAGTGCAAAAAAAAAACAGATAGCAAAAAAAAATACTTTGTCATCTTCAACTATCATCCTCACAGGGGCAAAAGCATAAATCAGTTGTTTTCTAATAGAAGACATCCAAATAAAATGAATGCAAATGGATGAAGTTTGATCCCAGCGGGAGAAGCTGAGCAGATTTTTGAAGTCTGAAGATGGATCTGAGCACCCAGCTAATGAAAAGTAGATGTATCCATCTGAGATAGCTTCAGGATCCTTTTGAAGTCACTACAGAGAAATGGACATTTCTAGGAGGTTCATTATCTTCTAGGGCTGGCATCTTCATTTGGCCAGATAGCTGAGTCTTCAAAATAATTATTTCACTCTGTTGATGATGGAATCATGAAATCACAGGATCGTTTGGTTGGAAGGGACTTTAAAGACCTCCTAGTTCCAACTCCCATTGCAGGGACACCCCCCACTAGACCAAGCTGCTCAAAGGCCAATCCAACCTGGTCTTGAACGCTTCTGGGGAGGGGACATCCACACTGCAGAGATCCAAAGAATCTACCTCAGGTATTAGTATAGACAGGACAAATGTCTAAAGTTAGTGACAGAAAGATCCCATCCCACAACCTACAGAAGTATTCTTGCAATTCATTCGAAGAATACAAAAATGTGTTTTGCTCTGTTACATCCTTTGAGATGGGGAATGCCTAGATTTTACTAATATTGAATTTCTGTTGTACCATCGTTATTGGTCTTGGCCCAGATAACAGATACGATGGCTTTGTTTTAGTGTTACTGATATATGGCGCATTTACATCTGTGAATTGATAAGCACAGCCCCAAATGAAATTTAAAAATTTTTTACTGCCTGATTGTTTTTAAATGAAAATCACTAAGAAAAAGGTCATTTTAGTTTTTCACCCAAATTGATATGTTTTTGATGTTAACTTACTTTTAGAAATCTCCCTACAGCTAGAGAGCATTGAAAGGGAGGGCACAGGATGGGAAGAGAAATTAGTGCATTCACATTTACCTTACTTTCAAGGAAAATTTCAGTGCTTTAGATTTCTTCCTTTTCACATAAAAGAGAAAACAAAATATTAGTGCCGGGGACAGGTGCCTCTAATGTATTCTTGTCAGACATGCTGGGAACAGGAGAGCTCTATTTTTGAAATACTACTGTTAGCTACATTACGTGGAGGTCTTGTTAGCGGTAAGCAGTGAATTGGTGTTTAGCGATGCAGGTGACAGCACTTATTAATTTGGGGGAGAAGGAAAGAAATCTCCAAATTCTCAGGGAGACAGGCATAGTCTTGTGTGTCAATATGAGGAATTTATGCAAGCATCCTCTCATTTTAATGAGGTAGAAAAAGCAGCACTGCCGAGGCAGTAGTAAAATGCCAGCTTATGCCCTGCTTCAGGAAACATGTACTTAAGCCATCTTTATGCAGGACAGCACTTAATCCTCTGCTTAACTCTGCTTTACATGAGCATTTGTATGGTACTTCAGGTACAGAAAGCTAAAGATTGGGATGAGCATTGTCTCAGCTAACAACAAATTCAGCTCTATTTTCATCTAGTAATGATAATAGCAATGACAGAAATAATAAATTGCGATTAGTTAGCTACTTTTTTTTTTTTATTATTTTAAATAGATGAAGTTCAAAGCTGTACATACGCTAACGGTTTAAGTCTCCCTACTGAGTTGAAAGGAGGTTCAGTCATTCTCCTTTCCTGATGGCAAGCACCTGAGAGTGTCTGGCGTCAGCATTATCACCACTTGGTGTCTGGCATGGAAAGAGCAAGAAGTTCTTGATCTTCAGCAGCCAACTCCCAGTCTGCTTGCTAGACAGTCTGAACAAAGCACAAAAAGTGAAACTCCCTCCCAGTCCACAAAGACAGTCTCTGACAGAATTCAGAAATATCAAGGGGGTTCCGAGTCCCCCATGCCAGCATGTAGTCACAAGAACATCCTTTTCCTTGTCACTGCCTAATAACACAAAAAGGGGAATTTAATCTAATTTACTGTCTCCATTTTAAACAAAAGCTTTGAAATTTGCATCACCAATGCAGAATTTTTCTTTTAAAACAAACTGACTTGGAAAGAATGGAAGCATGAGCTATGTCTGGTTTGGTGTCTGGGTTACACTCCAAAGTTTGATGATCACACCCAGATGACTAAAATAATGAAGGTGATAGATTAGTGTATTGATGCATAATCACTGTCTAGCCTGCACAATTTATGAGCTGCATGATTTTGAGAACAATTACTAGTAATTAAAGCAATGCAGGCTCCCCCCCCTCAAAGAAATAATTTGTGGATAACACCAATTAATTACATTTTTCTACGAGAATATCTCTTAAATGCTTGCACTGCTATTTATTTCTGACCACATTCAGAATTCTGAAGAGATATGAATTATGTATTGTTTAGCAGTATTATTTTGATTCGAGGATTGTAAAAAATGCCTCCCTCTTTTTTGTTAGCATCTCTTGAATGAATTAAAAGCTAACCATTTCCACAGAGTGAGAATATGAACTGACTCTCATAATGATGAAAGGCAGTTTTTAGGCAGACAAACACTGTCTGATGAAGTCAGTGTATCTATCCAGCCTAACTATCTGCTTATCCATCTCTTTTTTGATTTTCCGCATCCTTTAAAGATAGATTTGGTGAAACTAAGAGGCAGTCTCGTGCTCTGGAAAGAAGAAATCTACCATTGTGTTGGTTTCTCTACTAAATGTTACTACATCTGCTTTTTTAAAAGCCAGAATGGGGAACTTTCATACTAACCCACAATGTAGGTCTTCCTTCCACTGAAGCTGTAGTATAGAGTTGACCTCAGTATTACAGCTCACCCATGGTTAATCTCACTATTAGAATAGTGCTTTGAAAAAAGGTTCCTGCAATATTCTAGCTTTCCATGCACGAACTGTTAAACAGGAGTTAAAAACGAAGCTAGATATCTAAATCCTAGCTCAGTATTTAAAACTTCACATAGACTTGAAAGAGTTGTATGGATCAAAAAAGCAATCCACAGTTTGTTTTTTTCTAAAACTGCTGCATTACCTCATTGATTCTGCAAAAATAAACTGTACAGTTCATCTCTAAGTGAAATAAAGTACAAAGCCTGAGCTTTGTTCTAAGAGTTGTTGTGCTTTTGCAACTCCCATTAAATCTTCCCAACCCCCCCAATATCCTCTTCCCTAGCTACCACTGAAGCCTCTTGGACATTGGGTTTGGTAACCACATCTCTTTGACACCTTTCCTTCTGGCAGCTATGGTTTACTGAAAAGACAGATAGGTCTCACTCTCTTTTCTGCTTTGAAATAGTGAGTTCTCACTTCCTAAAATCAGCCAAGCATCTCCTGATAAATCTCTTCCCAACTTTGTCTCTCTGGCAGCCTCAGGAGGGGGTGTTTTCAGTCCAGCACCTATTTTCTGTGCAAAAAGCCATCTTCAAACTGAGAAGTGCTCCACTGAATGTAGCCATGGCCAAGAAAGGAGCGAGGAATGGGTTCCAGCTGCCTTCCCAGCTTGCTTCCACCACCCCAACATTTTGCTTTGTCACACATGGGAAAGAGAAGCATCCTCTGCAAATGCCCATACCCGCCAGCAGGCATGCAGGCAGCTGTGCGCACTGAATGGTTAATACAGCATATATGTCACACATGCCCCAGGAACAAAAAAGCAATACAAAATCCCTTTTAAAATCCCTGTCAGCACTCTCAGCAGAGAAACTTGCCCACATAACCGCAAAGCTCGTGACTGATAAAGATTGAAATCATGGCCTCAATCCATTCGCGCTTTTCTGATCCGTCACACTGAGGTCCCTGCAGCAGCTCAGCCACCCGCGGAACGGCACGCTTTGCCTCTACGACTTTTCTTCTGACCCGCAGAAATGTTCTCTGCGTCTGTTTTGGCAGCTGGGCGTAACTCAATCTGCTATGGTATCCATGCTTAGACAATCCTACAAGTAAGCAAAGCAGCTACTGTTTTCATCTTCCCATGTTTTTCGTAGAATCTGGATGTTGACATAACGCTGCCAAAAAACTCAACATCTTATGCTTTGACAGTGGCTGCTACTGATGGCATGTAGCAATACATGATCTCAGGTGCAGCAAGGGGCCCACGCCACAGGTCCCCAACGTGTCAATCACCCCTCAGCACCTATTGGGATCACGCACAGCCAGTGAGTCCAACCAGACTGGCTTGAAAATAACTGCAGCCATCCTGGAGAAGGAGGCATGTTTTCTACAATACTGTGAACTTGTGAAAACAATTCTGCAATCCAAACTGAGAAAAGCCCTTGCAGTAGCTACCCCTCTCTAGAAGCTAGCTCACTCCCAGGTGCTATAAATACCCAGTACTAAAGTGTACCAAGAAACCATGATACAGTAATGTTACAGTAAATTCTGGTGGAATTGCTTTTGAGGTGCACCAGCCTGTGAAAGAGGAAGAGAAATGGGAGACACTCGCATGTTAGAGGGAATGAAGAGGAAATACCTTAGCAACCTCATTTCCTTACCTCTGAACACAGCTCTCCTGTACTTTGTCTGTAGCCTATGGTGCCCTGGCAGCCCATTCATGCATAGAAAGACTTGGCAGAACACATGGTTACCCTTACACTGAATTCTTTCGCCATGTGTGTTTAATATATCTCTGTGATCTGATTCAAGTAGAGCAGATTTGAATATCTCATTATACGGAGACCAATATGTCTTCATACACACAGTAATTATATTGTTTATTCTGATGTTAGAACACTGGATCTCTTGCTGAAAGTCAGAAGACTCATACATTTTTCTGTCACTTAGACATAAGTGACTACGCTGACATTCATGTTCTAAACAAATTGCTAATGATCTTCCCCACTTCTTTTTTTTTTTTTTTTTTCCCCCAAAAGCAGATTTCTCGGCCTTGGAGAGAAACAGAATTGAAGATGTGAGAATGAGAAGACGTGCGCACACGAATGGAGCCTAAGGAGTAGAAGCCCATTTCTCAGCCAGCATGAGCTGCCAGAGCTGCACTGGCTCCTCGGGGAGAGGGGGGAGGCAAGAGGAGCCAGGCGATGGAAATACTTTAGCCACATGTCAGATGTCTACCTTTGTACATGGATTTTGTAACTAAGATTTATCTAGATCTTAGCAAGTGAGTGTTTTCCCCTAACGGAAACATTAGCTGCAGGCAGTTATTTCTTTCCTTTCAGTTCTCCAATACTTCTTTTTTTTTTTTTTAATTTTGTAACACTCTTTTTGTTTTGATGTACAAAACATGCTACTTTCATATTCTTCGGGATTCTCAAACAATGTCTGAAGGTACTTTGAGACTGCAGGGTACGCTGTGGACACAGACACAAATGGGATAGACTGATAAGATGGACACAGTGAGCAGAAGTAAACTGTGGGATACAGCATTACTCTGTAAGAAGTCCTTGGGACCCAACTGCCTGTATCCTAACACTTGGGGTCAGGTGCTGAAATCACAGGTGGTTGGCCAGGGTCTGAATATTAGCAGCTGACTTTCCTGTCAGCCCCCAGAACATTTACTGGGGGGCTGGAGGTGGAGTGTATTCGCTTAGAGTTCATGGTGACATTTATACTCTTATTATTATCCTGTCTTAATTAAATTTCATATTGTTCTTAATTGTGTATGTGGCCCCTGAGACAATGTGCGGGACTCATTATGAAAAAGACAGTGTTACGTAATGCAGAATTCAGCTCTATGAGACACCTCACTTCACCTACCTGGAGAAAAGACTTCAAGAGAAGGGAAATCAATGTTGGAACACTAGTCAAGAACTAATCCAGTGGGCAAGACAAAATCAAAAGGGCAAGAATAAGTAAAAACAAGCTCATGTCTTTAAATTTCACCTAAGCTGCAAAGAATAAAATGTAGATATAATATTAAGGGGCATTCTGCTTTTTACATTTTATGTGAATGTTTCTCATGCAGGATTTAGTTCATCTTCAGTCACAAAATGACTATGTGAAAGAGAGGAAGTCATGGAACAGGGTGGCTGTGGCTGCACCCACATGTTTTGGAGCATGTGCCAGCCAGTGACAGTATGTCTCCTTCCCCTCTCTGCCACTGGAATCTACAGAGACCATCCATGGGCACAACTTTGAGCACTTTTCTTAATGATCCAATCGTCCACTAGGATATAGACATATATAGATATCTGTGTTTATTTCCATATTCTGTGGAAAAACCTAAAACCACTGTACAGCAAAACACATAACTTGTTCAGGAGGTGATGAACATTTGTTAATAAAATTCTTTGTCTGTCTATGTGCATTCAGTAGCAGTTAGCTGCTCTCCCTGGTGAAAACTGGAAGTATGTTGGCTTTCTCTGCAGTGACATAATATGATGCTCCAGTAACATTGTCCTCAATGAATGTGATTTTCACAGGCTACATCCTCTTGTTTATCTCCCTAATGAGGGAAAATAAATGAGTACACAGTATGTATCATTCTCAGAAACTTTCAGATATTTTTGCTGGTTTCCATGTTTTTTGTCGAACCGCTGTGGAGGTTGTTTCACTGCTTCCCATACAAAAAGGTACCTTGGTAAAACACAGTGCATACCAGCTGGCAAAGGGATGGGCTCCCAGCAGGCTTTTGGCATTTGATATGCTAATGTAAGTGAACAGGTTGATATGATTAAGATTAACGAATGAGAGACAATTCCAGACTTTTCTTATTATTGTGTAGCATTAAATATTTGCTGGTGCTTTTTATTTTTGAAGCAGTTGGGAAGCCATTTAATGTTTGTAATGGCAGCCCGATGGTTAATAGATAAGTGGCATTTCAGTCTTCTTCGACCATTGCTATGACCAAAAAACACACTTACAAGCAGAAAAGAATACAGCACAAAACAGCATTGTATTTTTAGATGCTCAAGCTTTAAAGCTTCACTATCAACAAGAGAAAAGCTACCCAGGTTTAATTTTCATAGCACTTAGTAGAAAGTGATTAGGAAGTGCTTTGGGGGTCTCTACAGCCATAAAACCGAGGACACCAAGGGGACAGAAATCAGTCCAGCCAGTGCACTGCAATTTGCTATTTGGCTTGGGTCTCCTTTCAGCCGCAGTGCATTCCCAGGTCTCTGCATGCTATACTCAGGCAGGGCATAGAGCTGTTTTCTTTCCAGATTGTTTTACCAATGAGCCTGACTGCTTAATTGGTTTGGCATAGCGTACCAGAGCTCCACCATTTGTTTGTTCTTGCTTGCTTCTGGTCTGTAATCCAGGCTGGGGAATTGCTCTTGAAAGTTTGGTCTAGTATAGTGTGGCAGATTGCACAGCAGATTGCATGTGTTCATATTTGGTGACAAATTTGGTGTTACTTGGATGGCCTTAGGTAGTTCTTGACCCTCCAGACACTCAACCACTCATTTCTAGCTCCACATCACCATGATACTTTGCTTAACTTGCTGTTAATGTGACCATGCAGTACAGAAATTGTTTCAGAACAAGATTAATCCTTTAGCATTGTCCAGTTTTTTCTTCAAAGCCAGGAGTAGGTGATGTCATGTGTAGTAAACTATGTTTACTTTATCAAGGCTGTACAATTTGATTTCTTGGTTTCTGTTACTCATAAGTAAGTTGTTAAAACAGATCCGTTGCAAAAGCAAGAGGAGGCCACATCTCAGGAGTGATGAGGGCTTAAGACAGATATTAGCTTAAAACCAGTATTTTGTCTGTTGAGTAGTGGAAAAAATTACAGAGCAACTGAGAGTTAGATTTTCATCTAACCTGTACTGGGAGAGCTCCATTGATATCTGTGGATCTGTACTGATATGCATTGGTTGAAGATCTAGTCTTGACTCAAATTAATTCCGGTAGTAGGTTTTTTTGTGTGTTTTCTTTTTTTTGTTTTTTGTTTTGTTTTGTTTTTGTTTTTGTTTTTTTTTGAAGGAAGGATTTGAAGATCAGGATTGATTAGCTCTTTTTTTCTGAATTAGTAGAGCATCTTTGGTTTATTTAAAATTCACTTTACAGTCAACAGTAGCTTTGTAGCTTTTGTCTCTTGTCCTCGTAATGTATCTGTTAAAAGTTCTTCTGAGTGACAAATACTTAGAGAATCTTTCAGATTCTCAGGTGACTAAGATAGGATTCTTTCTTTAATTAAAAAGAAGAAGATTGAGTTTCAGGGCAATCATGTTTTGATATTCCCATATGTATCTAAAGTCACTTGGATTAGGAGAACTGGGCTTTAGTTTTTGAAATTAGACTTTGTTAAATTGAACTCTGAGAGTGCATTTTCCTATCTAACTAAAATATCAGTGGTTTTAAATATTACAAGGCAAATCAACTCTGATAGATGCTAAATGTCATCTTGCTTTATGATTCAATTCTCACATCATCTCTTACTTTGCAAATGTGGTGCAACTCCATCAGACTCAATAGAATTACTTTGGATTTAGACTGGCATGATGATGGTTAAAGTCTGTCTGTCTCTAGTCTTCCACTCCAATAAGGAGAAAGGGTTTGCTATGATAATCAGTGTAACCAAAGCCAGTAAGTTAGATAATAGAAATTCACATAGCAACATTGAAGGCTTTGGAGTTAGGCTAATTTATACCATGGAAAATATGACCTTCTGTTTTCCTGAATTAAAATACCATCTTTAGGGTATTTTCCTGAGCTTGATTAATTATTACAACTAATTGGAATTCAGAGCGCTCACTTCTGAGGCACCGTACCACTAATGGCAGTGAAGAGTGTGGAACAGGATTCTTGGTTGAGTGAAGAGTTTTTATTGGCCAGATGTGATGGGCCAGCATCACTGTTAAATGTGATCATCTCCTCAGACCAGAGATAGTCCGTACCTTTTCTCACCCCTCCCCTCCCCTCCTGTCCCCTCCCGTCCCCACTTCCTTTTCCCTCCCCCCCCCTCCCATTCCTTCCCCTTCTCTTCCCTTTTTCTTTTTGTTTTCACTGGTCATTTCTCACAGCAAAGCCTCACACTTTTTTCTTCAGCACTTTTTCTCCTATTGGCTTTCTAAAGTAATAGTATAGTGATGGCTGCTCATTGCAGATGCAGGTGAGAAGAACTCAGCAGGGGTGAGGACAAGCTAAAGAAAGTCTCTGGGATCAAGTCTTGCATAAAATAAGGGTTTATGACTTTCACAGCAACAAGCACACAGCACCACAGCATCTCCAGCAGTAACAAGTGCCTCTGCACAGAATAAATGGGCAGAACATCCACTACAATTTGACTCTTTTTGTTTTGAAAGGCAAAGAAAGGTCATTTCACAGCGTGTAACTCCACCTTGGTCTTCTCCTCTGAACTTTCCCCATCTGCTCCCTCTTGCTCTTGCTGACATAGTACAGAATGTGGTCATAGAGAAAGTCCACCACTTTGCTCTTAGCAAACCAAAACAGCAAATGAAAAAAATATATCTATACCACAGTTTGCCTGGTGAAAACTGAAGTGCAACTGGATGGTGGCTGAAACTGGAAGTCACTGAGAGTCACCCGAGATAAAATGGATGGTAAATGGTACGATGGTTCTTTCAACCTTGATAAGCTTAGCTGTCAAGGAAAACTGAGATACTTAGAGAATCTTGGATGAGCAAGAGCTGTGGAAGAACTTGACTTGATGTGTCTTAGCTGGTGTCAATTGCAGCGAAACAATGCAAAGAACAGCAACAATAGAAAAATATACTGAAAGCATGTAACTAACAGGTTACAAGGTGACTAGATAAAATGGAGTGACAGGTCCTCTAATGGCTCTGACAGAGTCCAAGCTTCGTGTAACCAATACCTACAGAAAGCAAGTGTCTTCCAGACAACAGAGGTTACCTCCCAAGAAGGCTTTCATACCTCAGATTGTTTAGAAAATGTAATTTGGACTCTCAGTTTCAAGAAAATATTTACAAGCTCCTCCTCAGCATTTCCTGAGAATGAGGCTAGTCATCTTCCTCGCTAGCTAAGATGTGGCTCAGATTTCTGCAAATGATATCTTTTCTCTTATTCCGTAGCAGATCATCCTTCATTTACATCATGCTCCTCTGTTACCAGTGTGTTCCTTGCCAACTTGCCTGTGGTCCATAGTTGCCCTGACATCAGGTGGATTGACAGTCAGCAACTCCTTATGGCAAGCAACATGTGTGGTTGCAAATGGTGTCCTAACTCTGCTTGGAGCCCAGGTCACAGAGCAGAATGCAGCAGGAATCTGCATGCCTTCTTACTGCCACTTGTATGACCTTTACCACAACAAAAAAAACATCCTACTTTTAAAGCTGCTTGCAAATGGCTTGGAAGAAGAAATGAAGTACACTGGTATCCTGCTGTTGAAATAGTGTCACAGATGTAGAGTAAACTTCTTTACTTTAAAAATAAATAAACAAACCTTCTCCGAGGAGGTCTCTACAAGGGCCCTTAGAACTAATTCATTGGGGCTGGGTTCTCGTGTTCCTGATGAGCCAAGGCCAAAGTGCAAACTGAGACAGCAGGCAGTGGGGCTGTGACATGCAAATATCACATGGGGAATTCAACTGAAAAGTGTGCCCCATATGAAGCGGACAAATTGTGTTCTGACAAAGAATGCATAAAGCCAGCAGTAATGACTGCAGAACAAGTGTTACTGACAAGTTAAAAATACTTCCACAGATATGCAATAAACTGCCCTATGACCCAGCAGATGTAGAGGAACTTTGGTCATATCCCTGCCTCGGGTTAGGAATAAGATGGAAATGGACATAGTCTTCATACATGAACATCCAAAGTACATTGATCTTGCCCACGCTTCTGTTTTTACCTGGAGTTCCATTCAGAAGTAGCTTTGTAGCAAACACCATGGAGGAGCTGTTCACATCCATCCAGAGCTCTAAAAGGCTGTGTACACCAGTGAGAACTACTGTCAGCAGGAGATATCAGCAAGTTTTCTGTAGTGCTCTGCTAATGAATTAAACTGGACCTGTTATTTAAAATATACTGAAGACAACTTGGGGTGTACATGTGTGTGCTTGTGTGTGTGTGTATGCATATTCAGGGGTGGAATTTCAGCATTCTCATACTCTTCTATTCCTCAGCACTACACAGTTTTCTTTGCTTCCACCTTCTGACTAGCTTCATGTGATTTAAAGTGGCTGAAATATGTAAAGACAGCGGTTGTTATTGTGTCATGTTTACATGCATTGATGTGCAGTAGAAACAGGGAGAAAGTGATTGTGGTCAAGTAAACTACTGTAGGATAAAGAGAGATAAATAATTCAGATTCTCATTATAACGGAAGAGTGCAGCTCCCATAGAGTGGAGAGAGACTGTCTTTGTGTGAATTGATATGCAGTAGCTGTTTAGTAGCCACAGCATGTAATCTAGCATTAGTATTAACATAAATCAGTGGCAGGAATTAACAATATTTCTAAAGTCTTATATGATAACTGGATCCACACTATATTGTTTGGTCCTCCTGGGCATTTTAATAATCATGTAATAGAAATGTTGGAGTAGCTGAGATATTCTTTATATTGCTCTATGAAAGGTCTTTAACACAATGTCTTTAGCAGACAGTTTTGATAGACTGTGTTGTACAAAAAGAAATATGCCTATTTTGGTAATATGGGTATGTTTCATTAGCTCAGCCTGCAGCGATATGACATTACATTTAAAAAGGAATACAATTAATAACAATGAGAGCGTTTTTTTAGCTCTCAGAGTATAGCTGGAGGAACTGAGCAAGGTGTCAGGGCAATTAAGTAGAGACACTGTATTACCTTTGTCTGAGCACTCATAACATCATCCTGTCTCAATGTGTTGAATAGGGAATTTCTTTGCAGTAGGATTCCTAATTTATTTTGATGTTTCCTATAACTCAGATAATAATAAGATGGACTTTTTTATTAATCTTTAAAATTGTACAAACCTTGGGAATTAGCATGTCTTTGGATCCGTCTATTTTCTATTTTCCATAGAGTATGGAATGATTGTACAAGAGATACACACAAAAGCTTCTCCATGCTGAACTTAATGGAACTATCATATCAGCACTGTGGAAAAGAACAAAATATTGTCGGTGTATGTACAACACATGGATTAGATAACTGCAGTCCAGGGAAAAAGTTATACTTTGAGACTATTAAAATAATCAACATGGGTATTATTTTATTCAGCATTAACCTTTATGTTTTATGTTAAATGACAGTGAAACTGGTGGAACACAATCCTTCCCTGGAGTAACAGTATTCAGCATTTCTTTCATCTCTAAAGAGGCTTCTTAATATCCTGCAATCCTAAAAATGCTATTTCACCCCACTGCAGGTCAGATTTAATAACAGTAACAGGAGATAAATGGATTGGGCTCAGAGGAGCCTTCGACAGCTCTATGAATGGGAGGCACCAGTCTCTGCTCTCTGGGGAGAAGCATCATCAGGAGACAACAGAGGCATTGAGAGGGGGGCCTCTGCAGACCGAGCTCTTTCCACTGAGGATGCAGTCCTTCCCGCTGGGGATCCACCCCTTCCCACTGGGATCCACTCCTTCCCATTGTACTCATTTCTATGCTGGCAGCTCTGCCACTCATCCCAACCTGGTAGTGATGAGAGTGGCAAGGATGTAACCAACACCAAAATGTGTGTGATGGTTACACAGGTGTGTGATTTGAAAAACAAAGGCCTAAGGTGCCTCTCCACTGAGGCTTGGACTCCACTTGGACTGCTCATACTCTCAAGGCGGCGACAGTTGTATGAGAAATAGACCTATGCAGCTGCCTTAGCACAACTGCCCCTCACCTCTCCCCACACATCTGTGGACCCCAGATGCACCAACACCATTGTCTGGGTACCCAGCAGAAGCATACCAGAGGCTACGGGAAAATCAGTCCCAGGGGATTAATAAACAACCCCAGAGCCATTCATGAGTAACATATTGCACTGGACAGAGAATAAATTCCTAACCCACAGAGCTGCGGGTTGCTCCTTGGGTAGCAGCACCCAGGTTAATGGCACACAGTGCCAGCTGCTCGGGCCATCCCCAGGTCGTGCTACCCCTGGCCCTGCTTAGCCCTGCACATATGCAGCAGCACACAGCTCCCGGAGCGATTAAATCGCCCCAGCGTACCGGGGACAGCCTCCATCCCCTGCTAAGTGTTATTGACAGCCCCATCAGAGGGGTGATGTATCGGCATCCACCTCAGCCCCAGTCAGCTGGGCCAGGGGTGACACGCAGTTGCCGTGGCAATGGTGGTGCAGGGTCTACAGGGAGTGGCATGGCGGCTGCCCGGCGGCCATGTTGGCAGGGCCCGGTGGAGGGGCCTCGTGCCCTCCCATCGATCTGCCAGGCCTCCATGCTATCGACCGCTCCAATTTGCAGGAATTTATTGTATCGATGCAGAGCTGATTAACATTTTGCGCCAGAGCGGTTCAATACAGGCTGGTAACAGCTTTTAATGATTAATTGACTTTTATGATTCCGCCTCTGTGCTGTCAGTGAGCTGTGAACGGCGGGCATGCACGTCCCCAAGCCGCTCTCCAGTGGCACGGGGCAGTGATTGAGTGCCTGGGAAATTAGTGTCCTTGCTGTCTCGTTTTATGAAAGATAAATGCTATGACATTTAATGCAGACCTTAATTTAGAACAGAACTAAGCAGATCATTTTGCAATTTAATCGTAAACAGGTAAATATCAAAACTTGTTTAGCATTTCACAAGTTAGGTGGACAGGCAGCAGAGGTAAAGTGAAATAGGCAGCAGAAGAATGGCAGAGGTAAGGATAAGGTAATGAGACTTGGAGCAGCGCTGTTTTAATGATAATGGCAGTATGAGTGCAGACAGTATCACATTCACATCTCAGGTTTGCTCTTCCCACATGGCCATCTCTCTCTCTCTCTCTTTTATAATTTCATTCACTGTTCCTACGCTAGCTGTAAAATGAGGACTTCCGACACATGACTTGATATATGAAAAAAAAAAGCCCTCACCTACAGTTAATCTGTTACCTAAAACAAAAACAAACATTATGGAAAAAATTGCAAAGGAAAACAAAAATTTTATTATACTCTATAATAACTGGGGAAAAAAAAGATTGTCTGGAAGGCTGTGTGCTGTCAACTTCTACCTTTCTGCCTTCATATTTATAGCCTATTCCTTTGCATTCACTTTAATTAAAAAGATTGTAAGTTTCTTTTTAAATAACTGTCTAAACAAAATGTCATATTATGCATGTTTATATGTACAGAAGCTAAAATGGCATATTTTGATCCTCTTTGAAATTTTGTTCTCTGCCTTCTCACCACTCCATCATCCACAGTATTTGTGCTGATTTGCAGAGGAAATGAGGACACAATGGGCCAGATTCGTAAATCATTTAGAATGATTTAAGAATGATTTAAGAATGATCTTCCACTCTGGAAGAGCTGGAGAGGTGCCGAATCTCCCCATTCGAGGATTCCCTTGGCACGAGGAAGTTCCCAGCTCGTACAAAGCTGACAGAGCCAATTCCTATGCCATCTGTTCCCACACAACCTGTTTAGAGGAGTCTAGTAGAGACGGAGTAGGGGTGCAATTGAGGTATTTTTGCGTTTTCTCTCTTCCTTTCCAAGCAACCCCATGGGGGCTGTAGCTGACCCATTAAAGTACATCATGAATCCCAGAAACAGAAAGCTATAGCAGGCTGCCTTGCAGTGCTTCCCATCCTTTAGAGCTACACTCTGTGTTCCTTTTGTAGATTATTTAGGATACAGCAAGGATCTGTGCAGAAGAGTCCAGCTTCAAAAGCCCTTCTTTTTCAATCTGAATCACTTTATGAAAACAGCTGTCAAGATGCAGACAAAGAGTTAAACTACAAAACTGTTTGGACACTAAACTCAAAGGAAAGTGAGAAAGGGGACAAACTTCTGGAGATGAATGAGTGCAGCCACATCTTAACCCTGATCAGCAGAAGTCAGAAGAGCTTGTCTGATGTGCTGTTGTGCCAGATTAGTTACCTGGAAGGGGATGCTTAGCTCTTGAATCAAAATTCACAGTGCTGAGTAAGACAGCTAAAGCTCTGTGTACACTGGATGTTTGCCTATGGATCTATCCTGATGAGCTTTGTGACCCCCCTGGAGCTGCGATCAAAAAGACATGTACTCAGGCATAAATCTCCGCTGGAAAGCACAAACTATCAGCAAACAGCTAGTAAGGGATGGTTTTTTAAACCACTTCTCAATTGGTCTTGCTTGTTATAGTGCCACCTGACAGGAGGAGCGTTCCTCTTTCTCTTCAGGACAAAGTCAGGCACTCCGGCAGCGAAATGGTTTGCACTGTCCTCAGAAGTGAAGCAAGGACAGAGAACCCAGGAAGTCAACCTGTATCAACAATGAGGAGGTGGCTGTATGCTTGAGATGTTGTTTCTTTGCACTGTTTTCTTAGCAATGCCATTAGGATACTTAGATCTGTCTGTCAGCCTGAGCTTCCACGAGACTGGTACATTTGGCACGTGACAGCATACCACACTGTGCATGGGAAAGACCAAGAGGTGCCTCACAGCATCCCAGAACACAGTTTTCTTGCCCCAAGAATGAGAAAGCAGAGCAAATCTCCAGGGCCACTCTGGCCACAAGAAGGGGAAGCAGTGAATGGTGGCAGAGAGCTGTACTTGGATGTCACTGAGTGACTGGAGGAAAGACTGCTAATCCTGGGAGGAGAAGCATATACAGAGTGGCATACTCTGACCTCTCACTTCATGTCATCAGTCAGCCTGCCTTTTCAGGACACTGGTTAAGTGGCTGTTAAAATAGCCCATTATAACCTGGGCAAAGGTCAGTCTAAGCCACAGCGCTCAGTTTGCTTGTTCTAACAGCTGGCTTCCAACATTCTTGAGTGTGTCCGTACAGACTGCCTCTCCTGACCCCACAATTTGAAGATCCAGCCTACAGTATGCAATCTGACTTTTAAGATCAGCATGAAGAAAATCCTGAGTTAGGTCACAAGCTTGGGGTGAGGTTATGACAAAATGTGCAAGTAGATAAAGCTCAAATTCCCTACACATTGACTAGCACTTAGAAAGCAATCGTGCGTAGATGAGTGCATTGAGACATGCCAGCTCTTGCCACATCTGGTGACCCAGCTGCAATCCCACAGCTATGTGACTGTACAGCTTCAGCACTGAACCTGAGCTAACAAGCCTTATCTCCTGGACCAGAATACATATATCCATGTGGCCTGGACTGTGGACAGAACAGGCCTGTCCATCTACACGTGAATGTAAACACACTCAGAATGCTCACAGCAAACTAAGTGACCTGCCTTTGGAGCTAATAGGAAATTCCAAACAGGGAGTTTTGATCCTCATCAGAGCTGCAGTCAAGTATGTCTCGAACATCAGCTTCTGAACTGAGCTTCTTCTCCTGTCCTTAGCTACTTAAGATGCACATTTTGAGACAAGTGTCTCTTCACTTTGTGCCCCAGAAGTGGGACTCCCAACCTATCTCAGCAGACTTTACACCAACACAGAGAAGACGTTCTCATCAGAAGGATTTAGGTGAGAGTGAGAATGAGAATGCGTTTGTTTTCTCCTTATCAGCTGGGTCACTATGCAGCCCAGAAGTCACAGCTCATGTAGTCAGAGGGAGTGGAAAGGACTGTTTCGAGTGGCACAGGTAATGAGTATTCCCACTGAGAATGGGAAGCTCTGAACCCTGGTTTTCGCTCTGTGCCTGTCTACGTGCAGTGCAAAAGCAGTAGCTTGCCTTTGCTCTGTTTAGTTCCATGACTCCTGACTTTTCATGTGTACCATGGCTAACTTCACTATGAAGTATGATGTGGTTGTCTCCCCTGCTACCTCTTATCTCTCAATGAGAGTCCCCTTAACAGACTTTCAAACTGTAGGCTAAAAAGAACTGAAAACTTTTATTTCCCAGAGAGTTCCAGCTGCCAGGCAATTGCACAAAAGGCAGACAGAAGTTATCACTTTTGAAAGGAAGTGGCTGCAAATGCTGAAGCCCAGAGTATATGAGACTATGCTAACACAGTATTTTGCAAATGGAGGTGAGCCTATTTTGTACCTTTTCCAAGCCAGGTGGGGAACTTCTTTATTGTAAGCTGATCCTGAGCTAATGCAACTACACAGCTTCAGTTTCAGAAGCTTCTAGTTAGCACCATGTGCCCCAGAAAGCTGCGGGGAATCTCAGTTGTCAAAATCCAGAGTGGTCCTGCGTGCTGGTCCTGTGCACTGAGTAGACCTCCTCAGTTCTGACCAGCAGGGTATAAAGAAGGGAGGACCCAGCCCGTGAAAAGAAAGAGGAACATGGTTCAACTCTGCAGACCTGTAGCAGAGCCAATTCAGGACGTAAGACTAGCAAGCTATTGCTTTGTCTACCACCTGTGGCAAAAAATAATAAGGAAAAAAAGAAAAAAGAAGTCATAGCAGTGCTTCAGGAAGAGCCCTGGAAAATGAGGCAGAGCCTGGTGCCTACGTTTCTTTATTTCCCCAGCAGGACTAAGAGCCTTGTTCCCCTGACCCTGCCTGTCCCGCCCCACATTCTGACCATGCCTGCCCTGCATCCCAGCGCTTTCTGCAGCAGGAGAAACCGTGCCCCAGCTCTTCACCTGAGAGAAAGGCTGTGTTCCTGTTCAATTGGTCAGGCTCTGGATAGGGCTTGCTGTATTCATGCAGTAGGATGCTACTGTGTACCCAAGGAAGTCTCATCTAGCAGTGTACATGCCTGGGAGATGCTTAATGAAGATGGGATGGTTTTCTGTTTGACCTTCCGTATGCATATACATTTTGCCCAAGTTGCAATTTTGGTTCATAGAAGACAATTTGGGGTCATGCCCATCATCTTCATCATTAGATGTCATAAAGAAGTTTTGCCTGCTTACCTGCAAAATAAGTCTTTTTAATTCCTGCTCTTTAAGTAGAGAAAGTGAGGAAGAGAAAGTGTCCTAAGTTGTCTGAATAGGACTGCAGAACAAAAATCAGAGCAGAAGAAGGCAAACACTGTGGGCAAAATCTCAGCCCCACTGGCCCATTTTCACTGATTTCAGTAGCTTTCTATTCTGTGGCTGCCCAACCATGCAGTCCTTTCACTTGTACAGCATTAATACATTGTATGACTACTACAGAGGGCAGGGTGCGGCCTTCCTCCTTTTTATTATGGTACAGTACATGCATTCTGACTAGAAAGCATCTTCTCTTTACATTAAGCCTTGTTCATCAGGAAATATAGGAAGAATATTATGTTGTTAAGAATGTGGTTCTCTCACAAGTTAGAATGACTGGCATTTATTCTTTTCCCTATCTATTCTATTGCACTTTGGACTATACATTTGCTGCATTCACTAAATATTCCCCTATTTAGCCTCACATTTGTTTAGGTGCATGGCTAGGGATACTGAGGGAGGAATGTGGCAGACTGCATTTTTGGTGAAATCCTTGATTTTTATCGGTTCAAAAATAGCACAAGCATTTTTTGAGCTAAAATAATATGCAGCACTTTGCCAAGACCAAGCATTGTTTTCTTGCAGCCACATGCCAACTATTGCTCGATAAAATTCCACATATTGTCTTTTTCATGAGTTCAAAGGGTATTTACCAAGTGTAATTTCCACCTGTAGGCACTGTTTGATTTTATAATTCCTCTTCCAGATTTACAACAGGATTTAATTAGGCTTCTTATAGATTTCTTTGGCAATTTTAGAAAAAAAACAATATATATATATATATATGTATGTATGAATATATATATAGATATGTATGTATGAATATATATTTCTCCTTCTTGATTACGATCCCCTTTAACTCACTGGATGTCCCAAATTATAAGCTTTGCATGGAATCAGTTGCCTTTGGCTATGTTTGGTATTATGTTACCTTCTGTTCAGTTAACGGTGTGGAGATAGGCCATAAGCACTAGAAAAACCTCAAAGCTCTTTGCTGCTGTTTTGAAATTGAGAAAGCAGAAACATAATTGCTTTTGTTGGATCACAATCCTGAATAGCAAAAGACTTTTTAAACATCTGCCCTTCCTTTGATTGGCTTTACATCTTCTCTTTTTTGTCTACTGTTCATTATTCTGCATTTTATTCACTAATGAAAAATTCTATCCATGACAATATTTTCATATGCTGTAAGATGACTGGGATTCAATGCATTTAATCTGATCTAGCCCTACAGAAAACCTTAATAGAATGTGACAATATATGTTAATTCTATGAGGTTTGTATTTCCTTCTTGCTCGCGTAGTATCTGATCTGTCCCGCCTACAATCTCGGTGCAATCTCTTGCAACCCTGACTTTTAACAGAGGCAGAGTCTGACTCCCGGGATGCATTTGCAACACCTATTGAAGTCAAACAACATCGTGTAGCTGCATGGGAAATAAATTCTGCTTTCTTTGTCACCGGGACCTTGATCCCATTCAAATCTGCAGCAAATGTGGCACTAGCTTAAATTCCACCAAGATCAGGCACCAGAATCGTTCCACTTCACATGGAATTCTCTTTGATGAGAGGACTCGTGCGTGTCTTCAGGTGTTGCCTTCCCTCTCCCTCTTTATCACTCATCGAATGACTCGATACATCTCTCTCTCTTTTTTTAAATACCACTGTCAAATACCTGCCATGATATTAGCATTCATTCCCAGGGGAATGTAACAGCCAGAAATAATGCTGATCCCCGAGTGGACCAGAATAATCTGTTCATTCTGCAGGGAATAGCTATCCTTATTCAATAATAATATTGAAATTAAGAAATAACATTTCGTCTTTTAACATGGGAAGACAATACAAATAAAAGGGGAATTTCCTAATGAGTCTGTTATTAAAACAGTATCTAGAGGAAACCTGAGCATTCAGTTAACTGAAATATGTCTTTTTTTTTTTCCTGGTTTGAGTACAATACTTGACATCAATACCGCAAGTATTTTCAGCGCTACCTGGGAATAAGGAGAGGATGAAGGCAGGAGGCTTTTGAAAAGTCACTTCTGATTTTGCTCATTTAAAGCCTGAGTATTTCAAAAGCAATGTGGGCCAAATTTTCAAGTGTTGATAGTCCCTAGTTGGATCCAGTTTTTCAGAAAGATTGTGTTCTCATTTGCACTTCTCAATAGAGCATTTTTCCACAAGTGCTCAGCAGCCAGCAAATCTTTCTGGCCAGAAAGCCATTGAGAAATCCGGTCTTTTTTTTTTTTTTTTTTTTCCTAGAACCTATAAGGGAATGGGGAGCACTTTTGTAAATCTGTTCTTTAGACAAGTTATACCTGATGAACCCAAGTCCGAGGAAAGAAGTTTCCTCTCTGAACCTCTAAATGCAGCAGGCAGACCCAGCACAGCACTGGGCAGAGGTAGCTCTGACAGAATTCATCTGGAGACTGGAAGGAATGGAGAAATACCCATAATACCTCCTGGAGCTGTGCAGTGTATGAGGACTAAGATTTCCACAAACACCAGAATAATTCTAGAAGCCTAGTTTCCAATGGAGTCAGTTATTCATGGCTGACTGACATTTTAAGTGAATTATACTGTTACTGCGGTGTGAATTCCACCCTTATCAGACACTAGAGAATCCACGAGGGATAGCAGTCTCGGCTCTTGGGTGGATTCCCTGATACCTAACAAGGTATAAAATCTGGCTGAAGTGCCTAGTCTCTCTCCCAAGTGGATCATCTCTGTGTCGAACAAGAGCTGAGCGTGGGCTGCAGCCTTTCTGCCAGTGGGAAAACTGTTCAGCTTTCTATTTTCACAAAAAATTTACGAACTTGATTATCTCTGAAACCTCTTTCTGCCAGGTTTAGCTACAACTGTCCAATAGGTTCAACAGTTACTAGACAAACATGCACTCAAGCCCATATGCATCGTGCAATTATATGAACTGTGCTTCCTTACAGAGCGAGTCTAAAACACTCACTGCTAAACTCTGAATGACTGCAGCCTGCTGTGTCTATGAGTGCGCTGGGAAGGCTGTAATAAAGGACTTGATGGAAAGAGAAATTATTCTGCATCTCCTATGCGGGAGCATAGCCATCAGTCGCGTGTTTCCTCCCTTCCTAGCTGTAGGGTCCCCCCATCAAAGGCAACCACTGCAGAACCCCTTTGGCAAGGAGTGCATCTGGGGGCAGTCAGGGGAGCTGGAAGCATTCCTGGCTGCTCTGCCAGTGTGAAGGGTTGGCAGAGCTTCTTGCAGTTTCCTTTCCCATGAGCAACTAACAGCAATCAAATACAATCTAGCCCTCATTATTTGCCGTTAGTTTCTTTGATTGTGATTTGGAAATACGTTGCTAAGGAAAGCAAAAACCGTGGTTAACTGATTGATAGAAAATAAGAGTCATAGAAAACATCTGGAGAGCCAGATGAGTACAAGCTATTGTTTAGTTTAATACCCTTATAATATTTGCTGCAAACAGCCAAGCTGAAGGGTGGATTCTTCATCATTTTTATTATGTGCTTATTCAAAAATATTAATGAATAGGCTTTGACGGCTATGTTTGATCCATGCCCTTTTGCCCAGACATTACCATGCCTAGGCTTCCTGAAGCTGCATAAGGCCAAGGTATCAGAGCATAATATCAAAATTTAAGGATGGTCATACTGGACCATACCAATGTCCTTCTAGACCCTTGCCACTGATAGTGACTAATAGCAGATGTTCAGGGAAAAACACAAAGCCAAAAAACGCAACCATTGTTCCCCAATGTACCCTCCTTGTGCCTAGCAATTAGCAGCTCAAGAAGAGGCTGAGGCAGGGGTGGTGTCTTTGTGTTTACTACAACCAGGAGGATTTCATTCTCCTGGGGCTCTCCCCATCAGTCTTTAAAGGTAGAAGCAACGAAGAGCTTATGTTTCACCTCCGAACCTAAAAACACAGAAGGAAATACTACAACTGGAAATGTTAAAGGTCATCCCTGGGAAATGGGCTCCACCAAGTTGAAGAAGGATGCCTAATCCTAACTTCAAGAATGAGAGAATATGCTTCCAATTTGAGCTTTCACTATTCACTCTTCAGCTAATCGGACAGTGATTTGGCATCAGAAAACAGGAAGAAATTGAGTGGGAACAGAGTGCATCTGCCCAGAGCCTCCTTTTGGATGGGCAGGAGGAGAGGATTGCAGATTTGCAAAGGAATCCTCCATGGACCCAGAAGGACCGGTAAGTATTACCACGTCTCCATGGGGGGATGGGAAAGGGAGTGGGGAGGAGAGGATGCACACTGGATGCATTTTTTCTTACATTTCCTCACAGATTTTCCAGTGTTCCAGACTCAGCTACATTCTAGGCGGGTTTTTATAACTTGAAGTATTCAAAATATTAACTTTTCAGCAATGGCTGCTGAACATTTGTTGAGTCCTCGGCTCAGAAATACTGACTCTCAAGGAAGTTCTATGAGCAGAAGACATCCACTACAGCATCCACTGTAGCCTTTTATAATTTAACATGGACTGTTACTGCCCTTTCTCACTTTGCATTTATTTTTAGCCAAAACTGGTGTGGTACCACCCCTACTGAACCCTCTCCAAAGCAGGATGGACATGGTGCAGTCCCTGCTGTCTTTCTATTCCATTGGACTTTGTTCACTGCATGTGAAACCACTTGCCAGCAAAGCTACACTAATATAATACCAACAGAACCATGCCAGTGGAAGCATTTTGATGAGCAAAATAATATATCAGCAAACAGACTTACTTTCCCTCCACTTATATGGTTCTGTCTACCTCAGGCAATTGTTTTCATGCTTCTGACTGGCAGCAAAGATGGCGAAACTTTGCATAGACAAGAAGTCCTGAGGAAGGAACAGAATATTCTCTGCTGGCACTGGTTGCATCTGTGTTGTCTTTCTGGGCTGGCTGCTCCCATGAGGGAGTTTGCTTTTAGAATTGTATTACTGGAGATGTGGTGCAGATGTCATTATCACTTTTTAAATTCTTTTCAAATATTGCTTATTTTAAAATAGCACTAGGGTCTAGAACTTCCTTATGCTGTAGGAAATAAAGAGTAAGCCAAAAAAGTGCTTTGAGAAAGATCAACAGATAGCCCAAAGGACAATGAGGGTTTGACCGCTGGGACATTTTCACTGAAAGAAGACCTTTTGAAGGACAGACTCCATGGGAGAGACTTTGGAAATAGCCTTCTGGCAGAACTGATAAGCAGAGCTTTGAATAGAGAAATGAAGGCTACAGAGTCAGAGACTTGAAAAATCTCCATGCGCCCATCAAACACCAGAAGAAAAAGTCTAGATACGTGGGGATGTGCCAAAGGATAAAGACACTTCAGTGATCAGAATGGTGAAGAATAAGAAGAAAGTGCAAAGTGTGATGAGAGCTCTTCCTTGTTGGCAATACGGTGTCAGGAGCAGGTCCTAACAAAGCTGTGGTATGGGGGACAGGAATATTTAACATTACATGTACCCAAAAAATTAGAAAACTATGAACAGTTTTGTCAGGTCATTAAGTGGGACAGGCATATATGCTGGTAGCACAACAGAACAGCAGTCATGGCTGGAACACTAGTCTCAAAGTGTATGCATTATCCAGAAAGGCAGAGATAAAGGTGAAGTTTGTGGCAGAGAACCAAGTATTAACAATATGAAAATCTATGAAGAAGAAGAATGTGTAGAAGGGATAGCATTTGCTCCAGTTGAAATGATTTCAGGGAAAGGTGGCAAAAGAGAGTACTTAGAATGTACATCTCCCCTGATTTGATTCTGTTTGTAGGTAAAGTAAGCAGTAGAGAAAGAAGTCCTTTTGGGTTAGTATCATGCAGGGAAATTCTTACCTTCCCAAATACAGATTGAAAAATAAATGCCACTAATCGTGATAGAATACAGACATTTCTGGATGTAGTAGTCAGCAAATTTCTTAATAAAATCATCAGTAAGGAGTGATGCTCTTTCAGACTTCCTTTTGGAAACTGATGATTGTAGAAAAAAAAAAAAAAAAAAAAAAGCCTTGGCTCAAGCAGCCAGGGACTGACACTTCCTAATGAAATGGAATAAATAAATGAGCATATTAATAAGGTTTTACATTTCAGAAGGGCAAATTTTGGTAAATTCATTGAATCAATCAGTAAACTCAGATGGATCGTGGAATCCGGGTATTAAATTGTGGGAGAGGCCTGATCTGTGTGACTAAAAGTTATGGGAATCTGAAGAAGACGCGAAAGAGAAAGCTTAGTTGTGTTACTACTTCAAGAAAGGTATAGTGTATTAGTTCATGTCTTTTAAAAGAAAGGCCAGATGATAAGCAGAAAGTGGAACAAAGTGGAACAGGAAAGATCGTATCAAAGTCCATGAGAACTGTCTTAGGGAAAATGATACCCCAGATAGAGAGAACAGAGTGAATGCTGTGTATTTGCACTTTATTACAGTATTTGTCACAGTGGCACAGAAGACATTTGTTAGGTGGAGCTCTGAAGAAAAGCTATATATATAGTAAGCATACAGACACCATTGAGAAAGGCATTGCAAGGCTGGAGAGAGTTATTAGGAGAGTTCTAAGTGTGGGGACCAGTCTCATGTAATGCTTTCATAAACAGTCATGAGTTAAGTATTAGAAAGAGACTCTGAGATTTTTGATGACACAGCACCGAGAGGCATCATCAATACAATGAAAAACATATAAAGACCCTAAAAACAGGTAAAGAAGAAAGAAAGAAAGACACACAAAAATGGGGAAGGGAAGGGGAAGGGGAAGGGAAAGGGGAAGGGGAAGGGGAAGGGAAAGGGGAAGGGGAAGGGGAAGGGGAAGGGGAAGGGGAAGGGGAAGGGGAAGGGGAAGGGGAAGGGGAAGGGGAAGGGGAGAGGGAGGGGGAGGGGGAGGGGGAGGGGGAGGGGGAGGGGGAGGGGGAGGGGGAGGGGGAGGGGAAAGGGAAGGAGGAGGGGGAGGGGGAGGAGGAGGGGGGAGGGGGAGGAGGGGAGGGGAGGGGAGGGGAGGAAAAGAAGGAAAGGGAAAGGGAAAGGGAAAGGGAAAGGGAAAGGGAAAGGGAAAGGGAAAGGGAAAGGGAAAGGGAAAGGGAAAGGGAAAGGGAAAGGGAAAGGGAAAGGGAAAGGGAAAGGGAAAGGGAAAGGGAAAGGGAGGGGGGGAAGGACTAACTTTGGCCACACTACCCAAGGTGTCTCTCTTGTTGCAGTGTGATCCAGCCTTCAAAAAAAGTAACAAAAATCTAATGAGACAGACATACAGAAGTTCAATCACACACACACAAAAAAAAAGAAAAAAAAAGATGGGATCCTAGCACCCTGCACAAGAAAGTTTTCTTTCAATGGAAGTACTGTAGAAACGTAGCTAACATAACCATGAGGAAATAGGAAGAGACCTAAGTGACTTGGCTTGTAAAGTTGAACAAAAAATGTGGACTGAGAAGATAGAAGCTAGCCACAGACACAGCAATGTTACAAATCAAAAAATATTTCCTACTTTTAGGACACGTCAGCCCTGCTGTGAGACTCACCTGTCCTGAGCCACGGCTCTGGCAACTGTCTCATTTCCAGCCAAGTGCAGACTGTTCTGGATGCTGATCTCCCCAGGCCAGGCGTGACTGATCCCTCCACATCCCACCTGTATGTACCCTTGGAGAAAAATACTCAAAAAAGTCTTTGGAATGTATGTGTCTCTTTCACCACAGCCCAGATCAGCGGCTCCCTTGCCTTCATTGCTTTCCAGTATTGCGTCTCGCTAACTAGGAGAAGAGAGAAAATCTGAGAGTTCATTACAGTGTAAATTTAGCTCTGTACAAGCTGTGTGTGCCAGCACCCCAGTGTAACCACATAAGAAGGTATTCTATATGTTCTGCCAGGTTCCATTTTGGGTTTTGGAGATCTTTGTTTTATTTTGTTTTTTTTTATGTCCAGTCTCATGCTGCTTGGCATTTCCTTTAATGCCTGGCTCCTGGACTCATATGATTAAGGAGAAAATGTTTGAACGAAAGGGAGGGCCCAGCTCACTCTGTCTTGAAAAACTAGAAGACCTCATGCCTTGGAGAAGCACCACAAAGGCAAGTAGAACGGTGCTGAACTAAAGCTGCATTTCAGTCATCAAGAGTGTAAATTGGTCAAATGAGCTGAGGCCTGGTGTTCTGTTTCCTGACTATTTTGCCACCAGCCACAGCGTAAGCCTGGCCCCGCTTTTAAAAGAGAGCTCATACAAAAAATTCAACTTTATATGGTCAAAACACAGCCACAGACAGTAGCAATAGCTCACATTGACTAGACCCAAGTTCTTGAACGGTCTCTGCCTACTCTGGCCATAGAGAGGTAGGAGAAATCCATCTCCCTGACTTCTGCCATCTGGTCAGGTCTCTGTAACTAAGCTAGGTGCTGGGGCTCCTGATGCAATCAACAAAGCAACACAGACATCTTCAAAAGGAGGCTCATCCCTCCCCTTGACAGGTGCTTAGGTTACCTGGCGTGAGTCACCCTCTGTCTCACCCCACTGATGGAAACCAAGGGATCCCAGACTTTGCCAGCACATAAGCAGTATATGGCTGAAGCTCATGAAGATAAATCCCATCTGCAGTCAGAGCTGGATCTGATAACTGCGAAAGCCACATTTGAAATGCAGGCATTGCTTTTAGAAAAAGGTATCAGAAACTTATTGAAATCAGATGTTCTCCATAAATGGGCAGTCCTAAATGCAAAAGGGGGGAGGAGGGATAGTAACCCCTTGATTGTGAAATTACATGATTACTGAATGAATATGATTCTCTAACAGGCTGTTTTTAATGTCTAGGTTGTGTTTCTAATGAAGGAAAACATGTAGTATCGTTGATCCATATCACAGTGCTCTTGCTGTCTGCTATCAAGAGTAGGCAAGCCCTAAACACAGGATCTTTCAGATTTTTATTCATACCTGCAGACATAAAACCAGAAGGTCGTTCTTTCTTGAAATCAAAATAGTCTCTGTGCAGTGTATCTGATTCAAACCATATTGCTAGCAAGGTGGAACCTTGAAATCATTAAGGTTTTTCTATGGTAAAAGTTAAAGATTAGAGGGCCCTGAGGAAACAGAACACACAGGCCAAAAGTTTCAAATCCAAATATTAAAGATAGCCAGCCAAGTCAAAACATTGGCATCTACATGAAGGGGTCATGAATTACAGAGGGACTGAGCACCCACTGAGCCTATTTATTCCCTAGCACTTCAGAAAACTGCCCCAGTTTTAAGTAAATACCGTCATTTGGACGCTTCGTTTTTGTACAAAGGAATTCATATGCTCTTTGCTTTATTAGTGAGACCCCAAAAGGGCTGGGTCCCTTGTCTTTTTCCACCAGAACGGGAAGAACGATGAAAGCAGGCTTTGAGGCTGGCAGAATTATTTTCTGTTGAATCAGAACTAACCCTCAAGGGGGAAAAGAAAGAGGGGAAGGCATCACATGGTTCACCAGCAGCTCAGCACCAAAACCACCACAACCTCAGCAGGACAAGGATCAGAAGCTTTGGATGGGCTGACCCCTCTGAGCTGCACAGCTGCTCCTGCCCGTGGTCCTCCTGGGACTGCCATGAGAAATGCATCGCCTTGAGTTATCTCAAGGAGCTGAACTCGTCTTTCAAGTACGAGAAAACTCACAGCACTGAAATGATTTCAAAGCCAGTGCTTAACTCCTTTGAGTGATAAAGCCCTGAGTAACTCTGGATTATAAAGTAAAAGAAAATAGGTGTCATATTTTAGATCAAAATACGATCTTTATGTCCCACCTGAATATTGGCTAGTGGAGAGCTGGAGGTAGCTCTCCCTCAGTAAAGCCAGGTGACCCTTCCTCATCTGCAAGCTGTGATAACGAAAGGTGCCACCTGCCATCCTTCAGTACTCACTCCTCATGGCATGGAGGCGTGGGGCACCTGGAGGAGCAGTGCTGGGGACTTCTCTATTTGAAAGCCATCGGGATTGCTGTCCTCCTGCTGCTCTTCAACTGCGAGTGGAGGAGAACCTTTTCCTTCCTCAGTTTAGAAGATCCCCTCAGCTGAAACCAATACTTCACCTTTGCCAACATAACCACAAACCCGGGCTCCTCTGCTGTTGCCATCCTTCGCCAAGCAGCGTGGCTTTGGACAAGGCACAAAAGATTTGTCTGTGCACACCTTCTCGGCTCACAGTATAGCGAGTGCCGGTGCCAAACACAACAACGGGGATGCCAGCCCCGGGCAAAGCACTTGAAAGTTAAGTACTGAAACAACTAACTTTTTAGACATGCAAATCCTTCGCTGGATGTAGTCATAAAGCTCTCTTCTTAGGTGGTTAATGAACGAGAGTGTGGCTGATGTTTTGTGCTTACTCCGAGACACCCTACCCTCCCTATAGGAGGCTATTTTGTTGTCCAAACCTCTGAAATTACGTTCTTGTTTCAGTGCAGACAGAAATCGCTCTTCCTCCCAATTATAGAACATGACAAGAATTCCCAGGCACAAGAATGAACGTCTATTCCCATCTGAGGATACACACATTAAGAGTTTCCATTTTCTTACCTATAAAAGCAGTTCAGTGGCAGTGCTTTGCTTCATTTTAGCCATGTGAAATTTGTGTTTACAACGTGCAGTAAGTGTGAGGATGTTATTTTTTAAATTATTAGCGCACATAAGGTGTCAGAAGTTCACAAGGGATGGGAATTATAAAATCACAATTTCACCTTCGAAAATGCACTATCTGGTACAATCAGACCACTCAGGTGAGAACTGATGAGGCAGTTGTTACCAACTCTTAATTATCTGGTTTATATAGTGGCCTGTGGCATGGCACCCTCTGAGGGATGCATCCTGGGCACCTTGCACATCATGTTCCTTCTGGTTTGTGGGAAGCTTTTGCTGTATGTGACAAAGAAGGAGAGATCACCTACATCTGCTTCTGGCTGTCGGAAGGCTTCAGAACTGAGCTTCTTTGAGATTTTTTTTCCTGCATGTTTTGTTGCTCTTCTCTTCAGAGGGTGTAGACAAACAAGGTGGGTAAATCCCATTTCAAAACGGCGTGGGTGCCATTACAGATGTTTCAGATATTATATCAAAATAAGTAGGGATATAGATACTCAGAATTTTGGTAGGGGCTGAGGTCCACATTTAACAGAAGATTTAGGTTTATTTGGGCTTTTATAAAAGTCCCTACTGGTGCCTGGAGGAAGCCAGGGCCTCACACAGCAGTTTGCAGTCCTCGGGGTTCCCTGATGTGCCTCAGCAGTGGCACTCTTGGGAGTCATCAGATGTCAGTGGCACACAGGTGCCAACATCACATGGGCCAATGTAACCTGGCCATCTGAGTCACATGAGAGTGCCACATGCAGGAGTGATACCCAAGGGCACCAGACAATTTGGGTTGAAACATCAGTGCAGTTTTAAAGAGGGCGATGCAAATAGAGGTTGCATTAGCAGAGGCTGCACTGGCATTTTATGACTGGACACACAGACAGAAAGAGTTCTGGGCTGCTTTGGGTCTCCCTGCCAGCATGGAAGAGATGTGCAACCACTGCAAAACTGCTGCGTGCCATACATAGAAGATTCTGGATCCATAAGAGAAATACAGAAGCAGGGTGAAAGGACATCATAACAAACATAACAAAAACTCCCTACCCTGGTTTGGCAGAAGTGACTGTATTCTCAGTCTCACTTAAGATGCTCGGAGGTGGCAAGAGACACAGAGACAAGCACGTGGAGAGGTCTTTTGTGGGCCGAGCCGAGCCGAGCCGAGCCGAGCCATGCCATGCCGAGCCAGACGAGCCGAGCCGACCGGAGCCGAGCCGACCCGAGCCGAACCGAGCAGCCCCGCTGCGCCTCGCCCTCGGCGGAGCGGCACGGCGGAACAGCCTCCGCCTCCCGTTAGATGGCGCTACAGACTTTCCAACCACGTGAAAAAAAAAAAAAATAGAGGGAAAAAAAACCGTAGTCTAATTGTCCGAATCTGGGGAGCTGAGACGTCCGGCAGCGCGATATCTCTTCCCCGCGGGGCTCGCCCGGTGCTGCCCGCACCGCGCCGTGGGGCTTCGGTCCCGGGGACCCGGAGCAATGCGGGGATGGGGCGAGCAGAGCCCCGGCGGTGAGGTGGGGACGGTGGGACGGCCTCCTCCTCGCTTTTTCTATCCCAAAGCTGCGTGTTACATTTGCGGAGCTCGTCGGGGTTTTGTCCGTTGTCATTTTCATCAGTTTCGCGTGTTTGCTTGTTTCGGGAGCCCCGCGTCTGGGGACTCGGCGGTGCCACAGTCCCCAAAGCCAAACCGTCCCGGTGGTGCCCCCCGGCCGCCCCTCTCCCCGTCCCGCTGCCCAGCTTCGTGGCACAGTGCAGAGCCCGAACCCCCCTCCCCCCCATGCCCTCCGTTCGGCTGCGAACTTTCCGCCGGGGTGAGTTCTCCTTTAAGAAAAGACACCGCTCCTTCTGCATATTGAACGCTGTTTGTCTGCAGCGCGCAGATGACGCGGGGCCGGAGCAGGACGGCTGGGGCGTAAATCACCGCGCTCTGCAATGGCCCCAGCGGGGAACCCCGTGCCATCTCCCCTTGTAAGTCAGCACCGGGAGCTGGGAGGGGGGATGCTGGTGCCGGGCGGGGCGGTGAGCAGCCTCCTTCCTATCGCAGCAGTGATAACGCTCTTTAGGGCCGGACATCTCGTCATTTATTTCCTCGTTTCTCCGTTTTCCGCACTCTGGTACCGCTCAGCCCGGCTACGTGTGGCTCTGTGGGGCGGACAGGAGGAGGGTCTGGGGGCTCCTTCCTGCACCCCCCGCCTGTGTGCATGTGGGCAGCGGAGCTCCGGGGTTCACTTCAGCCCCGGGGAGGGGAGCAGGAGGAATCGTCACACCCCGAGCAGCACAGGGCTCGGCCGTCCCGTCGGGGCTCCCCTCCGCCTATGGGGTCAGCCTGGGGCTGCACTCGGGAGGAGGGAGGGAGCGCGGAGCGAGACTCCCAGCGGTTCCCCGGCTGTTAGGGAACGAACTCGTTGCAGTTCGCCATCCGAAGTGCGGTGCGGTGGAGGCGTGCCTTCAAATTGAGCCGCTTCTCGGTCCGCACTGGGAAAAGCAGACATGTGTCCTCAATTGTGCCGTATGAAAAACCCGACTAGGTACTTTATGATTCCATCTGGAGAAATTAAAAGCCCGGAGCTGTAATGTTTATTCTTACATAGTTTACAAAAAAAAAAAAAAAAGGGGGGGGGGAGGGGGTGGGGGGGAAATGTGTGAGACACATGTCTCCGCATAGAACCAAAGTGCTTTCCCTTCTGGTTAAAAAGTTGCATGCAAATGTTTTCGTTTGAGCGCTCGCCGCCACCTGTACTTCTGCTTCGCGGCGAAACTTTTCCCGGCGCTGGTGCGGCGGCACCAATAGTCCTTATTAATGAATTAATTATTATTATGGCTGCTGAATTGACTTAAAGTGCTTCGGAGGCCAAACTAATCCATGTTAATCAGTTACAATTAATTGTGTTTCAGCTGCCGCTTTAAACACGCTTTCCAAGATAGGGGAAAGAGGAGGCTGCGGATGGGGAGGGGGACGCTTGGGTGTACCCCCCCCCCCCCCCCCCGGCACCACGAGGCTTGGGAGAGCGGCACAGCCCTGTCCTCGTGCCCACGTCGAGGTGCGCAGAGGTGCCAAAGGGGAACTTCGGTGCCATACCGCCTCCCGGAGCAGGGAATACGGGGTCCCGGAGGAGATTTCGCTCCGGAGTTTGCGTTGTGCAGAGCGACAAAGAAGCATCGGGGAGCAGCGAGGCTGATGTGTGCCCCGCGGAGGGGCTGCATCCCTGCCCGGGGCTGCTGGAAGGGGGAGAGAGAGAAAAAAAGCCCCTCAGGGAGCAGCAGCAGTTGGCTCTGAGAGTGGGGCGAAGTCTTGGGGAACGCCGAGGGGGGCCGATCACCGCTTGCCCGAACCCCAGGGGGAAGCCTGCAGTCGGGGTGCCACTCCTCGGCTTTTTCCTTAAGAGTGACTGCCTCCAAAGTAAGGGACGTGGGAAGGGGCGGGGGATGGAGAGCGGCCGCTCCCCACATCTCCCTCGGCCACGGCCACACGAGGGGTCCCCAAAGGCTGAGCCCAAAGCACAGCGTTGCCACCCATTCCTACCCCATCACTCAGTATGATTCTTTTTTTTTTTCTTTCTTTTCTCTCATGTTAGTATGCCAAATGGCAATTGAGGAACTGTAGTCTGTCCCATCCTCTCTGGAATTGGGTTCTTGGTGATTTTTTTTTTTTTTCCAGTTTTACTTTTTTCTTCTCCCACTCCAACTCTCAATGTGTTTTGCTGCTGTTGGTTTGGTTTTCTCATCTCATTCACTCTGCTCAGCCTCTGCTGAAGACACCGAATCACCCTTGCCCTGTGCCTGTGGACAGACCTTGGTGGAGAGCAATTGAAGAACCCAACCAAGCTATTTCTACCTGCAAGGGAGCAGAGTGTGCAGCCTCCCACTCTCACTCCGTAATCGAACACAGCCATAACTCAATGCAAACTGTGGAGAGAGGCGTTTTCCACGTGACAGAAGATGATGGAGGAGATGTCCCACTCCTCGTACCTCGTGGGATCGTTCCCTCTGTCTGCGGTGGTGCTGTCCTTCTCTCAGAGGTGCAGGAAACAGATTCCCACCTTTGGTCTCCCACCAAAGCGAATTGCTTTTGGCGCAGCACTCACCCTAACTAACTTTCTCCCCGTATTTATTTATTTGGTTGCAGGAGGAAAAAAAAATAATAAAAATAAAAATAAAACTGAAACGTCCTTGCGTTCGTGGAGGCATTTTATCGTCGAGGCAGCTCTCATGCATGAGCTGATTGCCGGGATCTATTTGCATGCAGCTGCGAGCCCTCGGCCCGGCTGCTGACCGCCGCGCATAAAGGGCCGCGGGGCCGCCCCAGCGGGGCACGGCCTGAGGGCGGGGGCAGGAGGCGGCCTCGCCCCGCGCTCCTGCCGGGGAGAAAACTGCCGGCACAGCCCGCAGAGGGACGGGGCCCCCGGTCCCCAGGCTGCAGGTGCGGGAGACACAACGAAAGGATCTCCCGCTGGCCCAGGAAAAGTTCCTTCCCCCCTCGTCCCCCCAGCGTGTGTCCAAGGGACGAGCGCTGGTAGCAATCTCTCAGTGGAATTTTCAGTGCTTTGAAAATTCCACTTGTTTTGATGCTCTTTTTTCCCCCTTTTTAGCTGCTTCCAGCCCAGAAGGGACGAGGCAGCCCTCTACCTTCGAAACGAGGGCTTTGGTACCAAACTAGCTCCCCCAGTCCTCTTCCCAACGCACGCACACGCATTTAAAGGACGGATTCGGCTGCGCCCAGGACCACTGCGTGTCCCTCTAGGGGCCCCCATCCGCCTCGGGCTTTGCCACCGGATCTCCTCCATCCCCTGGAGGTTCCCCGGACTGGAACCTGCTCCCAACCCGAACCCAACGCGAGCAAAAGCGGCAGCCTCGCAGCGCGGCTCCACGGGGAAACCCACCCCACGCAGGAGCAAAGGGGAGACCTCATGCACTCTCTCAGCTCCACGCAACCCCTCGGCCGCCCCACGCCGTGCTCACAGCGCTTGGGAAGGGTTGTGGGGGGGGTGATCGCCTCCCATTTGCCCTCAGCCCCGTGGAGGGCACCGTAAGGAAGTGGCAGCAGCGAGAAGCGAGGGGAACAGCAGGAAGGGACGGAGCCGAGCGCAGCTCCTTGCGAAGCGGGGGGGAGACGGGGGACTGTCCGCTTGGCTTTGGGGTTTGTTTCCCAGTGGATTCGGGACAATGGCCGGAGCGTATCACTCGTTCCCGTGGGCAGTGCCTCCCTGTATGGCGTGAGGATGCAGTTGGGGGTCGAGGAACAAAGCGTACCAAGGTAACGGGTCCCCTCCCTTTGTTTATGCCATTGTTCGCGACGGGACTCCCTCCGGCCCCGCTGCGAGGCGTCAGCGAGGACCTGACCAAGCAGCAGCACCATGGGAGAACCCAAAGCAACCCCACCGCCACAAGGACGGCACCGAGCCCAAGGGCTGTAGAGTACGATCTGCCTCCTCGGGGCTGCCGTCCCCAGATAACCACCTGCCGTCCTGGCATCAATCACCTCCACATCCATCGCCATCAGCTCGGGAAGACGCCAGCGCTCAGACCAATATCAGAAGGAAGGGAAAGAGCGTTGCATTCACACGCACGCTGCCTGAGCGTGACAGAGCTCTCACCATCTTAACAACAACAAAAAAGAACCCTAACCAAATAATTCTCTTAATTACAATAACCTAACGGGTGCAGAAACCTGAGCGTTTGTTGACTCATTTTCTTCTCCTCGAGGTAGCGGATGGTATTTAAAGTTCAACACTTCTCACAGTGCCTTGTTTGGTTTAATTTCCCCGACAATCTCGGCGATTTCAGCAAACGGAGTGAAGAATTTTGGTACACATTTGAGTATGGATCTGCATAAAACACAGAAGAGAACAGAAGTGGGGAGCAGAGGTTTTCTTGTTTTACGAGGAGAAGGAAATATGTGTTTGCATGTGTGTGTGAGGAGGGTGAGAGTGAGAGAGAAACAAATGGAAACCCTTCCACGTCAGTCTGTGGCTTCAGCGTGGACTCTGGAACAAACATCTATTGGATCTCTTTGAGCAAAGTCCCACTTGGGCAGATGGGGCCCTGTTGTGAATGAGAGATCCAGAAGATGAAAGAAATGTGTGGAGCTCCAGCACAATCCTTCAGTCACCCATTCCTTCCCCCCCCTCCCACACCCCTGCTTTTAGGAAGATTAGTTTCAGCTCTGCTTTTCTGGGCCCATTTTCTGTCGAGGAAGGGCTATCACAGTGATCAGTGCCCAGCGGTTCTCATTCCTTTTATACGTGGTAAATATTCGGGTTGCCTCGAATTTGGCAAGGAGGTGGAGAACGGATCCCAAACCCAACCTCTGGTGTCTACCTCCTCTGGCTCCCACCTGCACACAGACGGGTGGGAAAAACCCCAAAGAAACAAAGAAAAGCAGCCAAAAGAACCCCAGCCCCACACCCTCCTTATAACCACGCACTCATTTGGGGTATTTCAGCTTTGGACAAGTGGTCTACCTGGCTGCGTGGGACCAGCCTGGAGAGCGGCGGGGATCCAGCTGGAAGCAGAGCCTGCAGCTGAGCGAGCACCGCGCATCGGCCCGACGGAGCTGGCAGCAGAACGTCGCCGAGCACTTCCAAAACTAATAACAAAAAGGTTACTATATATAAAAGCCTCACTACATCCCACACCGCCTCAAGTTGTTTAAATTTTGAGTTTATGCACATAAATATAGCAGCCATGCGGTTCCCCATTAGCCAGCCCTTGCTTTTTTAAAGAAATTCATTTCAATTTGAAAGGATGGCTCAGGGACACGGGACAGTCAGCAGTGCTTGGGATTTCTGCACTCAACCTCAGGACCTCAGAAAGAAAGAAGTCTGCCTGTGCTATTTCACACGCACATCTCTGAGCCTTGACATTGGGTTTAGAGCGGGCCTACCAGGGACAAGGCCTCCGTCCTCAGTTTTTTCCTCCCTTTTAACACGTTTCCCCTGTTCCCATCCCAGCTCCCTCTGAAGAGGGAATAGTTCTGCTGGCACCCCACGTGTGGACCTTGCTGGCACAACAGTGGGACCTGAAGGCACCATCCCCATAGGCAGCAATCCTACCCACAGGACAGTGAGGGAACACGTGGGGTGCCCAGACACCTGGCATGAAATCCACCCCAAGCTGCCACTAAGGAAAGTTTGTTCCTAAACCAAACTCTCTATGGGATTCAGTGCTACTGTCAAATGGGTTCCAACCACCCCAAACCTACAATAAAGACCTCCACTCAGTATATGGCCGCTTTGCCAGTGAGTGTGCCTTGCTGAATCCCTCTATTTGCCTTGGAGGTGTCACGCTGATGGAGCGCTGCCTCCTTACCCCTCAATAGGAACAATTCAGGAAAGTTCTGTTTAGCTTTATTGCCCATGTAGCTGCAGAAACATGTGCTATCAGAAACAAGCCCATGTTGGAAGGTATCATTTTCAACATGTGAGTGGGAAACATATGCACTGGCACAGTCCTACTGCTCTGTAAGGGCTGCGCTCAGATTTTGGCTTTTAGTCTCAACTCTGTTATGGAGATGCAAAATGGAAGGGAACGCGCTTATTTGTGCTGCATCCTCATGATAGTCATCCTATAACCGTTAGGAAAAGAAGCAAAACACTCTGCTGGAGCTCTAGGCGAACCCGACACTGGGTGGACTCAAGGCTTCACAGATTCTCACTTCACTGCCTCTCTTCCCTTTGGATTTGTTATATAGGATTTTTTATTTTTTATTTTTTGTCCACTGTTCTATGTTTTAAAGTAAGTAGAGGCCAAATCCTGCTGGGAGAGCTCTCTCCCTCCACCACAAACTCATGTTTGGAAGATGCTTCCCCCTCCAAGCCAATATTCCCCTTCCAGAGGAGAAAAGAAAATCTTTAAAGAGAGCCGTGGGGGGGATCCCTGGTTCCTTGGTGACCTTCCTACAGACAAACCCCATGGAAAAACACGTCTGCACCAAAACAGTTCAACATGGTTTGGAGTCCATACAATTGAGGATCCATTTTAGCGCTTTCAAAGGGTAAAATAAAATAAAATAAAATAAAATAAAATAGCAGGGAGAATAAGTTTGGACTTAACCGTTTGCTGCTGAAAAAGGCACCACAGGCAAAGCCTCAGCTGTCAGCAGCATGAGTGTGCCTGTCCCAAAGGCAGTCTTTTCCACGAGGGAGGGGACCAGAGACACACAATGGCACACAAAAAGCACTGAGCTCTGCCAGCAGCACCCTGTGCCCACACCGTGTACAGTGCCCGGCCTGCTGGGGTGGCACGCAGCAACCTGGGCTGGGCAGGGAGGTTTGGGAGTGTTGGAAACGTATATACACACAGAGGGCTGTGTGTGTGTATACATCTTTATATATAGATCTAGATGTAGGTGTAGAGTCTATGTTTAAACCCTCCTATATATACACACAGCCCTCCTCGGATGAGGTCATTTTCCCATATAGATGGGATTGGGTGCGCGATGCCAACATCCATCGCCAAGATCCTTCATCTCCACAGATCTGAGACAACACCAAGCACAGAAGTGGGACTACACTGGGGAGGGAGATACACACCCGAGAGACACAGGCTGTGTGAGGGGCCCTTCAGGCTCCTCTCCTACCCGAGCACCCGCTCACCCCATGTCCAAAGCCAGCTCAGAGCAGGGCTGGATCTGCACCCTCAAGTTTTTGCCCCCCCCCCCCCACCCCATCCCTTTCCACAACGATTTCTTCTATTGCACCATTCGTTAACATACAGATATATCTTCCCCCCTGCCTCCAAATGTCTCAATGGTTTCGGATTTGGGAGAACGGCTGAGGGCAGGGGGGGAGAGATGCTGCCTGAACGGAGTGCTTTGGAAGCTTTCGCCTTCCAGCTTCCGGTGGCACCGACAGACAGCTCCATCAAAAAAGTGGTTTTCCAGTGCTCTCGAAAAGCCGTTATTTTTTTACATCGCTTTTAGGAAGATGGATTAACAAAACATCGCGTTTCAAGCCACTCTGATCTGTAATTAAACGGAGGAGCCGGTTTGTATTCTCCTATGGCTTTTACAGAAGTTGCAGTGATCCAAAGTCAGGTTGCTGTGTCAGAGTGGCATTTTTATTAATGAGAACACAAAAAGCTTGCATATTCTTAGCCCGGCTTGAATTTAGTTGCTAAGCAACCGCTGTATGGTAATTCATCCGCGAAATTTAAATCTTTCAGAAAGGACGCTGCGCTCTGCTCAATGCTCGCCACGAGGAAAACAACCGCGTGGGACCCGCGGCAGCTGCCGCCTCGTCGCCCTCCGCCCCGGGACGGCCCCGGCCCGGCTCCGCCGCCCGCGGACTGCCCGCAGATGCCCGGGAGGCTGCGACAGGGAGGCGGGAGAGACCCGGTCAGCGCTGCCCCGTCCACCCGAGGCCGCTTCCCACGCGTGGGCGCCGCCGGTTCTCTGAGCGCGGCCCCGCTGTTCGCTTGGAGCGCGGCCGGCGGTCACCCCTCCGCTTTTTTTTTTTTTTTTTTTTTTTTTGTCTCGCCAAAGAGTCTCGGCCAAAAAAGGAGCTCCCTACTGCTGTGTCATTGACACCGCGGGGTCGCTCGCTGCCTTTCTTTTCGCCTTTCTCGAGCCTCTCGTTGAAACCTGCGCCCGTTCCATTATTCCAAAATGCAACTGAAAATACCTCGCGGGGACCCGGAGCTGAGGCTCTGCCATTCGCTCCTCACTGCGCTCCCTGCCCCGAAGCCGCACCCGGGGCCGTCACTTGTTGCGTCCCCTTGAGTTTGAGACAAGGAGAGAACGGAGGGCCCCCACCCGCAGTCGCAGCCCCGCGCAAACGGGGAGCGATGCGTGCGCACCTGCACAGATGTACACAGCAGCGGCGGCTTGGAGGTGTCCATCATTTATTACAAAAATAAACGAATAAATACAACAAGACGTTGTTGCTTTCGACGGGATAAATATTTTACAAATATATCATTTAAGAAAACAAAACAAAACAAAACAACTTAAATCGAGTTGTTAAAAAATTATTTGAGATGTTACATTTACTGATTGAATAACCAACAGTATGTACTGCTTTTCGTACCAGAACCGATTAGTCTACTTGTGAAACCATTCACACAGAGCAGGTGACGAGCAGAGCGGTGCGCACACACGAGGCACGAAACACGGGGGCTCTTTTGGGCTTATTCCGATGGGAACAGCTGCCCCGAAACCAACGCGGAGCCTTTTGCTGAGCTCCGGACACACGCGGACGGCGGCTGCAACGCACCTGAGGGGACGGAGTGGGAGCGTTCGGCCGGAGTGGGGAGTTGGGGGGTGGGAATGAGGAGCATAAAGTGATTCCGACTCGGGATGGCCCGGGCTGAGCGATGGGAACTTTGTGGGACGTTGGTTTTAGAGATAGGGGAAAAAATGAGGAAGAAGAAGAGGGAGGAAGAGAAAAACGATACCGACTCAGTTCCACGAACAGAACGCTGATATTATAAATGGAAACAATTACTGAGTGCGTTAGGAGATGCGGCGGTACACAACAATATTTTCATTATTTAGACGTGTCACGATACGAGCCCGAACGCAGCGCCCTCAGCTCTCACCTATCCCGGTTATCTCTGACGTTCCCAAATACATTCAGAAGACTCAGCTGGGGGCGGAGGGGGGGGGAAGGGAAGGAGGAGGAGGGGTGCTGACCACGGCCTCACTTTTCTCTCACAATAACTCCGCAAAACGGGCGCATCTGGCAGAGTCCGCACAGCCGAGCGCTGCTGCCCCGGCCCAGCCTCGGCCCCGGCACGCCGCCGAGGCCGTCCTTTAACAGCACACCGAGCGAAGCCGAACTCCAGCCCTTTGTGACCGCACAAACATGGGCACCAAACACCACCGAGAGATGTGCAAGGTCCCTCTCTATGGCTGATATTCGCCTGCGGAAAACCCAGTTTCCCCGGCCCGGAGCTCCGGGAGGCAAACAAAGAACCTCTGCCGTCACCCTCCTCTTTTCCTTCCCCTTTTTATTTTATTCTAAATATTTTTTTTTCCTTTTTTTTTTTTCTTTTTTTTCTTTCTTTTCCCCCTCTCCTTTCCTTCGTGCCAATGAGACCATTGCACAAACCCTTCGAATGCTGCCATATGTCGCGATCCGGCGATACAACACCCGGCGCACGGCCACGATTCACGGGCTGACACCGCCGGCTACGACCGCTCGGGAGGGATAGGAGGGGAGGAAGGAGCCGCGGGCTCCGTGCCGCTAACGGAGAGCACCCGCAAAGCTGCTGGGGGTTCGGCCCGTCCCCACCGCTTCCCCGCTCCGCAGCGCAGCGGCCGATGCGCACCGTGACGCGTTCGGCGCACCGATGTGACAGAGCTGCTGCTGCTGCTGCTGCTAAGGGAGCACGGTTCACCCAGAGCCCGAGCCCCAGCAACAGCAGCAGCAGTTAGAGCGTTGTGTGCGGTGGGTTGGAAGCAATCCCCTTGGGCATCCTTCCTGGGGAAAAGAAAAAGCACCTTCTCCAGACACCCCGCAGATAAATCAGGTACAAATCTTTCCAGAGACAGATAACGCGTCAAAACAACGCACGGCTCTCCCCCTACCCCACCTTCCCCCTCCCATTCGTTTGAACGACACCGAACTTTTGGCAGCACCGCCGTCTCCTTCAGCCCCCCCCCATTCCCCCCAACCCCCCTTTCCCCCCTCCCCGCTCCGCAGCGTCACACGGCGCAGCCCCGCGGCTCTGCGCTGTCCCTTTCCGCGGGGCCCCGCGCAGTGGCCGCACTCAGCGCAACGCCCTCCGCCCCCGGCGCGACCACCGTTGAACTTTTTCTCCGGCCCCGCGTCGGATGCAGCAGACACAAGAGTCGTTCATTCTAACAAATTTATTTTCTCAATCGGCTCTTACGGAATCACTACTCAAATTAAATTACAATCAAATTATCACATCAAAAGATACCCTTATTACCTAACAACTGTCCATAGTTTCATTTCATTTTGATTTGTGCTCGTCTGAAAAAAACACGTAATACAAGATCTGGGGAAAAAATAAATTACCGTTTTGCAGCAGTTCATAGGTATTCTGAATAAAATATTAAAAGAAGTCATTTAATGAAAATATAAAGCAAATTTTTTTTTTTTTTTTTTTTTTTTTTTTTTTTTTTTAGATCAACAACGGATCTAACAATTCTATATTGCCGTCTTTTTGAAAAGTCTGTTTATTAAAACCTACCAAAAACACTGCTTGGAAATGGCAGTATTATATAATCACATCCACAGCACCCATTCAATCAAAGTTGGCAACGGATTTAGGAGAGGAGAAGTTCAGATAAGTGCAGCTGCAGATGCTCAGTCCTTCTAAATCCCTTTATCTGAATCAGTCCAGAAATAAAAAATAAAAATATTAATAAAAAAAATATTAGCAGTGGATTTTTTTTTTTAATTTTTTTTCTTTCTTTTTTTTTTTTAATGACTCTTCCGTGATGATTGGCAGCCGTCAGGAGCGGGACTGTGGCAGCCCCGAACGGTTTCCCTTCCTTTCGCTGCTCCCTTAATTCAGCGCAGTCCTTCTATGGAGCTCCAACTTTAGGGACCAGCGGCCTCTCCACCCCCCCCCCCCCCCCGGTTTCTGTCTGTTCCCCCACCCCCCCTCCCACCCCCCTCTCTCCTCGGGGTCAGTTCGGTGTGCGGGCATGTATTCCCATAGTTTTGTTCTATAGCTATACCTATATATATAGATAAATATATATATATGTATTTGCCTCCCTACGCAGTCTGCTTGTTTTTAGTGCTGTGTGCATATTTTCATTATTATTATTATTATTATTATTTTCTTCCTGGAAAAAAAAAAAAACAAAAAAAAACAAAGTGGCCCTTCTCATTTTGCAGAATATATCGCTTTATAGATATCTATGTTCCCAGAGTGGGTATCTGCCTTGCACCAAAATCCTACGGTTTGGCCAAGGAAAACAGAGGTGCTGGCACGCAGCAGGCCCCCTCTGATTGATCACATCGCTTTGCTTCTGCTTCCCTTTCTTTTCTTTTCTTCCTTTTTATTTTTTTTATTTTTTTAATGGATCGCTCCCATTGTGAAAAATCAAAATAAAAAAAAAGAATAAAAAGAAAGAAAATAAATAAAGAAAACAAAGGAAAAAATAACAAAAAAAAAAGAAAAAAAAAAGGAGGGAAGGGGTAGAGGAAAAGGAGGGGAGGGGAAAAAAAAAAGTTTCCGTGATTGAGAGAAGAGCCCTTTGGGGATAGGAGAGAGCAAGGGGGGAGGAGGGAAGAGGTGCAGACCCCATCGCTGCGAGAGGGGCTCAGGGGGGGGAAGGGAGGGAGGCGAAAAGCAAAAACCCGAACAGAAACCCAAGGCAGAACCCACCCGGCCGAGCCCTCTTCCCACAGCAGCCCCCGGCACATCTGCAGTTTTGGTGCATTACGCATCTCCACCCCGTTCTCCCAACGCAGCGGAAACGCTCTCGCTCGGCTCGACCTTTCCCGGCGCTCCCTCTCGCTATCGATCCCGTATAGACAGATAGATCCAGGCGCCCGCCTCTATCCGTACATATACCGACACGGGCGGCCCGAGCGAACCCGGACCGCGCGCGCGTGTGTGTGTGTGAGTGCGTGCGTGCGTGCGTGTGAGTGTGAGTGTCCGTGTCCGTGTGTGTGAGCGCGGCGTTCGCCACCGCCGCCGCCGCCGCCGCCGCCGCCGGAGCTCTCCCGGCCCGGCCCCGCGGAGCCCCGCTCACTGCACGCCGCTCTGCAGTCCGTGGTGAGGGGGCGGCGTGTCGGAGCTGACGGCGCCGACCTGCGAGTAGACATCGTCGGGGGTCTGCTGCTGGATCCCCGGCGGGGTCATGCGTTTCTCTTTCTGCCTCCGATTGCAAAACCAAACCCTGACCACCTCCTTCTCCAGCTGCAGGCTGTCCGCTAGGTTCGTAATCTCCTGGGCGGAGGGCTTGGGGCATTTCAGAAAGTGGCTCTCCAAGGCCCCCTTGACACTCACCTCGATGGAGGTCCGCTTCTTCCTCTTCCTGCCCTGCGCCGCGATCTTGTCGATGCTGGTGGGGCTGCCGGTGGAGGAGTCGGCTTCCTCCAGCCACTTGTTCAACAAAGGCTTCAGCTTGCACATGTTCTTGAAGCTGAGCTGCAGGGCCTCGAAGCGGCAGATGGTCGTCTGCGAGAAGACGTTGCCGTACAGGGTGCCCAGCGCCAGCCCCACGTCGGCCTGCGTGAAGCCCAGCTTAATCCGCCGCTGCTTGAACTGCTTGGCGAACTGCTCCAGGTCGTCCGAGGTCGGCGTGTCCTCGTCCGAGTGCGCCTCGTGGCTGTTGACGGCGCCGTGGTGCGGCGCGTGGTGCCCGGGGTGCGGGTGGTGGTGATGGTGGTGGTGCCCGGGATGCTCGCCCAGCTCCGCCGTCTCGCCGCCGCGCACCAGCCCGGGGTGCACCAGGCTCTGCCCGCCGCCCGCGGGGCTCAGCATGCCGTTCACCGTGAAGCCCCCGGGCTGCGAGTAGAGGAGCGACTGCTGCTGCTGCTGCCCGCCGGCCATGGCGGGCAGGTGGGCGGCCGCCGCCGCCGCGCCCCAGGCCGCGGGGTGCCCCTGGTGCGGGGGGCCCAGGTGGGGCGGCCGGTGGTGCAGCGCCGCGCCCGCGTGCAGCTCCTCGCGCCCGCCGCCGCCCTTCACGTCGGGCGGCGGCGGCGGCGGCGGCTGCTGGGGGCTGCCCGTCATGCCCACGGGGCTGCCGGACCAGGGCGAGCCCGCTTCGGCGGCGGCGGCGGCGGCGGCGGCGGCGGCGGCGGCGGCGTGGGGCAGGGCCGTCACCCACTGGTGGGCATGGCTCAGCATATGGCCGCCGTTGCTGGCGGCCATGGCGCCCGGCATGAAGTCGCTCTGGACCATCTTGGCCGCCGGGTCGCCGCGGTAGCCGCCCGCCACAGAGGTGACGGCCACGCCGCCCGGCTGCATGCCCCCGCCGCCGCCGCCGCCGCCGCCGCCGCCCGAGTCGGCGTGGACGATGGAGCCGGCCGCCAGGATGCCGTTGCCGGGGAGGTAGGGGTTGGAGGTGGCCGCGGCCATCCCGCGCCCGCCGCCCGCCGCTCGCCCCCGCCGCGCCGCCGCCGCCGCCGCCGCCGCCGCGCCGCCGCCGCGAGCGCCCTTGCCCGGCGCTGCCGGGGCCGCTGCCGGGGCCGCCGCCCGCGCCGCCGCCGCCGCCTTCCCAGCGTCGCCGGGGCGCCGGGCGCGGGGTTCACCTGCTAGCGCCGCGCCGCGCTCCGCTCCGCCCGTCCGCCGGCCGTCCTGCGCTGGGCGAGCGCCGGGACTGCTCGCCTGCTGCCGCTCGGTGCTGCCGGTGCCGCCGGGGTGATGATGGTGGGGTCGTTGGTGGTGGTTGTTTGTTGTTGTTGTTGTTGTTGGTTGGTTGTTGGTTTTTTTTTTTTTGGCTTTTCTCTCTCGTTTTCCGGGGGGAAAAAAAAAATAAAAGGAGATTCGCGCTTTTCTCTCCTCCGCCTTCTTCTCGCCCGACTTTGCCGCCGCTCGCGGGGAGGAAACCAAACAAAGGCTAAAAAGCGGCCGGGAGTGGGGGGGGGGGGGGGACCGGCGAGCCCCCGCGCTTCGCCCCGGCGCTCCCCTAGGAGTACATCTCCGCCGCGCAGCCTTCCCCGCTCCGAGCGAAACTTTTCCTCCTCTTCCTCCTCCCGGCGCGGAGCGGGAGGGGAGGGGGGGGGGCGGGGGGGATCTCTCGTCCTCTCTCTCCGGCTCTCCTCTCCTCCTCGCTCTCGGTTCGCTCTTTTATTCGCAAGTTTCGCCGGCGTCCGAAGCAAACTTCCCGCGGTGATGCTGCTGGCGGTGATGATGCATTTCTCAAAGTTGCGCCGCCGCCGGAGCGCTCAGTGCCCCGCGCAGGCAGCGCCTCTCCGCTGCCCTTTCTCCGCAGCCCCGGCCCGAGCCAGGCATGGTCTCTCCCTACGTCTCCTCGAAGCGTTCGGATTAAGGAAAAAAGAGAGGGAAAAAAAAAAAAAAGTCAAAAAGAAAAAAAAAAAGAAAAATCCCAAAGTTGGGTTCTCTCGGCACCTCGCGGGTTGTTTCTCCCTCTCGCGCTCTCTCTCTCTCTCTCTCTCGTTCTCTCTCCCGTTTCGTTTCGCTTTTTTTTTTTTTTGGTGTTTGTTTTGCTTTTTTTTTTTTTTTTTTTTTTTTTTTATTTTAATTCCAGCAGTTGGTCGAGGGAGGAGGAGGAGGAGGCGGAGGAGGAGCGCCTTTGCCGGAGAGGTGTGCGTATGTGTGTGTGCATATATGGTATCCTTTATACACTAACTCCGGCGGGGAACTTGGCTGCCGGGCTGGCTGCGCACACTGCCGGGGCCGGAGTCCCGCCGCTCTCCTCTCCCCGCCTCCCTCTCCCGGGCCGTGCCCGCTCCCTCCCCTCCCTCCTACCGCCCTCCCCGCTCGGGGCCGCCCGGCCCCGCTGCTCGGCGCCCGCCCGCCGCCGCCCCCGCCGATTGGCCGCCCGCCCCGTGACGGACAGCGCGGCCCCCCTTCCGCCCGTTCCGATTGGCTGCCTTTTAATTTAGGCAAAGCTGGAAGTGCCCCCCCCTCTTCCCCCCCCCCCCCCCCCCCCCCACTTCTCCTCTCCTCTCCTTTTTTTTTTTTTTTTTCCTCCGCCTCCCTTTCCCCTCCCTCCCTCCTTCCTCCGTCCCTGCCCTCCTCCCCTTAACTCTTCGCGCCCGGCGAGCGGGGGGGGGTAAGGAGGGGGGGGGCACCATAATTAATGACAACAACAATAACAGCAGCACCAGAGACAACAGCACCATCACCACCTTTATGCTCCCTCCTCCCCATCCTATCTCTTTGCCCCCCACCCCCCATCTCTCTCGGGATGCTTCCCCCTCCACCCCCCGGTTTCATTCTTCCCCCTATTTCTCCCTTTGTCTGCCCCCGGGGCCGCCCCGTCGGGAGGGAAAGGGGTGGGGGGAAGGACAGGAGGGAGCCCCGAGCGGGCGGAAAGGGTTAAGGGGGGCGGGGGGAAGGCGAGATGCGCCCAAGCGGAAACGCCGCGCACGGGCGGCCTCAGTGAACCGAGGGGGAAAAAGAAAAAAAAAAAAAAAAAAGAAAAAAAAAAAGAAAAAAGAAGAAAAGAAAAAAAAAAAAAGGGAAAGTGGCGACGACAACAACAGCGCGGGCGGACGGAGCGCTCCGCGGGGACTGACAGCGCAGGGGCACCGCTCGGACGTTCGGCGTTCCCACGCCACGCGTGTGCGCCCCGGAGAGCGGGGGAACCCCGCGGGGAGAGCGGTGGTGAACCCCGACAGAACGAGGTTGGGTGGGGGATGGAAGGGGGGTTACTTTCGGTGTCCCCAAAGGTCTTCTGTTTTATATTTCTTAAAATGTATAGCAAAGCCTCAACACAGATTCCATTGACTCAATGGGAGATCTCCAGGTGCAGCCGCTCGAGCGCTCCGTGCCAGAGCCCCGTGTTTTCCTTTCCAGCCGATTTTGCTTGGATCGGGCTCAAAAAGCCGAGCGAGTCTCGTGGTTTTGTTTACACTGAATGGGGAGGATAGGAGCGGTGCCATGGGGCCGTCTTTCATTAATATACAGTGAGGATTTTGTCTAAATTACCGCTATGAATTTCACAGTGCGCGCTTTCAAAAGCCGTCTCAGGTGGCCCGATGGAACGTGATAGCGCCTCTGCAAACAGATCCACGTCTGAACATAGAGGGAGGGGGGGAGAAGCCCCCCCCAATAATAATAATAATAATAATAATAATAATAATAATAATAAAATATATATATATAACCTTCCCCCCCCCCCCCCCCCCCCCCTCCCGAGAGCAGCAGCAAAATAAGGCTGCGGCGGGAGCAGCGCCTTTTATTTAAAAGAAAAAAAAAACCCAACTTAGTTCCCCAACTCTTCCCGCCCCCTCCCTCGCGGAGTGTGATTGTTTTGTCTGGAAAAAAACCCAAAGTATAACAAGGGGAGAACAGTTAGTGCTGATTTCCATTTGCATAAATTTTCATATATTTTGGTGAAAATAATAGACGGGCGGAGAGCGGGGCTCGGCGGAGTCAGTGAGAGGGAAAAGCGGAGCGGGGAGAGCCGCGCCGGAGCCGAGAAGGCGCGGTGTGCCCCCGTCACCCCATTAAAACCCCAAATTAAAGCAAAAACGTATCTCCTCAGTGCCGCGAGTGCGCTCGGTAAGTGCTTGGCATTTTTTATCTACTTTTCTTGTCTGTTGGATGGGTGTTTTCAACAGCTTTAGGACAAGGCGGGGAAATCCACGGCAACAGCCTTAAAAAAAAAAAGGGGGGGGGGGGGGGAGGAAAGAAAAAGGGGAAAAAAAAAAATCTCCACCAAACTGCACCGTGGTGAAATATTCCATCCAGCGCGGATTGGTTCCAGCGCTCGGGTGGCACAGCGCTTCCTCGGGGCTGGGGAGGCTGCTGGAGGCTGCTTCACTTTTCATTATTGTAACTCTCGGGCCTGGGGTGGGTGGGTGGGTGGATGGGGGGCGGAGTGGGGGGGGGTGGGATGGGGGTGGGGTGGGGGGGAGATGAGAAAAGGTCTGGAAAAAGCACCGCGTTATGCGTGCGGAGGGCAGCGCGGGGGCGCGGGCCGGGCCGGCACCTGCTGCCCCGGGGGCGTGCAGGGGGTGAACGCCGTGAGGAGGGGTTGTGAGGTCCGGAGATGGGAGGGAGGTGAGCAGCGAGAGCGGAACTCCTCGCTCGGGCCCGAGGGTTCCGGGGCAGCGTACCCAAAGCAGAACCCACAGCGCTTGGGGTCAGCGCCGTCGGTACCGCGCTGTGTAATGTAGGGTGAAAGCAGTAGGCCCTGTAACGCGCTTGAAAACTTCTCCCGGCTTCGATATCCCGTGACGCGACTTGCCTTTATTTTCATTTTTCTGCACTATTTTCAATACATAGATATATTCCCCCCCCCGCACCCCCCCGAGCTTCCCCCGACCTCCACCCTCCTCCCCCCGCCGCTGCTCTTTTGGACGCGCGATCCTCGCCGTCACCCTAATTCCCTCGCATGAGTCCTTTGGCAGCGGTCGATGGGCAGATCAATGGGGGTTGGGGGGCCCGGGAGGTGTCGGTTTCCGCGCGGGGGGAGCAGAATCGCTCATTTTCCACTTCTCGCCACCGCCCGGCGCTCCTTTGAGCGGGGTTAACTCTGTGCGCTCCATCGGAACAGATGCCGCATAGAGCTGCTCCCTCCCGATCATTTGTTTCCTTGATGGGGGAACATTTCTGAGCAGAACATATTGGTTGCCATAGAGAAAGAAATAAAAGGAAGAACACTAGTCACATTAAGCTATATGTTTGTGCACTGGGCTTTAGATAAAAGGGCCCCAGTTCGGCCAAAGAGAGCGCAGCCAAACCAGAGCCCCTCCGCTTCCCCCGAACCACCTCGCTTTTCTCGGGGACTTTTACAGTTGAAACATGGAAGCTAATTTTATTGGTCCTCGTTAATTTTATACGACACGGCTTGCTGCACAAAACCAACTTTCCGAGAGCTCCCGGGGAGGCGGGAGGACGCCAGGGGGCGCCGTGGGGCCCCTCCCGGCCCCACTCAGCCCGGCACGATGCGGTGCGGTGCGGTGCGGACACCCCTGGGAGTGACCCAGGACTGCAGGGGGTGGAGCTGCGGGATTGGGGGGTGCGATACATCCGAGGGATCCGAGGCCGTCAGGGGAGTGAGGGCATCAATTGCACACAGGGTTGTTTTTTTCTTTTTTTTTTTTTCTTTTTTCTTTTTCCTATTATTTATTTTTTATTGTCCAAATAAAGCGCTTAAGCCTGGAGAGATGCAATAAAAACGATTCATGGTCTTTTTAATTTTTATTTATTTATTTATTTATTCAGAATATTTAATATCTAATGGCTGTGACAAACCTGGAAAAGTAGTCTTTTTATTATTATTTTAATTTTTTTAAAAAAATTATTTTTATGCCGTAAGCTGATGGCCCTTCGTTTCCACCCCTCCCTCTCCCCACGCTGCGGGAGCAGCTGGCAGAGCCCCCTCGGACCCCCCCGCCCCGAGCAGAGCGTGTCTGGGCCCCCAGGCATTAACCCCGGCTCAGCCCCGACGGCGCGCACGGCCCCGCGTTTCTGTTCACCAACGTGCGTGGGCTCAAGTCGCTGTCCCAAGAATCTGCTTCCCAACCCCGTTTCACTCCCATAGTGGTCATAAGAGGGGACGGGAGTGACACACGCAACGCTTTGGGTCATCACTGCAGCTTTGGTCCAGCACCTGTAGGGGATGTCCCGACGTCCCTGGGGGAATTTGGGCCTCTTTGTCGTCGTTCCCCCTTCCTCCCCCCCACCGGAACCTCGGCAGTTTCCGAGCGAGTGGGAAAGTTCTGTTCCTCGCCTCCATCAGGGAAAGCCCCATTGGAGCCCTGGAAACCGTACAGCCCATAAATGTAGAGAGATCCTGACGGGATGGAGCAAAAAAAGTGAAAGAAAAAAAAAAAAAAAAGAAAAGAAAAGAAAAAAGAAAGTAAGCAAAGAGAAAGCACGGCCCCATGGGAATATGCACTTTTCACGTGAAGTGTCCGTGGGTTTTCATTTGGAAAACGGAGTGAAGCCTCTGCGTGCACTGACCGTGCCGGGAAAGCTTCGAGATAATGACGTGAACAAAACTTTCCACCTCCCGCACTTGCGAGCGATGTTCCACACTGGGAAAACACACGGCCAGGGCGCAGTTCCCAGCAGCAGAGCGGCCGCTGCCCCTCGACGGTCAGCGAAACCCCAGAGCAGGCGACTTTGGAGCCCATAAAGCTCCTCATCCCGAGAGCGGCGGCTTCTCCCCCAGGCTGCCTCTGCCCCCTGCGCCTGGCACCGGCCCGAGCCGGGGTGAGCAGCAGAGCTGAAAGCGAGCAACAAGTTCGCTGGGCACGGAGTTATTTCGATGGCTCCGCTGCAGAGGGCCGCGTTGGGGCCGTGCCCGAGGTGCTGCGGTGCTGCAAAGAACCTCCTTTGGCCTTCCATTAGTAAAGGTCCGTTTTGCCCGACGGGACGGCTTTGCTAGACGGGCATCTGGAAACGGAGATCGGGGACAGGAAACTGTATTTAGCAGTCACTTACTTACAGAGGGAAGCGATCAGCTCTCCGCTGATAGAACCGTGGAGACCCACAGCCTAATTAGCATGTACAAATTAAAATGTTAAACGTAAAGACACCTCCCGCATACAGCGCTGTACGTAAAGCCCAGCCGCGCGGAGTGCGGCACTGCGTTGGGAACGCGGCGCTGGGTGCCCCGCAGCTCGGTGCCACCTTTGGCCGACGCGCTCCTCTTCTCGCTGCCCAAACTCTCCCGTGTCGAGTCCGTGCTGCTCGTGGCTGCGGGAGGATGGACGGCGCTGCCCGCTCCGGGGGAACAGGAAAATACACGCATTACTCACGCCGACAACGATAAGCACAATGGGATCGGTTAGCCGTCCCTTTATTGCGAAAGCTTCGCTCTGCACCTTCTTTATTGTTTTGAGAGTCGCAAAGCGTTTCTGGTTTTGTGATACATTAGAGCAATAACGCGCAAAGCCAGAGAGGCTGTAAAGCGGGGTCCGTCCTTCACAACTCCATAACTGCGCAGTTTCCCGAGGTGCCGTGCCCGGGCTCACCCCCACCCTGCGATGAAAGTTGCCCAAGGATGGGAACAGTCTCCGCTGACCCGCGGTACACAGGATGGAAACCCAGTGCTCCCTCCGACGTTAAAATCTCGGGGCCGTGCTGTTACCCAGCAGCTCCTCGCACATGCACGTTTGTGTTTATAGGAATAATTCTGCACGTAGGAACATAAAAAAGGGGATTTGCAAGTTGGAGTCTGTCTTAAAAGACGGTGAAAACCGTAGCCCCTCTTTTATGAGACATGATAGCATTCCCATTTGCGTGCTCGCCATCTCAATGGCGTTTCACATGTGAAAAAAAAAGAGCGAGGAGGGGGGTGAGGGGGGGGAAAGAAAGATCCATATGCACTGCATAGATTTTTTTACGCGCATAGGGACGGGCAGTCTCGTGGTGGATAAGGAGGAGAATTGTGGTGCACCAGAAAGCAGTCCGGGCGCAGTTTGGCGGCTCTGCTCTTATTATTACAATTTTTGCCGTCTGAACTTGGCCATTGTGTGAGGAGCGCGGTGCAGATTGCGGCGGGTCGACCTGGAAGCTGCTCTTTTTGGCACCGCACACAAACACGCACACGCTGCCGGCTCCGCTCTCCGTGCGTGAATGCAGCAGCCACGCTTTTACCCTGCTTTATTTATTTATTTATTTATTTATTTATTTATTTATTTATTTATTATTTCATCTCTCTGTATTTGGATTGATTTAACCCGCTTGGGGCTTTCACTGGCCGTGCCTTGAGTTTCTCCGTGCGCTTTTCACACCCGCTCCCCCGATCTATCCATTTGCTCTGCTGCGAAGTACTTCGAAGCTTTCGTGACACATTGCCCCGCAGCTCCGTTCAACTCCACCACAGCCCAAAGTTAACGTTATCCATCTCCTCCCCCTCACCCCGCAGAGGATGGAACCCCCCCGGCCCGGCAGGAACGGGGTGCAGAGGTGGAGGGATGTGGGGAACGGAGGACGGAGCCCGTGGTGGGAGGAGAGGGAGAGGGAAGGGGGAAGGGGCACGCACTCCGGGCACGCACAGCACTGCACGCCTGGTTTTGCCCCCTTCTCTCTTCTCCCCCCCCACCCCCCCACCCCCCATCCTTCTTTAACCAGCGCCTGACAACGCATTCAAGGCGTGTTAGCTGGACTCCCCGACCAGCACACAGAGACGGAAACTGCATCGTTTTTCATCAGGAAAGAAAAGAGGGAGGGAGGGAGAGGGGGGGACGGACGGACGGACGGACCCCCCGTGCGGGCGCTCAGCCACCGCAGCGCTGAGTCACTGCGTCGGGGTCAGCGGTGTGCGCACACAGAGCAGCGCCCTGTGGTGAACCCCTGAGCACCCCACTTTCATCTGCCCCCGGGTTTGACAATTCACCCTCGAAATAAAGTAGCCCACGCGTGGCCTTTGTCACTATCTTTGGGTGCAGTGTTGGGGGTAGAAATAATCATTAAATTGCCGTTTTGACCGCTTGGGGGGGAAGGGAGGGAGGAGCATCGGGTCACCTGGTGCTGGCCCCTTGCCCTGGGCGTGTGTATTCCCCCAGACCCACGTGAATAACACAACAGCCCCTGCCAGCCTTTGGCACGAACAAATGGGGGTGGCAGTGGCTGGAACATCCCGAAAGGCAGAGAAATGGATTCATGCATTCTGACCACACTCTCTGGGGGAGCTTCCAGCCCGGGGGGGTCACAGCCTGGAAATCAGTTTACAGCGAGGCCTGCAGCGGGAAACAAAGAGACAGAAGTGCTGTGAGCCCACGGAGAGCTGCAATACAGAGAGGCATTGAGCTCCCCGAGATGCTGCGGCTTCCCAGCGGGGAGCAGCGCGGTGTCCTTTTTGGGCTGGCTCCGTGCAGCCGAGGGTTGGGCCGTACAGCCCGCTCTGAATCGCGGGCATTGTGTGCAAATGAATGAGCGCACATTGTTTTGCAGCGCTGCTATTGTGCCTAGGCTGGGGGGAGGCGGTGGCAGCGTTCTGTGAGAGCGTGGCCGTGTGTTTCCTAAAGGTGAGCGCGGATTGCAAGAGTTGCTGCTCTGTTGTTGTTTGTCAAACAGGGCCCTTCTCCAGGGAGAGGGGCATGTGGCGGATCCCAGCCCAGGATTACATTAATCAAAGCATTATTTCCCCAGGGATGCCCAGCACAAATGATAGTAAATCCTAATAAAATTGGATCGCTGAGAAATGGAACGCTTAAAGTAATCTGCTCTGCCTGATAAAAACTTCAAATTTAGAAGATATTATGCATCCCCACCCCCAAACACCTTAGGTATCATCCCCGTGTGTGTGCATTATACATCTATCTAGAGGAGAGAAATCACCGCTCGGTTTAACAGGGCCGCTGCTATTGGATATATACATATCCATTGACTTGTGTGCTTGTGCACATGTGTTTTGCACGCAGACATGGACACAAATAAGCTGTGTGCACGTAGCAGTGATGACTGTGGTCAGTATGGGAATATGTCTCCTTTGCAGTGGCAGGTGTTCACTGTGGGCCTCCATGATGGCACCTGCGATCCCCACTCAGGGCAGCCTGACTGAATGCTGGGGTGGGGAAATAAGTACAAATACACGGGGATGAATGCTTCAAAAAGCCTTTGGAAAGATGTGTTCCAGAGGGAAAATGCCTTGGACTGGGGGCATGAATGAAAGAAGGGAACAGTCATTTTGCTGGGGACATGTGGCTTGCCATGCATGGCCCCTATGGCCATACCACCACCATCCCTGCCCCTTGCAACGGTTGTGGGGCCTGGGTGGCCACTGGCAGCTCTTTTGGCATCATGTCCTGTCTCAGCTACTTCCTCTCTGCAGAAGGAAAGTTTATAATCGCAGCCATAGGACATTACAGTAGGCTCAAAGAGATCCACTATCTGGCAGGGAAAAAAAAAAAAAAAATCAACGAAAAAACCTATTCGTTTCTCCCCCTTCCTCCCCCTTAAACACCGACTATGTTTCAAAATGTGAAAAGGGCAGAAGGCATTTCCACTCACCCGCCGGAACCTCTTAGAAAGGCAGAGAGAAATGCCATGCATTCCTCCTGCTTCTGCCCTCCCGTCCCGGCCCTGCCCCGCCGCGGGGCCCCCACGCGTGTCTGTGCCCACGCCCGGCCCTTCCGCTGCCTCTTTCTCCCCCCGCACCGCCGGGCACACCGCAGTCCCTCCCCGTGCGTGGGCTCCTCCTGCCCCGTCCCGGCCGCGGGGCTGTCGGGGGGCGGCCCCGCCGGAGGGAGGGGGTCCCCTCGCATGCGGCCAGGGGGGGGGCCCGAACCCTCTCCCAGCCCCGAAATGACGCAGCCCCCGCTCCGGCATCGCCTCCCGTTTGGGCTGGCTCCGTTTCAGGAGCTCCGTCTCCCCCCACCCCCTTCTTCCCAGCCTTCCTCCTTCCTCCTCCTCCTCGCCTCACCGTCACTCTCAAACAACCCCCCCGCTCCCCCCCCCCCCCCCACCCGACACCCGCTCCCCCCGCCGCCCCAAACTCCTTCCTCAGGACCGCGGGATGCCGGCGAGCCCTGGCGAGAGCCGCCGCTCTCCATTTCCAAGCGGGGAGAGCCGCCGGGAGCGGTGAGGCAGCCGCGGGGGGTACACGGGGGTGATGCGGGGGGGCTGTGCGGACGGGGGGGGGGAGGGGGGGCGAGAAATGAAGGCGGAGAGCAGCGCCCCATAGCGCCCCATTGCACCCTCGCGCCCCCCCCAGCCCCGACGGGGCTCCCCTCCGCCCTCCCCCACGTACGCCGCTGTCCCACCTCTTTATCTATCCCCCCCCTTCACTAAAAAAAAATAAAAATAATAATCCTAATAAAAACATCACCATTCATTCGCGCACCTTTAGGCACCCTCGCTTGATATTTTTTCTCCTCTCGCTCTCTTTCCAGTCCCCATCCGCCCCCGGTCAAACCGACCCGTTCCCCCCCCGCCTCCCCCGCTTCTTCGCGTTATCCCAGGTACAACCGGATGACAGAATCAAAGCCGGTTCCGATTTACCCCCGTTGTCCTCCTGGGAGAGCTCGGAAGGCTCAGGGACGGCTCGAGGTGGGGCGATACTCTCCCGTTCCCCATGTGCTCGGCGAGGTGGCTGCCTCCCACCCGCCCTCCGCGCTGCCTTCCCCTTAATTGGCTCTATCTTGATGTGCACTTGTTTTGTTTTGCCTGTTTTAACATTGGGGACGAGATAGGCAGAAAAAGGAGCGTTTGACTCGGTATGTCTCTCTGATTTTTTTTTTTTTTTTTCTTCTCCCCCTTCGGAGGTTGATTTGCATTTGAGATCTAATTCATATTTCAGAATCCCGGCGTCTGAGGGCTGTGCAGCGCAGGGCATTCTCTGCTGCAGCTGATCAGGAGCTTCTCCCGGTGTTCTCTCTGCTCAGTAGTAGAATTTCATTGTGCTCACAAGTGACGGGGATTTGCATCAGTCATTTTGCAGTTTATTTTTTTAAAAGAATTCGGTCAAATTTTAATTAAAAAAAAACCCATCTTTTTTAACTGCCAAGGGAACAAATGCCAAGCATTATAAAGGAGGATCACTCACTAACAACGTTGCAGACTCAAAGTTTGAGGCACAGGCTGTATATACGTCTATAAATGTATCAATCTGCATTCCTGGGAGTTGGATTTCCAGCTCCTCAACATTTGATTTTAATGACCACACAAACACTGGAACATATTTATAGTTTCTCACGTCTATTCACAGGTGATTTTCCTGCTGTTTGCTACTCTTGCTCCAGCGCTTTGTAATTATTTCACTCCTGAAAGGCATTTCATAGGATTATGTGCTGCTTTACTTATTAAAAGCTTTCAGGTTGTCCAGGTATAACTTCCATCCGCATCTCTGGAAGTAGTTATGCAGCCACGTGGATTTTATGGAAAGATTATAAAAGATACATGCTCATATAAAAAGATTCCACTTTATATCCATAGTCTTTCAGTTCTTTGGATGTGATGAGGAATCCACCTACACGTGGGCCTTTATGGCTCCTTTAAGGAATACCTTCACATATTTTATTTATGTATATAAAACCAATTTTATTTATGTCTATAAAGTGATTACACGAATGGCATATGTTGTGTAATATGCACATAAGACATTTCCAGTGTCTCTGCGCACACACACACACACGTATACATGTGTGTGATGGGATACAAAGCATTCATAAAGGATCATCCTTGGAGGCTGTTAGATCTTGCCTTTACCTCCTTATAAAAGTCACCGAAGTTACAGACTTTGCTGTATATACCTGCACTCAGCCCCTATCTCAGCATGGAGATAATTGTGCTTGCATATTCGTCCTCATAGCACTCACTACACAGGGCTTTGAATCGTACCTAAAAAGACGCTGCAGAGATTACAAAAATCTTGTAAAATAATAATGGAAAGTGGAATTTTTTATAACGCCAACAACTTTAGCATGATTCTCGGCATCAGCAATTTAGTGCAATTTTATTTGTCTGAACTGGAGTGATATTACAAAGTGAATTAATAGAACATTAGTACTGGAAAAAAAGAGGCAGTTCTGCCTTTGAAATATGAAGTGCCTCTAACTTGAGATGAAACCTGAAAGTCAGTGAATAATATATGGGAAATATTAATATTTTAAACGTATCATATTTAAAATTGCTGTGAACTTAAGTAAGGTTTCATAGCAAGAAAAAACAAGTAATTCGTTTGAGATTCCGCATTTATATGTGCCATTTCACAAATGAGGCAATTCACCGAAGAAGTGAGGTCAGGTATGTAAGCCTATTTTGCCATTTTGCATGTGGAATACAGTCATTATGGAATATAAATTTAGTTTGGGAAGTGTTAAAAAAGAACACGTTTGCTTTCTTTTCTACTGCTTTTCTTTTCTAAAAAAAGAAAACTACTAAAAGAAAATATTCTCCTCTACTACTAGTTCTTTTCCACTGCTAAAAGGAAATATTTTAAAGCAGCTGATTAATGGGATAAAGCGAAGTGATACAGACCATAATACCTACCTGTGCTTTTACATTTAGTGAAGCCGTACCACAATGGGACATTTATAAAAAGTATGAAGTCAAGTAATGCAGTAACACTTTAAATGCAGAATGGGAGTTCATACTGCTCAGCCTGATGTTGTAGAAGCGAGTCCTGTAGTGCTTGGCATTGTGTTACCTCAAAATTACTCCTGCAAGAAAAGTTAGGGAGAGAGGAACAGGGATGAATCTTTTGCTTCAGTTCAGGGGAGATGGAGGTGCTGCTGCCTGCCTTGCCACTGGTTTTAGTGGAAGGATGGTGCAGCGCTCAGTCCTCTCCTTAATACCAGATCTCTGCCCTGTTCTGACCCAAAGGAGATCCAGCCTGCCCCGTTCTCTGAAGACACCCAGAGTTGGGCCTCACTGAAAAGAGCAGGGTCTGGCCCTTAGTCTTCTCCTTTGGACCCTAATAGAAGTGAAGGGGTTGTTGTTGTATGGTTGGGACCTCAAATGGGAGTTCTTCTGGGCTTAGCTCTGAGGGCCACGCCAACTTTGCGCTTATGCCTAAGAAACCTGCAGTTCATACCCTCCCTTCAGTGAACCAGGCCACTAACAATGTGAGTCGATACGTACGATACCTAGGGTACATATGATCGAGCACTTTGAACAGCTAAGGCAAAAAAAAAAAAAAAAAAAAAAAAGTGTGTTTGCACCAGCGGAAAGCACTGGATGTGTATGAGCTTAGTGAAGAGGGAAATGACACCTTCTGGCAAGTGCTACGGCTGTCATGAGGACTATAAACACCTAGGAACCGTCTTGCTGAAGGACAGCAAAACCCGGGAAGTCTGTAGCCTGCTTCCCAGCAGGAGCTAGTCACAGGTGCCACAGGAGAGGGCAAAAGTTGTGGCTGGGGGGGGGGGGGGGGAGGAAACATGCCTGTCACCCTCCAGGTGGCAGATCTCTTTCTCACCACTTTGCCCAAAGCTCTGGGGCGTTTGATATAACTCCCCAAATTGCTTCCAGCTCGTTTCAGTAGCTCCTGTTTTTGTTATAAACGCCCAGCTCCCTTCTGAAGCTCACTAAAGATATTTTAGATTCAAAATAATGGTGATGGGAAAAAAAATGTTTTCCTTTTTTAGAACAGTTTTATCATTTTACCACTCTTTGTTTAAATATACGTTTCTCTGCTGTGAAATAACTTTTCTTTCTACATCTATACCCACATGCACAATGCTAACTCATACTAGAAACAACATTTTAAAACTGTGTCATGCTTATAGGGTAATTATTAATCTTGTCAGAATAAAAAGCACACTAAAAGGGCTCCGTACAAAAATTTGTACCTTAGTGGTTTTGGAAGTTTTTTTTTTTTAAAGTAATGAGACGTGTCATAACAGCAGAAGGAGCTATACAGTATACAGAGTGCTAGTAAAAGTGTACGACTCCTACAGGACTATTTAGAAATATACAGAGATTAATTTTTCTCCTTTTGGTTAGCAGAAAACTTGATGAAAAGGTATGTTTTTATTTTTATTCCTGCTTGTGTCTTACAGTTCTATGAAGACAACGTGGAATTACAAATTCAAAATTTTAGTGGCTATAAATGATATAAAAATAAGGAAGAGAAATGTTCACGTTATGTATCTGGAGGGATAAATACACAATAATCACGCAATTTGATGGCAGAAAGAATAACTATTTGATAATAAAACCAACACTAAATACAAACAGGATAATATTGTTCTAGTGAGAAAAATAGCAAATAAAATGATGTAACGAAACAACGCTTTTGAAACTCTCTCTCTTTTTTTCCCTCTCTCTGCTTAGCTCTGTTTTCAGTTGCTGTTAGTGAACAACTTTGTCAAAACTTTTCTACCTTGGTTTTCATATCCCATATCTACAAATCCAAAAATGTAACCGGTAGCAATCCCACTGAATGTTAGGAAGATGGTTTTACTGTTTGTCGCTTGGGATTTGCTGGAGATTTGGTTTTGCATATGCTTACTCATGAGCTTAAATTGCTGAGATATGCGAGCAGTATCTGTAGGCTCACTTAATGACTTTGTGCAGAAAGACCAGTGTTTTCAAATCGGGAGTTTGTATATGCAGGAAAAGGGGCCATTTCTCTATAGGTGTGGGGCATTTCCATCTTCATTTGACTTCAGTGAGAATTGTTAAAACTCACAATTTTCAAAAAAAGAGAGGCTGCTTTTCTTGAGCAAGTCGAATGTGGATATAGAAGTCTGACTTCACTGCTTGAAAAAAAGTGGAAAAATGCTACCTCTGGAAATCTTTCCCCTTCCCTTCCCTTCCCTTCCCTTCCCTTCCCTTCCCTTCCCTTCCCTTCCCTTCCCTTCCCTTCCCTTCCCTTCCCTTCCCTTCCCTTCCCTTCCCTTCCCTTCCCTTCCCTTCCCTTCCCTTCCCTTCCCTTCCCTTCCCTTCCCTTCCCTTCTCTCTCCTCTCCTCTCCTCTCCTCTCCTCTCCTCTCCTCTCCTCTCCTCTCCTCTCCTCTCCTCTCCTCTCCTCTCCTCTCCTCTCCTCTCCTCTCCTCTCCTCTCCTCTCCTCTCCTCTCCTCTCCTCTCCTCTCCTCTCCTCTCCTCTCCTCTCCTCTCCTCTCCTCTCCTCTTTTTTTCTTCCCTATTAGGTTTACCATCAGCTCTATGGATATATAATCATTAACCTACCTTTACCATATGGTAACTGTTAGCTTTGCCTTTTACTTCACAGGGGTAGAAGAAACGATTAAACCAAAACTACCCTGAAAAGAAAAAAAAAAAAGAAAGACATCAATAATATCAATTATTGTTCATTACTCAATTAAGAAAATAAGAAGATTGGAACATCTATAGGAGGGATTATGATTCTAAATGCTGATGTTTTTACTTTTGAAAATTAGGACATTAGTACTAAATGCTCCCACGTATTTCTTGCTGGCGTTAGGAAATAATCACATGTAGAGTCTGAAGGCCTGTTTGAGGGACAGCTTCCTGCACTGTGGCATACTGAAACCTGAGGAAAATATTCTGGCTGCTTGGAGGGACTGATGGCGGTGGGAGAGGGGACAAGGTGTGTAGGGGAGGCATGCGGTAGGCAGCCTCCGCCAGGCTTTGTGGGGTCAGAAGGGGAGAATGGGGAGAGCTGAGCCAGATGAGTAGGTACTGGTGGAAGTTCCCTCAATACAGCAGGACCAATTCTGTGGTCAGTTTTGGCCCAATGGTACTGAGCAGGAAGCAGCAAACAGGTCGGATCCAAAGGCCGCTCTGTGCACAGCCGGCGCTGGGCCTCGGTACTCATTGCTTTGTCTGCAGGTTGGGGCTGCAACAACACAAATGAGCCTCCCCTCCTAGAGAAATCCCTAAAATCAGTCAAACCCACAAAATCACGTCCCCTGAACGTGAGCTGTGCCCTTCTTTGTCCTGCTTCATGGCAGAGGCTCTGCAGGATATACCTGTCGTGTCTGGGCGTGCTTACAGACCACAGCCCGAACTTTGCTCTCTGGTTTCATCCCTAACCGCTCTTACGAGCTTTTCTATTTTCTTTTTCTGTTTCTTTTTTCCCCCAAAATCTTTGCTTCATTTACAGATGATTGTGCTCTGCTCAGCACCAACCGCCTTGATAGGCTTGAGGTCCCTGGGAAACCTCAACGCGCATTTTAGAAACGCAGTAAGCAAAGCACACCAGCATATTAATAGGTAAAAGGCATTTTAAAGGGGCACTGCCACTTGGTAATTTAGTCTGGTAAAATATATCAGCCGAGAGCAGTTTGGGGGAGTTTCATCAAGCCACAAGTGTTCTTTGCAGTGTAAGGCTTCTGCATTTTAATTATTATTTCTTTTTCTGCCACTGTGGCTGTGTAAAAGATCCCTGGAGACAATGAGGTCCGTGACACTGAGGGACAGGTTGCACTGACGCTGCACAGAGAGCCATAAAAAGCACAAAATGGGCACAGAATAACACGCAGAAAGAGAAAAGAACGGCTTCTCTAATTTGTCACATTTGTAGTAGTTATGTCAGGAGCGGGTAAAAAAAAAAAAAAAAGCAGGCAGAAATGGGATCTCTTAACTGACAGAACCTCTTTAAATGTGCTTGAAGAACCATCTCAGGGAAAAAAAAAAGTAGGAAAAAAAAAGATATGCTGCACTGTTCTGGATTTTATTTGTTTAAATGCAAATTTATGGAGCTGGCCACACACCAAAAATTGGAGAGTTTGGTACTGCAGTTGTTTTGGTGTATTTTTCAGCATTGTAATGGGCTACAGGGAGACAAAGGAGAATATGAATATATGGCAGTTGATACTGAGATTTGGGTGACATTTTTGCTTGTTGCAACTGTCATTTTTAAAAATCCATTTTCATCCTATCACGTTATTGAATCACAGCAGACGTTGATACATAAAAGCTGGAATTATTTAATAACCAAAATTAGGAGTGGTTTTTGTAGCGTATTTCTTGTTACCAACTCCTCGACTGATTATGAATCCTAAGGTCTGGGATCACGAAATCTAAACTTGCCCATAGGTTGGTTGGGTAAGAAGAAAGAAACTGGTTTCTTTTTAAAGCAATAGAAAGCATGCTGTTTCATGGGGCATCAAAAAGCGAGTTCAAGTGTAACGCTACTATCACCCCTTTCACAGCATTTTCATTTCAGGAGTCTGTCCCCAGTTTTAATCTGAAGGAGCTACTTTTGGGATTTACATTTACAGTCCCGGTGTTTGACTGCTAAGGAAGAGGTGTGCCCTTTGTCCATACCTGCAGACGGTTTGGATGATTTTACTTTTTGGAGGAAAGCAATCCCAATGGGCTGCATTCAGAAAATGCATTCATAGCATTAGTACAGAACTAAGTTGCAAAAGAATATTAATCTAATACATTCCAGAATTCAAATATGTGTGATTAATAAGCATTATTATCTATAAATAAGGCTCTAATGATACTTTGGCAGTGTTGTAAACACAAGAATCAGAAGCAATTATTGTCATTATTGTTCTGCAAGCACTTTCCATGAATACCAAATGGATATTACTGTCCAGCTCCTTGGCACATAGAGATCCTGTAAAGAAACAGTTGTCAGTCAGTAAGGTCTGGCCGGCTGTTGTTAACTACATTTGTCTAAAATGCAGTATACCTAAAGACTGAGCATGGGAGGCATTGAAAGCATGACGATTGTTGATTTAAAATTCTTCTTTTGTCTTTTTCAACCCACAGCGTTATGTTAAATAAAGCCTATGAGAAAGTTTTCACATTCTGTGAGATAGACTGTTTGTGTGATGGTTGCGATTAAAAAAGCTACCCTTTCTTGTGTGAAACCCACAAAGGTGAGAAAATGCCAGATGAAAGGTGGAGTGAAAATAATTACAAAGCCACCCTCCAGCTATTAGAGGTAACCCGCAGATCATTCTTAAGGACGCGGCATAAAAGGGACGTTTGTCTCCACCATGTTTACCTCTCTGGAATTTTTACAAGTCTCATAGACTAGAGTCACGCTGGTGGCCTGGTCCCATTGCTGTGACACCCCCATTTGCCTTCCTTTGGCAGTCTCACCTCCCTCACGAAACAACACCGTTTTAGACAGCGCCAGCCAACAGCAGCATTTTGTGGTGGGTGTCATGTTGTTCTTCAGATGCCAGGGTGTCATCGTGAGCAGGAACAGTGTGGGTCTGACTCTTCGATCCTGCTGAAAGAAAAGGGAAAAAAAATGGAAAAAAAAAAAACCAAAACAGTAAGCTTTACTTTCCAAATGTGTTCAATTCTTTTTTCCTCTCCTTGATATTTGGGGCGTGCAGCACCCTATACCATGTGGTTTAACATTTTGTTCTCTATTTGTAGGTCAACATTTCCATGATTAAACTTCATCCTTTATTCAGCCTGTTCTGGCTAGGCTTTGCAGCACATGTGATATAAGCTGTTTTCGCAGCTAGTAGGCCAAATCTTACTCTGGATAAGTGAGCCAAACATATGTGACTGAGTCAGACACTTAAATCAGCTCACTGGTAAATGGGAGATAACTCCAGGTGCAGTGTTGAACACTGAGAACCAAAAAAGTGGGAAGGGTGGCCAATGTTCCTCCGTGTGGGAAAGGAGACATCCTATGAACACAGACAGTGAAATCATAGCCCTACCCAAATTTCTCTTTCTCGTGTTTGCCTGAGGATACGGAGCTGTCTTGACTGAAGTCATTGGGCATCTTTCCATTGGCTTTGATGGGCTCAGGACCGGGCCAGTCTTGGGTAGGCTCAGCAGCAGCTGGATGTGGTACAAGAGGAAGAAAGACCTTTCTTACCTTCCAAATATGAAAAGCCATCTCTCTTGGAGAACTCACCTTGTTTCTTTGCAGCATTCACAGGATGGTTTCTTGGGTGGCATGGTGTACCTTGTGTGTGGCACCCCTTTTTCTTTCGGTCCCTCTCTCCTCAATGCCCTTAGATATCAGGCTCATTTACTAACAGAGGCCAGTGCATCTTCTTTAGCCCTGTGGCAGACACTGGTTGCTCTAATGTGCAGCTGGACTGCACGACCTCTACTCATATATCAGTGGAACAATTCCTGGAAGTGTTTGCAGCCTTGAGTGAACATTACCCAACTCAGTAATCTTCAGTGTTGAGGATTTGCATTAAAGAACTACTTTTGGCAACATGGTCAGAAGGCATGGCCAGCAGTCCTCTTTCTCCTGTCCTTTTCCATTACCTGGTAACTCTAGTAAGCTTGTGTGTCTACTTAAGTGCAGGCAGAAGAGCCAGACGTGCAGGAAGGTGCCATGATTCAGAGCTGCTCTATTATTGCTGTGTGACATTCTTAACTTTCATCAGGGCTGGATTGGTCTTGGTTGTTGGGCTGCTAGAAGACTTTGACCCTTTTCCTCATGTTTACATAGCAAGTACCAAGGCTGACTAGTGAGCAAAAGCAAAAGAGAGGCCCTGCAGGAAGGTCAGGGAGGACACAATTTCCTTAAAAGGGCAAGGCTTTACCTGCAATGCTGCAGAGAGAATGCACTTCATCTGTGTTTTGGTGCTGACTTGCGTCCTTGCTGACAATGAACAGCCTCCCTCAGGAATAAGCCCTTCCAGAGTCCTGCTTACGTTGACTCCCTTTGCAAAATGAAGTAGTGGCAATGTAGCTAGCAGGACTTTCAGTGACTTTGGCTTTTATCTTTTTTTAAGAATCTCATCCTTCATTTGCTTTGATTTTTTTTCAGTAGCTTTTTTTCATTTAGGGAAAACATGTCCTGCCCAAAACTAAATCTACTTGTTAGATGTTCAGTGGATAAGCTCAAATATTAAATAAAGCTACCCACTGTTTGCAAACTCCCATCCTGATAATGCACTATGGTATATAAGATCAAGTGCATGCACTACTTCTGGGCTCTGAGTTCTAGACCCTTGGTCGCTCAGATCCGTATTGATGGATCATCCAGTTGCTTTTCCTGCTGTTGTGTTGGGAAGAAAAGCCTTCTGGGAACAACAGAAAAGCTTCTGAGGAGCTGGTAGAAGGCAGATGCCATCAGCTCTTGGTATATTGGTGAATAACAGGCCAAGCTGCAGGGGATGCTGTCCTGAAGTGAGGCACGCATATAGGTGACCTGGCCTGGTAAGTGCAGAGACCCAAAAAGGTGCGAGGTGGAGGGAGGGAGGGAAGGAGGGAGGAAGGATGAATTGCATGCTTCTGAAATACAATAGAAAATGTACCACCTTTCTGCCCTCACTGGTGTGAGAGACAAGAATATGCTGGAATAAATCCATATGTGCTTCAAAGACACATCGGTGTCAAATTAGTGGAAAGGAGAGGGGAATTCAGACCACTAAGATCTGCCGATAGGGTCAAGTGGCCTCCCTGGCCCTGGTTCTGCCTTTTGGAAATACACACTGCACTTTGGATTAACTTTTAAAAGTGTGAGCCAAATAGTGATGGAGAAGTGGAGGAAAGTGGGAAAGTTGTGTGATCGGAGTGTGAGGGGAATGTGTCATGCTACGAGGACATAAAGTCAAGGAAAAGCAAATTAAGCTTTTTCTTTGCAGTTTTTTAGACAAAAGAAATTAAGTCACCATTCTCTTGTTCTTAAATAACAGCCTTACTCTTCCACTGCACAAAAGATCTCAGGATCACACAGGAATGAATTAAGCCTACGGTACCAGATGTAATTTCAAGTTAATGAAGAGACAGTGTATTTTGTGTTATCTTTTCTCTTGTTTCTGATTGTCTTTTTTGGGGTTGATATTACTGTAAGTAAATACATTTGTCTTTTGTTTCATTTTCCCCTTGTGACCTATTTCATTTAATTAGAAGGAAATGTGTAATAGGAAATGAGTAGCATCACACTGGGCTCCATCCAAAGACTGTGAAATCACCGGGAATCTTTCCCGTGGTTTTCACGAGCACCGGATCAGGCCCTGCAGAAAAGAGGGGATATTTCCACCTTATCTGGAACAGAGGGAAGAATGCATGCTGCCAGTGTAAAAATATTACAGTCGTCATTTTAAGATCTGGCCCAGATCCTGGGGAAGGATTTTGCTACTGCATCTGCCTTTTTGTGCCACATGTTTCACATCTGCGGCAGCATGTTAAGGATAAAGGTTCCTAAAACCTTAACTCTGACTGTACGTATGAAAAGAAGATACAAATTAAGTGAAAGATAAAAGATATTGATGGAAGTACATGAGATGCTCTTTAACATGCATATTATTGACTCAATAGATTGTTACGGCTTCAGAGCTATTAGGGTCTGCTGTGTCAATGTGTACTTAGGGACTGTTTAATATGCAGATGGTTGACATGACAGACCGGAGCCATTACAGTCTATCATGTCAGAGGGGATACATGAATACACACTTTGGCAACACTGTGAAAAGTCCCTTTAAAACACAATTGCTGTATGTACTTAGCTGCTTTAATAAGTTGGGTTATTCTGGTACCGAAGGACCACAGAGTCCGGATTTATCAGCTACAAAATTTATTTCCAAATTAAGCCATTTTCCGTGTGGAATGTGCAGCCAGGAGGACAGGGTGTAATCTCAGATCCACAGCTCATATCAAATCTTGTAAAATTAGCTGCCGCTCTTGTGCGTGTGTATGAGAGATCAGAATCTATCTGCTGGCATGTGTCTTTTTGAAGAATATAGTTTTGTCTTTTTGAGGGGTAAGGGAGAATGTCGTCTCTTTTTTTCATTCAAATAATCTTCAGTAGCAATTAAATAGCTTATGCTACCTAAGAGATCAGCTATTACAAGATAAGCAGCATGACAGTTTGGAAAAACTGAATATGTCTTTGATTATTTACTAAGTTTTGATATCTGCTATTTGCCTCAAAATGCTAAAAAGTGAAGTATAAGATACAAACATGAAAGGCTCATTTGATCATCATAAGGGAAGGAATCAGTAGTTTTGCTTTTCTTTTCCTCAACAACTTATTTTTTATTAAAATAGCGAAGCCAAGTGTTGTGTTTAATAAGATATATTTTTTGCATTTGAATATCAAATGGAAAAATACAATTAAAATATTTCTGCTTTTGCATTAGTTGCAGGCTACATTTCAGCAGTGCATATATCTAAGAAGCTCAGCATACACATTTGGTATATATTAGATGCTTCTAACAGATGCCCAGACCTCTTCCCCTGATTTTTAATGTTCTTTTTTTATGGCAGTGATCCAGGGACATTTTAATTTGCAAGCCTGTGAACTTGGAAATAATACTTGTAGTGGGGCATTACAGCTAGTCTGTTCCCTCTAAGTTTATTGTCATGTATCACCTAGCTCTGATTTTTAGCGGATTTGCTGGGCTGAGGCGTGTGGTGCAACTCCAGCCTAAAATTCCATGGGAAAAAAGCACTCTGCCTTTTGAACAATACTAACCATGCGGCATTACAAATGCCTTCCCTCTTTGTGGTACAGCTGGGGTGCCAATCTTGCAAAGGAGAGAAGTGTGTTTTTGGGCAAACGTGCTGGTTTCTTTTCTGATTGCTTCTTTTAGCCGGTACTATCAGAGAGGCCATCACTAATACTGGCGGTGGGTAGGGTAAGTGCTGGGAGGTAGAAAGTGAGGAAGGGACATTTCCCATGACCTGTTACACACCTGCTCCTGGTTCTCCAACTACATTTCTGCAGCAGCACAGGAAATCCCAGGTCTAGTAAAGCCCACAAAGTGATAGCCAAACGAATGCAACCCGTGCTTCTTCTCCAAAGGGCGATGACTTTCCCTATTCTGAGGTACCTCAGCAACGAGGGAGGCCTAAGCAGCAGGAATGCAGCCTTACACCACATCAGTGCTGGTGGGAAAGATGTGCTGGTAATGCTGGGCTCTGCAGACCCTGCTGCCCTTCCCACCTCACCTCAGGCTGTCTGTTGTGGCCATGGGAGCACGGCTGTGTCCCAAGGGTTCTGCTCTCCCCATAGTTCTGCTCTCTTCCTTCCTCTGTGTATCCAGTTCCATGTCTCTGTGTGCACCCCCACACAAGCTTCAGCTGAGAATGGCCCGTATGAGCGTGCAGTGCATAGCGCTGTATTACCTGCTGCTAATCAATAAAGTGAAAATGTAGCTTTTGACAGCGCTTGTAATTTTGACTATCGCAATGGTGTGCCATTTCTTTGAGTGCAGTACGCTTCTGTACCCCATTAAAGCATGGCTGGCATAGCTTTCAACTATTCACAAATGCTGAGATGTTGAAAAATGTAACATTTACAAAAGATACATCTGGTGTATGTTTACAAGACTCAGGAATCATTTAAATAGTGCCTTTGCCATCACCATATTAGGAGAAAAGTTAGTCCCAGACCCATATGTGAAATCAGTAGTCAAATCTGAGCTGGTTTAAATTCCACTGACATGGTATGGTATTTTGGGGTATCAAACGTGAACATACTGTGCTGGGTATAATGCATGAATGGGGTAATACAGAGCAAAGTACAGACCTTAATAACGTGTGTGACAGTTGCCAATATGCACCTGCTTCAACCAGTGTGGTCAGAAGATGATTTAAGGACATTTTTGTTTGTTTTGTTTGTTTTTAATCAAAGAAGAGTCACTGACCTCTAATTGATAGAGATAATCTTTTTACTTATTTATTTATTTTTAATTCTTCGGTGGGAACTGTAAGACATACCCAGGAATCAAGGAAAAAGACACTGAACAGTTTCCTTTATATCATATAACACGTTGAGGACAAAAAAGATTTCACCTCCTCCTGCCAGTGCAATATGACTTACGCTATGTTTGAAAGTTATTTTTTAATTAATGTGATGGGTCGTGTTTTCACCATGCTAAGGCAGGAAATTCAAGGTAAACCAGATACTCTTTCAGTCACACAAACATGAATTAGGCATGTAGCATCAGACTTAATTTCAGTTTCTAGGTCTGTAATTGAATCTAGCTCAATGTGAACTTTTTTTTTTTTTTTTTTTTTTTGCACCATCACATTGATATCTGGATGTTAGTGACATTATTTAAAGCAACAAATCAACCTATAGGATTGTGTTCAGCTATACTTTCTTTATGTCATTTGACAGTAAATGGAATAAAAAAAATGCTACTTTTCTCTAGGGGAAGATTTGTTAAAGGGTTTTCATCTTTTGTCAAGATATTTAATCTTACAGTGTTACAAAAAAAAAAAAAAAGAAAATGCACAGTTTGTACAAGCGCAGATTTTTGCATGCACAGTTTGCCTGATTGCTAATTTGGATGAATGCTCTTAGGCTTAACACAGGCAAATGAAAGAGGAAAGATAATTTTTGCATATATCCTCTGTGTCAAGTGTGAGTCCCTGGACTCTAAGGGAAGCAGGTATTCGCTTTTTGGGCTGAAGGCTGTCACTCTGGATCGCCCGATACATCAGTCTTAGTTCATGCATGCCAATGAGAACAAATCCTAACAATGAGCTGTTGAGTGATGCCAACAGAAATGAATGTTTCTGAAAGCTTCAGGGCTATGGAGAAAGCAGCTGAAGCTAACTGCGTGCCACTCTCACCCCCGCTAGCTGTCCGAAGCAGGGCGAGATTTTGGTGAAACCCTCCCACATAATGGACAATTTTGAACACACCTTTGTTTTGCGGTGGGCTGAGTAAAGCTGATACGCGACTGTATAATTAAGCCAAAATACCCAACCATGTTATTTCCTTGGAGGGGCTCGCTATAGAATGTCCTATCCAAAATTATTAGCGTGCCTAGTAATTATTATTGTTAATTCCTGTTTGTCAGCCTGTCGCTCCATCACGGCAGTGATCACGTGCTGAGATATCCACTGCTCAGGACATAACACGCTTTTGGAAGCAGACGATTGTTTAATTGATAGATTGCGAAGATGGGCTGACCTATTACCTTTTCATGTTTCCCTTTACTTCAGCCTCCTGGACTCTCACAGTTCCTCACTAGCTTTTCTGATCCATCATGTCAGCCTGGCAGCTGTGCTTCTGCGTTCCGCCTGCTGCCCATCACCAGCCAGATTTCAGCCTCCAACACATGGCATGCCCTCCTCCCTGGCTGTCCCCTCACCAGAGAGATCATTTTACCTGCACTTCTATTTAATGGATTTCCTGTAACTGGCAAAACTGCTTTCTCTCAGGGATCCTCTCAGCCCAGGGCACCAGCTCCACCCGTGTGTTCCAAGATGTCTCCAGGTGTGTGCCACACACCCAAGATCAGGCTCCTGTGGTTTGAGCCTCCCCACCTCAGTGAAACATGGCCATTTGTACTTGGAGATACAACATTTCCCATCCACCTGGTAACTTCTGCCCTTGCTCTGGAACCTCAGCTTTTCTCAAATTTAATTTCTCTGTGGCATGCAGATCTGCAAAAGACAGCATCTTGCACCGATATACTCATTTTGACACAGGTGCACTGAGCAAATTGCCCTGTGAGGTGTCTACCCCTCCTCAAAACAGAGAAAAATGACTGGAAAACGGTTGAAATTTTATGAGCAAATTTTCAAGTATGTGCAGATTTTTTTACTGCCAAGATGTAAATAGGTGTTTTTGAGAGGTCGTTAACTCCAGCAGTATAGTCAAAAACAGTGTTACACCCCACACTGCATCATTCGTTAAGCAATTAAGTTACTGATAGGCTTTTACGTTTATTTACCTTGATGGAAAGATATGTTTACTCAACCTGAGTACAAATCAACATGAGGAGGCGGAAGTTCAGAGTAAATTTGACTAATGATGTTGTGTTTTCATCCTTAAAAGAAAGAAAAAAAGCCTCACTGCTTTTGATGCCATTTTATCTTCATTGGAAGGGATCCGAAATGATCCCAACTGTCATGTGAGCGCTCAGGGAGGCTCAGATCCTCTTTGATTGCCTCTGAACGTCTCTCTCCGTTGGCTCCTACCTCCCTGTACATGAATACAGCGTGCAGCTCTTCGGGTTGTTTACTGAGCAGCACTTTAACTCTTCCCCCGTGAATGCTCTTGTGCCTTTGAGCAAAGCAGAGACTGCGGCCACCTCTGCCTGGGGGGAGTGTTAGTGCAGCCCTGCTGCTGATGTGTGGGGAGAATTCCCTCCCAGTTTTAGGAAAACTTCTGAAAAACAAAACTGACTGTTGCAGTTCATATTTCTTTCAGCAAACCTTAATTATCTCTCATTTTCTTTCAGGCCCACTCTGTTCTCCAGCCTCCTTACATGGGTTTCTGTCTCTCCTCAGCATCCCCTTGAATGGCATCTACTGCACGTGAGCATCCTCCACAGTCTCTAAGATACTTTTGTTGTTTTTCTTTTTAAGCATTTGTTTTTTTAAGATGACATTGATAGACGTGAGGCCTAAGTCTGGAGATGTTCTGTGGGTAGAGCTCACATTTATTTCAGTATGTGGAGCAGCTTTAGGATCTGATCCATGTTGAAGACAAGCACTGCGTAATGAGGCCCGGGCATATAAAACAATATGTATTCTAACACAGCTCGCTCAAAACAAATATGTTCCCTTCTCTTCAGCTGGTGTAAACAAACAATCTCCATTGTGCTTGGCGGGCCTCTGCTGTGCTGCCGTGTGTGAGACCAGAGCTTTGCTTCCCAGGAATTAGGAACACAGCCTCTGACTCTGCAACACCATCCGCAGTCCCATGAATTAGGGCGCTGGTCCTAAAAGCCATGCTCAAGTTTGGCACTGTTGTAAGTGCTTTATAGGTAGACCTTTCCATGCTATCAGTGTGTTTACATGTGGTCTCACCTCTGAGGACTGGGCTCCTCAGCCAAACCCAACTGGCCCTGAGTTCCCAAATGATTTGATGCTGTGAAAAAGCAGAGAATTAGTGCAGTAGTTGTAGCAATATGTTGACCTGCAAAATCTACTCTGATACCTAAACGTTCTTTTGTTTAACATTGGCAACTGCATGAAAAATTATTGATGACTTGAGGTGGGAACGTTGGCAGGGCCTAGTTCAAAAGTCTCGTGTGATATCCATGGACTAACGTGGATTTGAACCCCGGTGCTGTTCTTCAGCTGAACTTTGATTTTGTGCCATTCATCAGAACCATTGCACCGCTCTATAACTTGTTCTGGAAGCAGAGTGAGCTGTTCTGGCGCTGAAACGATTTCATTGTTAGGCTAAGTGTTACACAGATGGCATTCTTAAATGTAAAATTCTTTTTATGATTCTTTCAATTTCATATTTATTTCATTAGATCATTATTTATGTTAAAGAGACACCATTAATATGAAACGTGCTCAGCTTAAAAGAGAATGTTGAGAGGAGTTTCAGGTATCTGATCCTCAATACTTTAGTTTTTCTGTTTCACGTTTTCCTGTTTAAAATGTTTTTTGTGTCTCTAGGTGCTATGTGACAGATCCACACAAACAACAGAGGGGAAAGAGCCTCACTTAACTGATTAGAGGAGAAAAGCAGTGAAAGGGAATATGCACAAAGCGCTGCCAAGTTCACAGAGCAAAGGATAAGATAAAAAATTGAATCATTTCACTATTTTTTTTTTTATTTATTTAGAGTAATGTGAGGTATTGCTTATAATAACAGCAGGGAAACAATTTTCAGACAAAAATGTGATTTCTTAATCAAGGGTCTCTAATTCAAAATATATTTATTTAATAAACAGTAATTATGATAGCTGCAACTACTCATTCATATCAATAATTCATTCAGAAGTAAACCATATCAACATATTAGCATTTATTTTTCCTTTTAATAGGCTGTGATTTAAAATAAATGTAAATCGTCATAATCATTCAGCTCCATATGCTGAGAGAGGAAAAGTCACCTTAAACTAGACGCACATTTAGAGAAAAAGAAAAGATGAGTTGTTTTAAGGAAACAGCGCATTGGGGCAGATCTTAAGCTGGAATAAAGATGGTCTACCCTCTGGAAGTCAACTTAGCTCTGATGATTGGCACCAGCCAAAACTGGTCAGTAATTTTAAGACCTGGAGTTTTTAGGGAATTTTCTGTGGAGCCATGTATTGACAAACAAAGACAAAAGTACAATTTCTTCCAGTTTTAATCAGGAAAAGGCAGTATACATGATTAAGAAAACTCCAATTTGAAGATTTTTATGTGTGGAAACAATAGGCTGCTTTGCCTGAGTTGTAGGCCTTTGCTGTTTGTGTATGAGTGTGTATGAGTGTGTATATGTGTGGTGCTGCATGCAGTATTTCCCATTCGTGTTTAGTTAGCCAAACCCTCTCCCAACTTTTACCCTTAACAACCCACCTCATTTTGACATCTCTTTTTAATCTCCTGAACCCATTAGCTCTCTTGCAGCAAGCTCTCTGTTGAAATGATTTCTTTATGTCCCTGGTTCGAGATCCAGACAGCATTGTTTTGATGCTGTGGAGCATGACTCCAAGTTTTAGAAAGCTGTTTTTTTGCTTCAGATACAGGGAAGTAGTGATCAAGGACTAGGGTCCCGGCCAGTATGTGTTACTGCTGTTAGAACATTCGGTGCCTATTTTATAGCAACAGCTCTTTCCCTTTTGCTTTTAGTAGGTGAAGCCAGGGATCACGCCTGGGAGATTAATGTGATGAGGATGAGTCTGGGAAACCTTTGGTGCTCTTTGTGTGAGCCTGCTCTGCTTGCTCATACACAGCACACCTGTAGGAACTTGCTGCAGCCGTAGGGCCCTCTTGTACTGCCATGAGCTAAGGAGAGCCATTTCCCTGCTTCACACAGCCTGCTCTGTGTTCTTGCTGGGGGAACAAGACCACAACACCTTTCACCCTAAGTTCAACAGCAGTGCTTTCCAGGGTGTGCCTTGGGGCAGGATGGCATGAGTAGCTGAACAGCCGCAGCACAGCCTAGCCCTGCAAAAAGACATTTTCACAGCCTCCCAGGTGAGTTTTGTAGTCTACACAACCGTGGCACACAGCTGGCTGCTATCCTGCTTTCTTTCAAGGCTAGCCCCTCTGTGCTGCTGCCCTGCACTGGGCATGCAGCCACTGGGCAGCTGAGCTAAGGTGATACCTGACTTTTGTTCTTTTCCAGTCTCTGCATTGCTGTACATTATTACATCCCTCCAACAGAAGAAAAGTGAGTCATGTTGCTTAGCTTTCCCCATCCTCACAGAGAGGAGCCATGTTGGTTTTTTTTTTCTCCCACAAGTTATTGTATTGTTCCTCTTTATGGTGTGGCTCTGATTTAGTGCTGGATGAAGCTCAAAAGGAGGATTAGTGTAAATCTACTCCCATATGCTTGGATGCATTTCTGCACCCTGTCTGTACCATCCTCACTGCTTTTGATGGAAAAAGCTGGGCTATAAACCTGATGAGAACAGGCTTCCATGCAAGATGTTTAGTATTTCCTGCTTCTACTTGCACCAGTGATACGGCACATCCAGCCCCTTTCGGCCCTTTAGCTCTCGGTCATGGTCTTGTCAGAAATTCAGAAAATCACTATGGCAGAAAATGAATAGGGGAATAAAAGGAATCTGATTTTTCTCCGCTTTAATAATGGCTAGATTTGGGTTTAGTTCCACCTTTGGCTGAAATTTTGCTGGAGGATGGGCACAGGTAGAATGTTTTTATTTGAACGGAATTGGTTCATCCATCTTTTAGATGATGGCACTGAAGTGTGAGTCCATTTTTATGGTCCTCAGAGAAAATCTGTGCTTCTTTTTAAGAGATGCACCTTCTGGGAAAGGTAGGGCTGGCTATAAAAGCCCTGATTGTATTGTATTCAAGCAAACCGTGAGCAAAGGAGGAAGGAACAGAGACAGCAATAGAAGGAAGGAGAGATTTTCTAAGTATATGAGATGTGTTATGCTTTGGTATCAGAGGCTTTGCTATGCCTAATGCTTGGGCATTTTCTGGTAATTGAATTGCTTAATAGCCAAACACCAAGCTGCACTGAACTCAATCCTAAAACTGATGTGCTATTGCCATTTGGGGGCTTTCTTCTTTACTTGTCATTTTCTAAAGAATTTCTCAATAGTACTGTAATCAGTCACTCATTTTTTGCCGATTCTCCTCTCTCCATTACAAATGTGTCCGAGTTTGTGAGGAAGAGGCTCTGTTTTCTCAACCAAATCTTCCAATCCTTGGTCTATTAATAAACAAAAATTAACGTACAGATTTCACTGAAAATACAGGCTCTTTCCATACCTGTGTAGTCCACTGGATGCAGGAGGAGTTCCAGCCAGCTGGGCAAAGGCACCTTTTCTGCGTGCCCCAACCAGGCTCCTGCATTGCTCCCCGAGTTTCTCTTGCTCCGTACAATGGCTGACATTGTCTGCAAGGAGCAACTCAGATTACGGCCCCCTCCAGCTGCGCTGCCCCTGACCCTGCTCCTGCCCCAGGCTGCCCACGCTCTGCCCTCCCTGCAAGCACGGGGACTTCAGCTGAGCCGGCTGCTGCCTGGGAGTGTTGATTCAGGTCTTGAGGGTGGCCTCGGATGCGTTTTAACAGGCAGCGCAGTCACTCCACGGGGATAACATGGAATGATTATTTTAGGGCAGATTTTCCCCTAAAAAAACCCATAGTTCTACATGCACGCAGTTTGATCTTCACACAAAGGATTTATATAAGAACTCACTTCCCTCTGTCGGTTATGAAAAAAAAGCATGCTGGCGGGATTTAGGGAAGTGTGCAAGCTAGAGGATAGCTGCAGACAAAAGAGAGTTTTTCTTCTAAGAACATCCTCACAGCTGGAGCCCTGGCAGCGCTGCTGTCAGAATGCTGAGGTGTTACCTGGCCGGGGCAAGGCACAGTGTCTGCTTGGCACCCTCCTGACACACAAATTTGGCCAGCTCTTATCAGAGCACTGTTCCCTGCCTGTATCCACATACACACACATAGTTTTTCCATGCAGCGCCTACTTTTTGGGAATCTTCTACCCTGCCAGTATGCTGTATACCAATGAGAGGAGTAAGAGGGAGGAAGAAACTCTTTGTGACTCCTTTACCTGCTAAAGAGAGACCAAGCTCACCTGGGCTCTCAGGAATAACACTGCTGCTGTGGCTCTAGGCCAGCTCAAAGCCATCTTCTCGACTCCTAGGTACCCTGCAAAAATATGCCTTACATCTCAGAGTGGAGAGACTTAAAGATGGGTCGGCTGGAGGAACAATCAAGTGGGATGGGAAATAGGTTCCCTTTTAGCACCGCAAAAATATTTCTCAGGTCAGATCATTCCCCATTAGCATAGCACCATCTGACCTCGATCTGCTTTGTGGTGAGAAGGAAAGGTGTGCAACAGTTTGAATCTGCTCAAGTTTTGTCTGTCTTGGGCTGGCCCTGTTCAGCCCATCTCTGCCTCCCTAAGGGGAGCAACTGCCAAATGCAAAGACAAAGCCTAACAATACAACCTATATGCTTGCCTTTAATGTAGCACAATGCTTAAAATTGAATATAAGCATGGGTGAGGCTTTAGATCTTCCTCAAATCTCAGTGTAACTTTGAGGTTGTCAGATGCTACTGAAGTGAGAGATCTAGAGTAGGAATATTAGTGAACACAAAAGTCATGATATTTACTCAGTTTATGCATTTTCTCTCCTTTTTTTTTCATGAAACTTGCATAACTGGCGTGTAATTGTTTTGCTAAGTGAGCCTTGAAAGCAAAAGTCTTGATAGCTGTCAGATATCTTCTTTGTAGTACAGTGTGTTGTCCTCAGAAGCTAATCAGTAGAACTTGCTCAGAAGAACTTAATCAGCAGAACTGAGCACATTGTCAGTGCTTAACAAATAATAAATTATAATAATAACAGCAGTTCCTTTTGACACAACCTATCAAACTTTTACTTTATTTCAGGGAGTGCCTTCCTTGCCTCTAGTTAAGATTTATACCTACTGCTGCTCTGCTTACCACGGTTGAGAGGATGGGTGATACGGCCTAACAGGGTGGAAGTATTGATCGAAATGAAACTTTGACAAATGGCTGAAACAGAATCTTGAGAAAGTTCCCTGACTGTTCCTTTTCATTCAAAAACAGAATAAATTTGATCAGTTCAATTGTTCAAAGGTAAAATGCTATGCTTACAAGTTAATAGAATCACTTTTGAACTTCCCGAGTCTCTTTTTTTTTTTAAAGAGATACTCATTAAGCTTTCCTTACAGAAAGGTGAATGTATCCAGCAGCATGTCTATTATTATTAATTGTTATTATTATAAGGGGATTGGATAGCTCAGAGGGTTGTTAACAGATCTGAGGCTATCACTTCTTTGTCACCACTGTAATTTGGCTCGAGCTGGGAGTTACTGACAATCATTTCATTTTCTGATTGTTTGGTGGTTTATGTGCAATTAGTTGGTGGGTTTTATTCACTTCCAACACGATGTATATGCACATTATAAAGAAAACCACCGGGTCAGCTCTAAGCTGCTGCTAATTGTCTCAGGCTTAAATGGAGCCGTGTCAATTTATCCCAGTTGAGGATCTGACCAAGGATCACAACTGGCATTAATTAGCAGATGTGTTATCAGACTCCACGGAGATGCCCTGGGTTGAGTGACGGCGGGCCAACAGCATGCACGATGCAGGCAGATGGGAGCACCAGGTCCTCCCTATAGGCACCTTGATGTCTTCTACTGCTGCATGGCTTTGCCACGTCACCAGCCTTAGTGAGAAGGACTCCCACAGCTGGGCGCAGCCAGTCATATTAGAGCCCAAGCAATGCAAGGCAGCTACTAAAAATCAGGGAAGGGGGAAAAAGGAGGTGTAGTGCTGGAATGAGTCACCCTGGAGCTTGGCGTGCATGAGAGTGCTCTGCTAGCTTTAAGTAAAACTACTGACTCTGATTTTCTGAGGGTATGTATGCACTATCTGAACTAATACCAGCACTGGCTGCATATGCGTGACAGAAGGTTGAGGGAGATGCTGCTGAAAATACAGGGCCCAAAGGCCACAGAACAAACCTGGTCCTTGCATTGCTCAGTGAGTAATATCCTCAGCCTTCACCAGTCATAAGGCTGACCTAGACAATGGGAAGATGCAGAATATTTTAGTAATGTGCAGTAGCTACTGTCACCTGCAAAATATCCATCAGCACTTCTGCAAACTCTTTCCACCATTCTCTACAAGATAACAAAAGATAAATCTAGCTGCAGACATTGAGCCTTTGGTTTTTCCTACCCTCCTCCTAACCTCTTTTGCCAAGACACATCTGGGTCCTTCTCTGAATAGACACCTCTGGGTCCAAAACCACAAAATGAGATGACTGAGGCTCGGGTGGAATATAGATATCAAGGCTAGGAATTCCAGTCCACACATCTGCAAAGTTCATCACCTGTATTTTTGCTAATAAAGATCCCAAGACATCTAACATCTTTCTCATGCTTGTGCTTGTTGGCCAGTCACCAGCTTAACTGGGCTGAACTTCAGCAAAACCTCTTCAAAAAGCATCCTGGCAAAGCATGTGTAACACACAACGAGGATTGGGCAGCACATAACACACAGCAGCTGTCTTCACTTTGCTTCAAAGTAAATATCTTCAATGCCCGCCTGAGCTTTGGGGATTTCAAGGCCTTATCTCTTATCTGCAAAGAGAGCAGGAACTGTGGTCAGGAAGCTGTAAGTATTCAAGGGGGAAGATATTTTCTATACTTCCTGCAGTAGTGGTACTCGCATGCATGTGATTCTCTGGGAGGAGTTTAAAGCAATAAGGTGGAGAATAGGATACATTTTCCATCCCTCCCTGTGCTGACTTAGCTTGTTCTGCACTTAGCTCTTTGGGATTGGCACAAGATAGAGAATTTTGTTCAGTGTGCTCATTGCTGTGTAAGGTGTTTCAAAAATATTGGCTTTGCAGACTAATGAAAATACAGTGATTTTTCAGAAAAATCAGTAGAACATATCCTCTAAGGATACGCAGATGTAGTGATTATTGGAGTTTTAATTAAAATAGCAGGTAAAATAAGTATTATGGTGTGTTATTATTTCAAAGATAACAACAGAATAAAGGTGCCCATTTCTTTCTTGAGCGCAATTTTCTAAATGAAAAAGTAAACATTAATATCTTCAGCGATCTTACTGATCTTGTACGATAATTTAGAAAAATATCTCTATTAGGGATAGTTATATATGCTTTTTGTTGGAAATGCAATCACACAATATGCACATAGCTGCAATCTGTAGACAGATTAAGTAAATTAAATCACTCAACGTCTTTTTTCAATAGCTGTGAAGTTAAAAGTAATTTGCAAAGAAAATACTCAGTTTCAATTGGTTTGTAATATCTGTTAATGATCTTTGGAAAAATTTCTGATAACACACGGGAATTCCCTGAGGGATAGGGTTGTGAATAAGTGGATTTTTTTAAGTTTCAGATGTCATTAGCTAGTGATTTCTTTGAAGTAAAAAGCTGTTACAGAATAAATTGCAGAGGTTTACGAGTATACAGGACAATCCTTTTTGTGAGATATACTTTTTTTTTTTCCTTCTTTTTTTTTTTTTTTCCATGGCACTTTCTGCCCCCAAAAGAAGAAATTTAAGATCTAACTTGTCATTGCAAACATACTGGAATCACAATGGCACTGGGATTTTGTGCTTACTTTCTGTGTCTTTATGTGAACGCATAGTGTAAATCTCCTACTTGAAGGATCTGTTTTGCTCCCTTTTGATGTGATTTTTCTTTCTTTTCCCTGGCAGATAACTTTTTCAGCCCACAAAGCTGAAACACTTTCTGTGACTCAAATGGCTCCAGCACAGCTATTCCCTAGAAGACATCCTCCCTGATTTCTTGTGGTGCCTGTTAGATTGCTGAAGTTGCAGGTGAGTGTAAACATGGAGAAGAGGGCCTCTATTCTTACGGTGTTTTGTTAGAATGAAGTCTCTATCACCTTTTTGACAGTTCAGAAATAAACCACATACCAGAATAGAGGAATGTTTCTCAGAAGGACGAGTGAAACATCTCCTGACCTCTGTCTTCATCTGAAGATATATCTGGAGTAGAACAGGGAAGCAAAGGTACCACAGACTACACATACCCATGGGGAATGTTGTTCTGCCTCAATGCTCAGCTCTACAACATGGCCATTGTCAGATGAGGATGGACCTTATATACCCATAGGCTCCTGTGAGTGGATGAAGTGGGTGAGGGTTTAGACAGAGGCTGGGAACAGTCTGAAGGGATGCTGATCTGAGTTGTGGGGGACTGGGACTCCACGGCATACTGTTGCAGATGAAAAGATAAGTTTAGTTGCAACCATTGAGCATTTGGTTTTCTTGCCTTCCTTCTAACCTGTTTTCCCAAGAATTTATTTGTCTGCTTTTTCCTTATCTGCAGACAGGGCTATCAGACATACCATACTACAACAAATATGGCTACTCACTCCATGCTGGGCTATGGGAGAAAGTTTTGTACAGTTCTAGTAAAACAGGTGAACAGCTACAAGTTTGAAAAGCCTCCTAGCCTTCCCTGGACCTCAGAAGGCCCAGTGTAGAATCCCTCACCCATCCTGATTATCTATAAGTAGATCAGACAGCGTTTCATTTCCTAGACATAAATGTTCAGTGGCATTCTGCAGTTGCTTCAAGAGTAAAGAAACTTCCTCCTGGATCCTTCTGAGCAGTCGCTGACAGGGTCAACCATAACACACCTTGTCTTAGCCAGAAGCCAATATCAAACAATATGAAAAGGAACTCCCCCCTCCTTCCTAGGTATTTAAGTGTATAACAGCTTATCGTGGAAGATGATGCCTTTCTGACTCCATGTATTGACTAGCTTTTACCAAGAACTACTGACTCTACTACATAATATTTGCTAGTAAAACTCTCACAGATTTTTTCAAGGCCACGAACAACCGTTATTATCATCCAGTCTGATCTTCTGCATAATATATGCTACTGAACTTAACCCAATCTGAACTTGGTGTGTAGATTTGCTTTTATGTCTAAAAATGTCTCCTCATTTACAAATATGATACTGTTTCACCGAGTACTATCTGTGCAGCAGCAAGTTCCATTAATTAACTGTACATTGTTTGGAAAAGCAATACCTCTTATCCGTTTGAAATTTGATACCTCTTCGTTTCACCTTGCAGGATAGGAAAGGGTTTTTATTCCTTTGCTGCTAATTAGGTTGGAGGATCATGAGGACAAAATGTTATTTATATTATAGTCATGCTTAAGGAGAGCTCTGACGAAGCCTGGGGATCTCACTGCACAAAGTGAGGGAGACTGTGCAATTCCTTTGGGACTGAGACTATTTGAATAGACGAATGGCATATTTTCAAAAGAGCTGAATGATTTCACCAAAACGAATGTCAGACAAGTCAATGGAGTCATACTTCTCAATCACCTGTACATTTCTGAAAAATCAATCCAAAGTTTGAAGGAAATAAAGGTATGGAAAAACAAAGTCCCTGAAGCCAAGACCAAGAAATAAGTTTGGTATACGATCACAGAAAAGAAAAAGGTGTTGCTAAGATGCAGCTCTGTGTCTACTGCCTATAGGTCACTTTGGCTTCCAGAAGCTCATGGTCTTAAAGTCCTCCCTTTAAGAGAGCAGGGTGCACTGGGGAAAGTGCAACGTCTGCTGCATGCACAGTCCCCAAAACTTTTGCCTAGGGGCCAAGGACAACTATATTAACTCAGGCAACAGCGGTTATCCAAGTTTATGGAAAGGGTTCACGTAAGATTCGCAGTCCCATGAGGGTCAATCTGCCTTGAGAGATAGGCTGCGGTTTGTGTTCTTTCTCTCTTCTCAAGGAAATTCCCCATCCTTTTGACTTCTATCATTTTTTATTGCCATTCTCTGGACTTGTTCTATTTCTACTTTCTTTTTTACAGGGATGAGGTGACCAAATTTGAAGACAGTATTCAAAGTGAGGATGTGCCACTGATTTATATAATGGCATTATAATATTTTCCATATTATTCTCTAAAACTCTTTTCTTCATACAAACCCCTTAAGATTCTTTTTAATTCTTTGAACTATAGTGCCTTTTAACATCTGTAGTTTACTCTGATCAGATTTTGACAAAGGAATAAAAGGCTCCATTTTTCACATAGAATTTTATTTATTGTTTGAACTTTAGAGGAGAAATTGGTTAACTTACAATTTAAAATTCTTGGCAATGTAGACCATTGGACAAGGATTTCATTATCAGCCCTTCTGTACTTTCTGTAGAAATGCACAAACCTGAAAGTTGGTGGACAAAGTCTTGGCTAGAAAGACTTTACTGTCGTATTACAAACATAGCCAAAGACTTAGTTTGGAGCTGCTAGCATCCCCAAAGATGTCAGAGATATAATTGTTCTGTACCCCCTTCCTGATGCAGTGAGCTGGGGCCATGCACTGATGTGCCATCCAGCCAGTGCCAGGCATGTGTGCAAGCGGTACCCAAATGCCGTGATATCCTGTTTACCTTACCACATACTTCTGTAGTAAGTCAGGGAAACGCTGCTCTGAAAATTAGGTGCTTGATGACTGCAGAGGGTGAGAATCTTGCTCTCATGTCACAGCTGGGTGTAATGCCTTCATTGGGGTATTAGAAAAGGCTCAAGGAAAACAGTTACATCCATTCTATTGCCTAAGACACATCCTGCAGCTACTGACTCGCCTTAGAGTTACCAATCCAAATGCTGACCCTGCCTGACCCTACTTATCTTTTAAAAGCTGACAAGATCACAGCCTGAAGCAGTATAGCCACAGGCTCAATACTGGCTACCAAAATGTCTGTTTAGTATTTTCAAAAACGCTGCTCTTAAGATTTACAGTACAAGCTTTTGGATGTATGGACAACACCGAAACACAGCCCTGATCCCTGAACATTCAGCCCCACTTACACAGAAATTTGTGCCTCTCGAGGGGCCAGCACTGAGTTGCTGCAAAACAGTTATTCCCTACCTGCAAGTGAGCTGGAATTGAATCGTCATAGGGTTGTATGCATTCAGATACTGGGTAAAAATATTTGAAAGCTACAGCCTCGATTTCAGAATTCATTGTCAGCTTCTTTCATTATCTGCATTACTGCTTTAACAGTAGAAAGAATTCCACCCTTTTTGTGTAATATCTTTTTTGGTTTAGTATAGAAAATCATCCTAATTCTTCTATGACCAAAGCAGTTTTTCATCAGAAGTTGGTTTTAGATGAACTGTAAGTTTCTTCCCTAGCAATGAAAAAAAACACATATTTTTCTGAATATTTCTAAAGTTAAATGGATAAACACAGTTTTAAATACTCAGGATACACTAAGGGACCAATCTAGTTTAGTTGTTTGTGCTTTCATGCATTATATAAATTCATAATTCTTGCAGAGTGTTTTTTTTGTTTGTTTGTTTGTTTTTTTAAACAGCAAAGACATGGAAAAAACACTGAGGTCTTATTGCTCCTGTTGGAAACTTCTGCCGACTACAGCAAGAGTTGGACTGGGCCCAGAGAAACCAAATACACACAAGTTGCAATGAGTTGGCTATACAGGCAAGGAAAATCACAGATAACAGATGCACACAAATTAGTAATGTACCTTTTAGGTCATCCAGTACAGCTTGCTGACACATTGAGATTGTCTCCTATGGCGTATTTTTGGTTGCTTTGGATGCCTGGATCAAATGTCCTAAGTAATATCATGTACTTAAGGAGAGATTGTGCTGCCTAGTATATCCTGTTAGAAGTTTTTTTTTCCTTTCTTAACATCATCATATTTCTCCCAGTTACATTCCTTTGCAAACCTCCTTATTTCCTTTCTACAATGCTATTTTTCTCCCGTGTCTTTAAATTAATGTGATGTTCCATGTAGTTAACATTAAGTCTGTTCATACCTATTTAGATCATTTAATCTTTTCTGATAAATCAGTCTTTTCAGTCTCCTGGTTATTTTCTCATCTCCTCTTGTCCCACTCCTGTCTGTCAGTATTTTTTTTAGCTATAAGATTTTAAAGATCTTATAGATTTAACGAGTGCATTTATCTGAACTAACAGCAGGTCTGGCACAGACTTGAGCACCCTCAATATTTTCTCACTGAAAACCACTCCTGATGTGCTCAAGGGAAAGTCACTGGCATTCTGAGCAGACAAGCAGGCAGAGCATCCTGTTCAAACCATTTCCTTGGTATCACCTGCTTTACTGATCAACAAAACCAAAAAACATTAAAACATTTAGCCTAGTGATTCAAAAATCAAATACTGGTCACTATAGATTAATTATATTTGTTTTCATAATACTAGGAGATATAATGGCAGAGAGGAAAATATATTTGCTCTTGATATTTTCAAACTCTTGGTCGTGGACATCACAATCTAAAATTATGGAAGACGTCTTGTCTAGTAACTATATTTGGGTGCCACTGGAGTACACTGTAGAAAGTAATTATATATGTAGTCACAAGCCTAGCTTTTCACTTCAGGCAATAAATTCTGATCAACAAACAACACTCCTTTAGTGCTAAATGAAATCTTGGCTGTAATTGAATGTCCTTACCTTTGTGTTCTGTTGGATTGGAGGAATATCATTTTAATCTGCTCTCTTTAAATTTTCATTAAGGAACGTTTCAGCTACCTGCAGCCTCATCTGATGATGTTTAATGATATCAGCTAGCGCATTCTTCCGTGCACCAGCAGGGGCTTCTTTAAATTGGTCAACTGTACAGAACATTGTTTTCGTGTTTAATGTACTTGGAATCAACCTTTTAAAATAATGATGTCTCTACAGACAGTTTATATACGTAGTGCACACACATATGTGCATGTGTATGTATGCATATATATGCGTAAGTGCACACATACATAGAGAAACACTGATCCTATTCACCTTCTTGAAAACATTTCAGCTAGTATTAGCATAAATGTGCTGTTAAGTTGGCAGTGTTATACATTTTTGTTGGAGTTTACTTCTGTAACCTAAAATCAGGCAGATAAGCTGTGAAACTCATGCAGCTGATGACATAATGCTGGGATCTCATGATGCTGAATCTCATATTTCTAGGCATAAAGGATGGATGTTCCTTTCTGAAATTATTATGCCTACTATTGCAATAAATATTTCTTGTTTTCATGTGGGCACTGAGATGTTCAAACCATTAAATGTATATGGTATAATGAGTCCTGTGTTCCTTATTTATTCTAAAGAAGGCATTAACTTTCTATGGTTGTTTTATTGTATAATAAAGCCTACTACTCTAAGAATCTGTGATGAACATAGCAATAAGCTGTGACAATATGCATAGTTACATTTAATGCCAATGTCCAAATGTACGTATGTGCATATAAATAAGCATATATGTATATTCAAGCACTCAAAGATAGACACACAAATTAAATACAATCAATTAGGATATGGCATAAGTAGATTCAAAGCTTACCTGTTACGGCTTTGTAAAGGGGGAAATCCGAGCCACAAAGACACACGTGAAAGTAAAGCTCAATATACTCCATTGGCTCGTTACCACTATGCTCAACAGTGACAGGCTGCATGCTAAGACGGGGTACCAGCAGACATTCGCCATGACAGCTGGTTCAAAACAGAGCTTTCAAAATAGTGCAACACCCCTCACTTCCTTCCAAATCCTGGTGTTTGCCAGCAGCACTTAGCTGAGGCTGGCTCTTAAGGTCAGATGTTCAGATAAAAGTTGCTTGAAATGAATCTGCTTCTTTGTGTTTGGGCTGTATATATGTTCAGCATAGCATCTAGGCTCTTTGTGAATTTCTGTTTGAGTTCACATGTGAGTAGTGCTTGCCTATTACCTGAAAAAATGATGGATGTTTCTCCCCGACACCATGCTCTATTTGCCTGAGATTGTCCTCTATCAAATTCTCCTTTCTTTTGTGGGTTACATAAAGTGAGAGCCATACACAGGCTTCTTGTTTTTGCTGGGGAAAAAAAAAAAAAAGCACAGCCACTCTATTGAGAAATGGAAGCAAAACGGTTTCTCTTTAACATCACCCACATCACACACACTGCTTAACCAATTAGGGACAGAGCATAAAAAATACTTAGTTTGTCCTGTGTGACTTTTCTTAGTAGATACATATAGAATCTGGAAATAAACACACTCCTCCTTGGGAAGGAAACGCAAACAGGGTTTATCTATTTGCATTTGAACTCAGTGAAATATAGCCAGGCACAAAAAGCAAGCTTGAAGATAAGACATGAGTATAAGTAAAGCTAAATTTCAGCAAGCCAAATTCTGCCACGCTGTTATAATTGCTACGCAAAACATGAGCTAATTCACCATTCCATTGTGCTGGTGAAATAGGTATGCATTATATGTGGGGCAGGTAGGGGAGCTTACACAGGGATGCTGTTGACTTTGCTCAGCAGCCAGTGTGTGGGGAGCATGCCATCAACAACCTTGTGAAAATGAGGCTGGTGAACTGGCTTGGTCTCGGAAATGACTTCAGAGTGGGTAGAATAATATTTAAAAACTATGATGAATTATAGCCACAGCACAGGAATACTGAGTGTGTGAAGTTTACCATTTACCATATCACCTGAGGACCCCAAGACCCGAGTGTCAGATCTTCAGAGGAATTCAGACAGCTAAACGTGCTGCTGCCTGGGGATCTTCAGTGCTGCCCAGACACATCCCTCCTAATGCAATCAAGGAGATCCAGGTATCAGGGCTCTTCAGAAAAGCATTGATCAGTCTCTCGGGCAGCTCCACTGCGTTCCCAGAGTATTGACCTTGCTTCAGCTGGAGATGCCTCTGGGGAGGCACTGAGGTGAATGGGATGAGGCTGTGCTCATTTCTGGAGGAGGTACAGCTCTCCTGCAAGCCAGAGGCATGAGCAGGGCTGCTTCCCTGCAGCAGGCCTGCTGGGCTTACTGATGCTCAGCTTGCCAGCTTCAGTAGTACGCGAGCAGTGTGGGTACGCATTGTGGCTGGCGATGCTCCTGTTTGACATCAGCCTTCCCTCCTGGATCAGGGCCGCTGCTGATTGCTGAGGGGTGGCCAGGAGCAGCTCCCTCTGGTGAACCTCTTTTGTGCTTTTATCTCCCTCCTCTTGGCAGTGAGCTGCCACTGGCTGCCAGCCACGGCCCGCTCGCCCTCCCCAGTGCCCAGCCGGCATGCTCAGCCAGTGCCTACTTCTCTTCCAGCAGCTGGTCCTACTTCTCCTCCACAGCTGGCTGCTGCCCCCTACTGTGGTAATTATTATTTATGATGGATATTCAGTGTACATTATGTGTCCAGAGTCCAGTACCATCTGATTCAGTACCAGGGTCCTACTGTGTGGGCAGAAGCACACAGCAATATGCCATTGTTTCACATGTATACTCACCCGGCTCTCATGCAGGGATGGACTGAGGGGGAGGGATCGAAGGTAGCTGTTGGCACCTATTAGCACTGTCTGATGTGACATGTACTCCGTGTCCTGTGTTACATGACTCTGACGACAGCACAGCTGAGTGCAGAACTGCTTTTCTCCACCTTGCTATCGATAGCAGGTCTCCTGCAATTCGTGCTATCGAACAGGAAACAAGCAAAGTGTTTGCCAAAAGTCATGGTTGCTGCTCAGCCTCTGCTTAACTCCCTTTTGCTTTGAAAGTAAATACTGCTTGGTGCTCAGCTGCTGTTGAGAAGTGATGACCTTAGACCTCAGCATGGCTTCATTGGACATCATTCTGTTTCCTGTTTCTCTCCCCAACTGTCTTTCCAGGAGTGTCTGATTGTGCTGGTCCCTTGTTGCATGTGTTTATCTCCCTCTTGCCCTTCACTCTTCCTTCCCACCCTGCCTCCCTGAACCCTCAGGCAAATACAGCAGAGCTTTAACTTCCACATCTTAGTGTAAAAGAAATAGCACCTGGAAGAAGCAGCGTCCTCCATGCATTCGGAAAAATAAAGAATCTTAAACATGCTTCAAACACATGTGTGAGATGCCAGCTTCTCAGCTGTAGTGGTTAGGTTTTTCTCCATTAAAGATGATGGAACAATACTGTTTCATGGCAGCTAAGGATCCGTCCCGGTATGTAAATGTAAATATCTATTTTTACAAGCCCTCCTACAGTTTGCTTTAAAAGAAAGCTTTCTTTTTAGACACTGAAAGCATACAAGCCAGTCAGAAATGTCCCACTTTCTATATTTTGTTTAATTCCTACCTCTGACTTCCTTTGAAATCTAATGAATTCAAAAGAGACAGAGTGAATTAAAAGTGAAGGAGCTTTACCTTCGGTGAACAGGGCCTGTAGGAACTGAAAAAAAAGAAAACAGGAAAGAAATGAAATGGGTATGAAGCCACATCAATCCAAATAATTTAAAATGTTTGATGGCAAGCAAGCAAAATTCCCACTGTCCTTTTGCTTGTGACTTCTTTGCTGTGGCAAATTAATGTTGAGAGCAAATACTCATGCATTCAGTCTCTGCATCAGGGCACTTTCTGCCATGATTCTCTTTCTAAAGTGGTTTGAGTTTTACATCTAATTGTTTCCTTTGTGTTTTATGCACACAGATGCCTGCATCCTGTATTTCATACATATATATCAAGTAGGCTCAAGCTATAGTTCTTGGATAGGGTGTATTCAAACCTCTTCACGTTTGATTCCAGGAACTGATTTGTCCTTTCTTAAAGATAGGAACCACATGTGCAACTTGGATCCATATCTAGGGTAGGCTCTGGATATGTTAATTTAAATGCATTAGTATTTGGGATCCAAACTTGTTTATTTATAATGAAATTAGTTCTAATACTGCTGGGTGCTCAACTTTCCCCTCACTATGAAGAGAAATATTCACATATTTACTTCTTCTGGTCTGATTTACAATTCATTGCAGAATCACACTGTCTTCAGGATATTTTTCTCAGTTTGGTTTGTTACCATCCTCTATAGCAATTGCTTATAACTAATTGCATGACTTGCACATGGCCACCCTCCTGTGACAGGTCCCTGTTACCCCACTCCCCCTCTGAAGGCTGCTCTGCTGACTCCTCAAGGAACTCCAGTAAAACAGAGAGGGACTTGTCTCAGTACCAACCTAAAGTCATTTGACAGACTGAGGGACACCCTCACGGGTTTCTTCCGTCCAACATACTCTCCTTAGCTACTGTTCAGAACCGGTTTCTTGGGCTCCCTAAAACTGTGGTAAACATCAAAGCTCTGCAATTCCCAGGATTTTCCTCATCTCCTTTTGAAGACAGGCAACATAATAGGGCTTCCCAGCCTTCTAGTGCTGCTGCATTTTTCAAGGGAAGAAGGCATCCCCTTGTCAGTATCTTGGCTTTTTCTCACTTTATTTCCCCTCAGAACTCCCAGATGAACACCATCCGGTTGTGGTGATTTACTGCATTTGAGTTTCTCAAGTTACGCTACAACTTCCTCCTCAGAGACTTCAATCTGTATAAAGGCCACACTCTGATTTTCTTTGCAAAGTGCCTTTGGCACAGGAATTTCTGTGCGATTCTCGGCAGCAGACATGATGCGAGGGATTTATTTAACTTCTCTGTTAGCTTGTTGCACTTATCTCCTGACCCACTTTATATGGATTTGTGGGGATCTCTGGGGTGTTTTGGTGCATAACCCAATGTAAGATTTATCTTCACTTACAGGTGAGGCCCAGCTCTCACTTGGTGTTCTCTTGCTGTTCCACCAAAGGATATTTCTGCACATTACTGCAGCCACTCTCCTTTCTTCCCACTCCTTTGCTGTTTTAAGAAAGATAGAAGCTGCCATACGGCCTAGCGAATCTTCAGTGATTATGAAGGACAGAACTAGAACATTAGAAATGGTGCAAAAATATTCTCCATGTCCTCTGGTCACTGTAGGCTGGCTTAAACTCCAGATATATATACTTGATTTGAGATATATGACAAACAATGTTGCCCTTTGGTATGAGATGGATATAGAATGGACATCAGCTGTAATGGCCTAAGGCACGAGTATGAAAACTGTCTGAAAACAATTCCTTGACTTCATCTGTCAAACAACAAATGCATTTTTGCTGTGATTGGGGTTATCCTTATTTCACTCACTTCTTATTTCAACTGAAGGAGAGGAAAAATCTGAAACGAAAGAGCTCCACTTTTTCATTGTTTTTTGTGAGTAGGTGAGACTCTGAACTTCCTAATCTTTTCATGTTGATGTTAAATATGTTTCAAGATCCACAGTTCTATAACTGTCAAAGTCCCGTCCAAAAAATCCATATCAAAATACCAATGAGCATGCTTATCCCTAATATATCTGTTAAAATAAAGCAAAAACCCAAAGTTCGAGAATTCACATGCAGATCAGGACTTGTAAAACCTTCTTTTATCTGTCTTAGAATTAGGCATCTAGTCTAGGTGACTTTTTTTCTTTCTCTGTCCTTTTCAAATGGCAGCTCCAGATTTTGCTCAATTCAACCAGTTTGACTGGCCTCATTACGATAGTATCTTATATCTCCGTAGTAAAATAGTTCTCTATTACTGGTGGAACCTCTGAGCTACAGAATGAGCGTAGGTGATTGCCTTGGACTAAACCACCAAGGTGACATTACCTGTTATCAGTGTTGCAGTTCATTGCCATCTTTAATCAATTGTGTGCTATTCCAATTTGTTAAATATATATATTTACATAGTCACTGGTTTGGGTTCTGGTTCACCTACTGACAGTTTGGTCACCCCCAGAATAATACCACTGTGTCATGTCACCTTCTTACACCTACCACTTACTGTGTGCACCACCTACTTTGTGAGATTTTTGCTAGGAGATTACAGTGTTTTGCCAGCCCACTGGACAAGGCAAATTGTGCCTGGAAGCACTGCTTTATTCAATCTTGTACCTTTCTCTATCATTCCCAATGCCTCTGTAAGGCTTATTGCATGGAACTGTAAGGAAGCTAGACAGAATGTTTCTTGAAAGTTGCCTTCTTTGCACATATCCTGAAGTCCCATGTAATAACCGATATTTTTTGTTAGAGATTTATAGGAAGTATCCATAAGCCAATAACGGATAACAAAAATCACGATATTCTTTGCAGATATCAGACAGTGTTTTGTAGGTAAATCAACACAGAAAGCACACTGTAAAGTGATGGAGATTCTTTCAAATAGAGTAAGGACTCTGTTGAAACATCTCACAATTGATAACATTTGCAGGGATGATTACCTCATCACTTCACAATACTCAATATGCCGCTCACTTCTGTCTATGGGAGCTACTTTCCAGGGGAATACTACCAAGAGGGAGAAACCTGCCGTAACACAGACACTACTGTTGATGCATGCTGTTGATGCAAAATGAGTGCTAAGTAAATATCCTTCAGTTGGTAAAGAGAGCACTGAAAACAGAAATGTGCAAGAAATGAGGTTTGAACACAAATAAAATTAGGTTTGGTTAGCATTCATGCTACCAGTGGAATGATTCATGGTTTTCTTGTGTTGCAGAATTTTTATCAACAGCAAAAAAATTTGCAAAACTATGATATGTCAAGACCTTGGCAGAAGTCTCTTATTTGTGTATACATTTGAGAGTAGACAACAGTTTCTCAATCGGTCACAAAAAATCTTGTTTATCTATTAACCCTGGGCTCATTCAGGTTTTAGGAATGTTCTGACATAAGTTTGGATGAGGAAATGAGATCTTAATGACAGACACACATACCTCTGTAAGGAGTTAGCTATGAAGCAAACTCTTGGCTTGCAATTCTCTGTTCTAGGAGGAATTTTGCTTGAACTTCAGATGAGAATGTCACAGTACAGGGCCATTTATAAAATAGGAGCCTTGCAACTGGCTCTGAACATCAGTGTACTTTGGGGGACCCATGACACTCTGTGTGATGTCGAGATGTAATCTTGGAAGAACAATTTTTGTTCTTTTTCTCCCTATAGATCCTTAAATATATGTGAATCTATGTGATCTGCTTCTCATTCAAAGAGTTGCAAATTCAGCTATGGATCAAAGATTAGAGCATATGCCTGTTATTGCGGCTGCCAGTTAACCAATCCAAATGTTTAACTCTTTAAAGAAGTAGAGGGTCAGCAGCTTTCTGAATAATTGTTTCCAGATTGTCTTCTGTTGGTTGGATTTCTGTATCACATTCAACTTCAATTGCTGCTGTAATTTATCTCCACTCCACACACTAACTTTACTAAATTCACATGTTAGTATTTGAGTCACTTATGCTTAGACAAATCCAAAGCATGCTCCATGATCACTGATTGTTTTTTGATGGTGCCTCACATATGAAAGGAGAAAACTGAGTCCCATCTAGACACCTGCCTCTGGCCTTTTGTTGTACTTAGAAGTGCAGAAAGGAAGAAACGGGGCCAAAAATAAAACAACTCAGGATGTGTGCTAACCTTTTTGTAAGCTTATCTTTGCTTGGGTGTTGACAGTCTGAAGAGGGGGCGTTTTGCTGACAGCCGTGGTTGCCAGGGCAGTGCCGCATTGTGAGTATACTTCTTCACTGGATATTATTGCACCTTCTTGTTTCACAGTCTTGTCTTCATGAAGAAAAGCCCTTCAGGGATGCCCCAATCATTTCATTTGTCCCACTCCAACGGGCACCACCTCGACCTTGAAAATGAATTTTGTGTTGCTGTCAGCAGAACTGGCCATACCTTCAGTGCTTCCTTCCAGAGAGACGATGGCTGTGGTCTGCTATATGCTCTTATCTCACTCAGTTTGCCATTTCTGCTGTCCCACGCCATCACATACCAGCCAGTCATTATCTGAAACGGTGGAGATAACGTATGGATTTTACTATTAGATCATGTTAAACTGAGAAATAAAACATATTGCAACTCTATTCATATTCTAGTTTTGGTCTAGGCTATTCAGCACCAGCGGATCCTACTTCATCAGATGTCCAGGCCTTAAGGTAAACATTATCCTCAACAAATACTGGGTTTTGAATAATAAAGCAATGTGTGAGTTTAGACTGGAAAGGGCTGAGATGAAATGGTTAAGGACATGCTGTAGACCCTTAACCTCTCCTCAGAAGGAATGATAAACACCTCTCTTTGGCCAGGTCTACTTTCCTACATCTTTCTGAGGAGAAGTAGCGGAGAGTGCTATTTATTATGTGTTGGGATGAAGGTAGGGAATGTTTTCCACCATTAAAAAAAATAAAATCCAGAATTTATGGGAGTTTGAAAAGCAATTTCCTTTTAAGGTGCAAATTCCTAATTTGCCACATAAAAATACAGGAATTAAGTGCTAAATCCTTCTTTGCCAGTGAGACCTGTGAAAGGAGGTATGAAAAAAGAGTTGCTGTTAGGTTTCTATTCATGTCTCCTTGAAAGCCAATGTATGCAAAAGTGCACTGAAACAGCCCTGATTTTTTTTCAAAGCCTTCCTGCCGTTTTGACTGACTTTTAAAAAATGAACCCTTGTCTGGTTTTATTTGTGTGGTGGTTCTGATTTTGTTCTGCCTGTACTGTATCACTTTTCTCTCCTCACCATTAATCTTCCATGAACGTTCCCCAGGGCACAGTTCTCCCTTTTCTGCTTGGAGAGTTTCTATTGAAATTAATGGACACTTTTCCTCTGGGTGGAGGGACGAATACACCCTTATATCAGCCTTGCTGCAAGAGAAGATTATTCACTGAAAGGAAGCGTAAGTCTAACTATTGGACACCCAAGGTCTACTCAGGCAGATTATAGTGAGAGATCCCATCAGAAGGACTAGCACAAAAGAGAGAACTGTGTGCAGAATCAAAACAAAAGTCAGAACAGAAGACTTTTTAAATGTTGAAACAAAACATGCGGAAAGTCGGTGGCTGTACTCTCAGATAAAATGTGCTGTCCCAAACCTAGCCTTAGGGCAGATCCATCTAGTGGAATATAGCGTGGTGAAGATATGTATATACCACCTGTAGAACCGGGCATGGTCAGGAAAACAGCCTGGAGCCCAGGCTAATTTGATCTGTGCTGGTTGACCAGGTTGCTGGTTGCACAAATGGGAATATACTGTGCTGTGCAGATGTGTCGCCTCTTTTGGAATATGATCTTGGGCATCTTTAACACAGTTGCGCACCGCACAATATAGACATGCTAATAAGTCTCGTAACCCTCGGAGTCTTAAATGGAATAGTCTCATGTTTGTTCACAGAGAAACCTTTAATGAATTAAAGAGGGTGTTGACAACCCTCAAGAGGGACTACATAAATTCTCATAGGAAGGATAGTAGCTGCAATGTGAGGTCTTGAAGCAGACGGATGACCTTATAAAATATACTATAGTATCTAAGTTTAGTAAAACAAATACACAATATTTAAATAGGCTATGGAAAGGTAAATATGCTCCAGGAATGGCCCCAAGCAGTTTATGCTACAGTAATGCTACTGTCACATTTTGGATAGATCATTACTGTATATTCAATAACCTAAGGTTAGGAGATAGAATTTAATATACACATGAGAAAGTTAAATTGAGGTTAAGAAGCCTTCTTTCCTCAACTGTAAATTCAGAAATGAACCCCTCCTTCATCTTACAATCTCAAGAAAAAAAAAAAAAAAAAGCTTGGCTGAGAAAGCATTGCATGGATGTGCTGGGTTACATCAATCTTTTTAAATTCTTTGGACTATTTCATAGAGGAGACCAACTTGCAAGGATGACTCCTTCCACCATGTCTATTTGCTTTCCATGATGCATCATTCCACGCAGCGCTGAAAAGTCTGTTAAGTGTTGGAGAACCATGGAGCTGGACAAATAAGAATTTCTTCTGTGTTAGCATATTGTGAAGCCTTGATTATTTTATTTTTAACATGCTTGTTACCCTTGGATTTTCAATTGCAGCAACCAATGCGTTTTTGTGTTTAAATTTGATCTGACAGTCTCTGACAAAGCTCTGCTCTTCATTTGTTGCATATTTGTATTTTGGTTGAAGATTTTATAAATATCTACCATGATGGCTACTTTAGACAGGGCTCTGTCTGATCCTTCTAACAAACCTGTAACGCTTGTTTAAGATTAGCCTTGTCAAATTTGCTTAAAGTGACCAGGCAAATACATACAACTAATTTTGTTATAGGCAAAATTAACTAATGCTCTTTTTCATGGTGAGATGCTGTAATGATTTTATATAGCAATCAAACTATTTAAATACTAATGCTGCCTTCATGCTGTAATCACCATTCCAGTCAGATGTCATTTTTAGTAGCCTATAGGGAATTCCATCCCTTAATTATTCTTCAATACACAAACCAAGCATTCTTTAATTGGTGTAAATTGAACAGTGTTCCAACGCAAACAAGGAGTGGACAAACTAATCAATGATTCTGTGCATGTCTATTGGAAAGCTATTGCCATTAGATCAAGTAACAAATCCTCGACTCCATTAGCTTCAGAGGAATGGTGGGGGAAAAATACTGCTAATGCTACTTCTTGTAATCAATCAGCAGTGGAAAGCGTGAAGCAAATCATATAGCAAAACTGCAGCTTTTCTTGAAAGCGCCTGTGGAAAGTTAAAATATGAAGATATTCTGACTTCAGAATCCTCAGTCATATGTCTTTGATGGGGGTTTGTCTGGAAACAATGTGTTTTTATCCCCTGCTGCCTCTAGTCATGTGGCCTGTTTTTTATTTTTCTCTTTTAAATAAATGGCTCTTGAATGATAACATAACTTTTTCAATGTGTCAGGACTTTTTTGGTGAATTTTCTTGCTCTCCTAGGCAATGCTCCATATATTCATATGTATTCACTGCTGCAGCACAACATAAATTGGGTGGCTCTCCCATCTCTTTTTTTAATATGATCTGAAATAAAGGTGCTGTATTTAAGAAACAGATGAAAAATCCGTCTCATAAATGTGTCACACTCACTTTTCATTCTTGTCTCTTTTTATCAATTCTCTAAAACTGATTATTTATCACTGGAGAGGGAAAGAAAAAAAAAAGCAAAAGGCCCATTACAAACCTCTGGCCCAGATCTGCCAGTCTTACAGTTTTAGTTAGTGTGAAAAGCGAAACTCTTCTGGAAAGAAAGATACTAGCTATGGATGTTCACTTTTTAATCTATTTGTTTTTGATATAATATGCTATTTACTGTTTAAGGACCTTTCATGTTGGTTTAAATTGAAGTTTTTTAAACTACTCTAGCATAAAAAGCTCTAAGTGACATCAACTTGGTAGAAAAATAAAGCATCTTCTACAGGCAGCCTTTGTTCACTGCATTATAGTTGAAAGAAGTGTGGAACAAACTCAGTAGATAACCTACCTTCATAAAACAAGAGGGCTTCTAATTTTCACATGTTGTAATCACAGTCGCATTACTTTGCTCTCTGTGCTAGACCCCTCAGGGCTGGCTCTAGGTTTTGCTGTGAAGTCACATGTGTGGGGCCTGAGGCACTTTTCCATGATGCCTGCAGCTGGGGAATGTGGGATTTTTTTCTCTTGTCTTCCCTTTCTTTCTCATTTCCTCTTCTCCCTTCCCTTCCCTTCCCTTCCCTTCCCTTCCCTTCCCTTCCCTTCCCTTCCCTTCCCTTCCCTTCCCTTCCCTTCCCTTCCCTTCCCTTCCCTTCCCTTCCCTTCCCTTCCCTTCCCTTCCCTTCCCTTCCCTTCCCTTCCCTTCCCTTCCCTTCCCTTCCCTTCCCTTCCCTTCCCTTCCCTTCCCTTCCCTTCCCTTCCCTTCCCTTCCCTTCCCTTCCCTTCCCTTCCCTTCCCTTCCTTCCCTCCTTCCTTCCTTCCTTCCTTCCTTCCTTCCTTCCTTTTGAGATTCTCATTGTCTCAGCTGCCATGGGTGACTGGCTTGGGCAATAAAGGAGAAAAAAGCACTAAGGCAATAGCTCTCAAGTTTTCATATCTGTTTGCTATGAGGATAAAGATACTACTTTTTTTTTTTTTTTTTTTTTTTTTTGGGGTGGGGGGAAGGGGTGCTACTCACCTTAACTCCTTTCCCAAAGGGGTGAGCCTGATTCCCAGGCTCAATAATTAATTCTCCTCCAGATAATAATTTTTCCTCTGTTCTCCTGTTCTTGTCTCTGTGCTGGTTGGCTCTTGTGTGTGGTTGCAGAGGGAACAGAGGGAAGCATCCCATTCAATTTTAAGCATCTTTCTTCTCCCTGTTACCTGTCAACATATTCAGTGGCATATATGAAAGTGATACTGATGCCAGCAAGTTGTGGGAATTTTGGACAGCTGAAAGGGCTTTTTAATCCTCTCCCCTTTGCTCCTCATTCTGAAAAGAGCACGTTCTGAAGGATGAGAGTCTTTGGGAGTCTGTGTCTCCTCAACGTTTTGGAGATTTGGAGCTTGATACAAAGGAAAGCCAAGTGCCAAGTGCCTGGCTGTTAGTGAACAGCCAGAGAAAGCTCCTGGGGCTGCTGCATGGTGTGGGCAAAACACATACTTTGAAACTACAGTGGACAGCCTGTAGAGTCTGGTTCTGTTGTATTATACAAACTAAGGCCTTTTACATTGCCGAAGAGAAAACTTAAAGTGGAGTGTTAGATAAAAACTTTTTTCCCCCCCCTTAAGTTTGTCAACTCAAACTTTTATGCTAATTTTGTAAATTCCAATTTTTTTTAATAGTTGTTGTCATACAACTGTTTATGTACACAGATTCAGGTGCTACTGGAGTTGAAGCCACACAAGAAAAGAACTGGACCAACTTCAAAGCAACACTTGGGAACCAAATGACACCAGTAAAGAAGATTTAGCATAAGAATGTTACGTGAAGCTTGAAACAACCATTTGCAGTTCCGTCTTAAGTGTAGTTTGGGCTATAAGAAAAAGCTAAGATTTATCATTTGACATTTCTGAAAAAACAGGTAAGGTTTTTTTTATTTTAGTTTCTTGTTCAAAGAAAAGGCCCAAATTGCCAGGAGAGTTCCAGTAGAATAATTTTTTAGTCACCTTTTTATTCTTCGGCATATCTGGCCTTCAAAGTCCATATTCAAACTCCCCACTGATTTCCTTGGGATTATGCCCTTCAAAATGGATGACGGGAAGAACAAACACTCTCCAAGCCTATGCCATTGCCTGGCAGTCCTAAGGGAAATGCCCTCCTGATCCCCACCAGGCAATCCTCTGTCACCATTTTGCAGGATAAGGAAAATCCCTTGGTTCCCAAGGGTGACAGAAAGTGAGAAACAGAAAAAGACAGCTTGCATGAGGCAGGATGTGTCACTCCATGTTTTAGACAAAGAGAGAACTACAGCACACAAGCAACCACGGGGAGAGAAACTAGCAGGAGGCTTTTGTAAAGCAGCTAGAATTTGTAGTGGTTTTAGTCCAATGTAAATAAATATAAATGCTTTAATAAAGTATCTTGTAATGTCCTAATTGTAGAGTGTGATGATATTTTAAAATCTCATGTAGCTTGCTATGTATTTTAACACTTTTGTAGGCTCCTCCAGAGATCATTCAGATTTGAAAGATTTATGTTTTAAACAATATGACCCATGATAAATTTACTAGGGTTTTTTTTTTTAAATTTAAAAGTGAATTGCTCTATTAATGTGTATTTTATTTATTTTTTATGTAACTTAACAGCTACTACCTAGAAGAAATAATCTTTCACACTCAAGTTTGCATTTTTCCAGTTTCATTATCTGCATCCTAATTGAATCACCGTTACATCAGTGTTGGACCAGAGTCTGAGAATGCTTTGTCTTCTACTTCTCTAATTGGTCACAGTTGCTGCGATGCTGATCCTAAAAGTTGCTGAATAAACCTCTTCCAGGTAGGAGCTCTGGGATACTGATTTCCTTTCTTTTATATTGTTTAATGCCGACTTGCTAAGCACTTAAAGTGTTTATGAATCATTCCTAGCTTTTTATTTTATTTTATTTTTTAATTTTTAATTTTTTAATTTTTTAATTTTTTATTTTAATGAGCTAACTTTTAGGCATAAAGACCATTCTGTGTCTCAGTTGTTGAGCTGTCCTGCAGATAATGGCAACTCTGCTGGGTATTCATAGCATGTTCCTTGCCCTAGATTAATTCAGAATTTTATTTTATACTTTGACATGACAAAGGGTTCCATCATCATCTTCAAGTCAGTTAAAAACATCAAAATAGTGACTGGTTATGGATTGAGTTCAGCAATCTTGCTTTCAGAAACTACATTTGTATTGTTTTGAACAGTAGTTTGTTTCACCTGTTGTCAAAGGTCTTCTGTGGAGTGGTCTCCAGACAAACAACTACTTCCACAGATTCAATGTCTTCGCTATTAGGAAGATTTTACTGATGTCTGACCTGAATCCCCCTGGTTTCAGCGTAGATCTGTTACCTTCTGTTGTTCCACCATAGACTTGAAATGCAAACTCTTTCCTACGCCTCTGCAGAGTGCTTTTTCAAATTTAAAGTCTTTGCTTATGTCCACTCTCTTTTTCCTTGAGATGAAATCATCCCAGTACAAATTTTCATGCAAGTTGCACTTTCCAGGGTTCTGATCATCCTCACTCCACTCCTTTGGACAGTGTCTGTCACATGCATCTTTCTTGAAATGCATTGCTTTATCTGTGCCCGTAGCAGCGCTCAGCTGAGCAGAATGAACACTGCCTGTGTCTTATAAGGAAACTTTTATCTGCAGAGCTCCCAACAGATTTCTCTCTTCTATCCAGTTACATTTCTGATTTTGTCTACCAGAGCTCTGGGGAGAAAGAAAGAGATTGTCCCTCATTCAGAATGAAACTTCTGCCTCATATTGTCCTCTCTGACCTGAGAGTTCTAAAAAGGTTCTCAGACTCTGCTGAAGACGGAAAGGGTCCTGGGATAAGTCTTTTGGGGGAGATTGGAAACCAAGTTTTGTCTGCATGAATGAGACAGATAATTTTGATCTCATACAGTTTTCCTTTTGTTCTTCTTTCCAATGTGAAAATCTTCTAAAAATATAATGTTTAGATTTTTTATTCTTATTTTTTCACGTCATTATCAATGTTAGTAATTCAAGCAAAAGTGATGTAAAAATGCCATTCTACATGAAAAAAATGAAATGTCAAAAACTAGATACCATTAATTTCCACCTTTTAAAAAATAATTATTTTGTTCAAAGCTGCTTAAACACTTAAGCAGAAAAAGATGTGGTTTGTCACGTTAATTTTAAGACTTCATTTTAAAGTCAGTAAAAATCTTGTAAGAAGAAACTTCACCCAGTTCCACAATGGATGCTCTCCTTGACTTGAATCAATTAAACAAAGCATTAGGAAATTCTAATACAAGTCTGCCACCTACATAAAAGATTTTATATCAGGCTAGTTGGTTGGGTTTTATTTACAACTGCATATTTGGAATATTTTCTAAAAATTGCTTGAGTTTAATCACAGAAAACTTAAGACTTAGAGGCCTTACTCCCTTCAAGTCAACAGAAGACTCTCATGAGCTTCTCTTGGGAAGGGATGAGACTTTAATCTGTGTTTGTTTAATAATAAAGTCCTCAAGATAGGCTGGTAGATAGGTTTTGAGCCACGCTTGTGGCAATATTAAGCATGTTTTCTTTCTGACATACCCTAGTTTCTTAGACTATTTAAGCAGGCACTAATGACTTTGCTATCATGATCTGTTCCTGGCCCTCTGGTTTGTCTTTCTGGTTCTATTCCACAAAGGTAGATACATTTTTGCAGTAGAAGTGTGAAAATTTATATATTTTTAAATGAGTGGTTCATCATTACTCTGTTTTCTCATTCCATTAAAATCCATCACACATGATCATATCTGAACAAACATTTGCCATCAATATTTGCAAAAAAAGTCCAACTCAACCTAGTAAATAAAGCATTAGAAAACATAATTTTGTTCCTTCACCCAGCTAAATCCATTAAGACTTTAACACAAAGAAAAACTAAAGACAAAGGGAATTTCTTAAAATGTGAAGGCCTGTAACACATTTGCATTTTGAAATTAATTGCTGACCTAATTATTTGTCAGTAGAAGGATAAGTTAATCAAATATAACGTACAGTAAAGCTTCTGAACACCCACAGGATTTTCTCCCTCAGAGTAAATTGTCATAGTGGTCCAGTTTGACAATCCATTTTCACTGTCATCTTGTGACCAAAGAAAGACTATCTGGGAAATGGTACCATATGGAGACACAAGAGAGAAAGAAATACTTAGATCTCCTGTACAAAGGCACGATAAGCTAACAGTCACCAGAGGAAGTCAGGAACGACAAAGCTTTGAAAAAAGAAATACCCTGCCTTTCAAATCCATTTAGATTTATTTTTATACTTTCTCCAATTTGGACTAAAATACTCTGATATTGAATATGCATATGTAATAGACAGCAGGCATATTGTGTAATGTTTCCTTTCTAACATATCTGTGGATCTATTCAGCATCAGTTTGATGGAAAGGCCCATATTTATAGACAAGATCGGGACCTTTTCTTCTTCATCTTAGGGAAACCGACTATGTTATCCACAAATAATATGTGACAACCAACCACTTTGTGACCTGAGGCTGCGGATGCACAATTTTATTTCAAAATGCTCTCAGAAACATAATCTGATGAAACTATCAGGTAATGTGACCAATGCATTATTTTCGAAAGGCACACCTAGGCATTTGAGTTAGAAATACCTCATCAGTAGCAGTATGAACTACTTCATCACTTCTCTTATTACAGCACTGCCTCTTTCCTGTCATCTGCTGGCAATGGCAACCCACAGTAAAGGATGTTTTTCTGATCATTTTGCACTCATTAAATACAGCTGTCACAATAGCAGATGCGAGAATGCATACAAAACTTTTATGCCACGTCAAAATAAAGCAGAAACATTTTAAAAAGATCTGAAACCTTTGAAGCCTTTTCTTGAGAAATACTGAAATATTGCTTTTTGTTGTTGTTGTTTTCGACAATTGAAATTGTTTCACAGCGACACGCATTAAAACTCACTGCAGAACAAAACATCATCCATCAAAATTAAAGTAAAAAGCAAAATAAGAAAAAAGAAAAAAGAAAGATAAATAAAAACAAATACAACCTCTCAGAAGCACAAGGTGTATGGTTTCTGAGTTCGAAGTTCTGGTTCATCACCTGACTCCTGGGGCTGAACACAAATCAAGTTCTGAAATCTCAAGGGAGCTGACATTTACTTCTGGACCATGGATGAAATCTACCCCATAAAGTTTCCAGCTGAGTGAAAATATCTCCCCCAAGTTTCACATTCTGAAAGACAGTTTTCTTCCAGGCTAGGCTAAGTAAATTCTGCAGTTGCTTGACACTACTGCCATAAAAAAAAAAAAAAAATTTAGAAGGGCAACAAGAATGATCCTTAAGTCATTATGTAATCTGTGTGAACAGAAAAATCCATAGCAGTAGTATTAATTAACACTTTTATCTATATTCAACTATATTCTGAAGGACTGTAAGATCCAAAGTGACCTACTGAAGACTTTGGCCACAACTGAGCTGGAAGAAAGCAATGATTTACATGGTCTCATGTCAGGATTGATAAACTTGATAAATTTTGGGATTACAATCCTGAAAGTGCAAAATAGAGCCTTTGAGCAAAGACAAATTTTCAAATGACACCCACCTTGTGAGTAAAGCAGTTACCTGCAAGAACAAAAGATAGCCTGAATATCTGATCTTAAGCTTCTTTGGTATTAAGAGACTTCTTCAAAGACTGGCTACTGCATTTATTACTTGCAGTTACTCATTTAGCATAAATGGCATTAGATCAATTTATTTGTTGTAAGTTCTACTGTAGAGCTTGTTTGAGGGTATGGGCTGGGACAAGTTATAGATCTGAACTTATCATGCACTTTCCATTCCCTCTTTTTAATTTGCAATTTTTGTATGTGAAAGCAATGGTGGGAAAAGTTGTGCAACTCTGTATGTATATGCATGTATGTGTGTATAAATACACCCTGGAAAATACCTGTAAAGTGCTTCATGCTCACAATCCTATCAGCAGTAGGATCACAGAAGCACAGAATTGTAAGAGTTCAAAGGAACCTCTGGAGATTACCCAGTTATCAGCCTGTATCAAGCTTAATATGAATTCCTGGCCAGCATTTGTTTCCTGACTTCCAGTAAACTTCCGCAGACACCATGAGAGTCCTCCAGATAAATCTGAATTATGAGATACTTTGCAATCCCAGCTACGGCAGTAGGATGAAGGCCTTAAGTGGGTGGGGAGAAATCACAGTGAAGTGACCAGTGGGAGAAACCACAGCCAGAAGAAATCTCAGCATGCCTCAGCATGTAGGTTATACATGAATGTAAACAGGAATAAAGGTAAAGATGAAGAACGTGTCATGCAATAAAGTCAGAGTGCACTCAGATAAAGGACACAGATAGTGAAAGGGAGACAAAAGAACAGAGGAAGAAAGGAAGCTTGGGGAATATGAGGAAGAGGGGAGAAGGTGGCTGGTGGAAGAAGTTCTTGTGTCAGGAAGGAAAGAAAGGATTCAAGTGAAAGAAGGAGTAGTGTGGCAGAGCAGTAGAAGGAAAAGTCAGGCTACTGGTTTCTTTATCTGACATCCCTTATGAAGTGGGAAAAAACTTTATGGGAAAAGGGATGAAAGAGGAGACAAAAAGCAGGAAACATCTACAAGCAATATTCAGCGCGCTTGGCTCATGTCCACATCCTTTCACTGGCTTGCTGAGCTACTTTTCTCTCAAAACCAGGCAGCTCCTTGGTGCTGCCCTGGCTGCTCCCAGCCCTCCCTCTGGAATCTGTCCTCCTCACTGCTACCATCCAACATCAGGCCAGCGCACTTGAGTTCCTGGCCAGCTCCCACCTTCTGGCTTTCAAAAGTAATTTTCAAACTGGACCACTATCTTGAAATCTGCCCTCAGGGCACGGTATAATCCCAGCTCTATTTTAAAGGTCAAGTCCTGAAGGCTTTAGTCAGTTTTGACTCATTCAGACCTTCCAAAGATTTCAGAAGGGCTTTGACCTAGATAAGAGAGGGCAGAACTGGGTCCACGGTTAGATTTCCAGTTTGAAAAGTGACTTCATTTTTAGATGGCATCTCTATACCTGCTTTAAGGCTTCACAGTTCTATTTCTCTCATTGAAATACATGGAAGGATCTGTACATCAAAAACATAAAAGATTTGACTTTTAATTCCTACCATGTATTTTGGTAAGAGGAATTAAATGTCAAGACACAAAAGCAATTATACACTTAATGGTAAAAAACATATCATCAAGTCATTTTTTTTATTTTCAAATTGCTGGGATTGAAATAAAAGGGCAAGAGGGTCTTACTTTGACATTATATGAGATGGAAAGGCACATTTGTATCCTTTTGTACCTTTTACAAAATGAATACGCCTGTAATCAGACCCATTCATTTTGAAAAGGAGATTGTGCTTTAGATCTATGGCTTATTTGTGAGGGTGTTGAGAAAGTATCTAAGTAAAATGTGCCATAGGAAATCAACTCTGGGGAAATGCAGTTATTCTTCATGATGATATACAACTAGTTTGGCATAACACTTGGGGTGAAACAAAGCCTGATACGGGAGTGGTATACCTTGGTGGTATGGGAGAGTCATCGCTGCATATTTTACCCATTGTGACTACAGCAAAGCTGTACTAGTTTTACTCAACTTTACTAGCTGAGGAGGTCCCTGAGCTAAAAAATTCTGGGGCTTGAAGAGAGACCTGCTATAAGGTTTCATTCCTCTCCTCTTTTGTAGCCAGTTGTGGTTGACCACTTTTGGGATTAAGACACAGATTCTCAAATCTGCCTTCTTTTGGGCATTTTTTATGTTACTTTGCATTACGCACCCAGCAAATTTAAAGGGGGAAGAAAGCACATGGTCATGTTGGCTCCTCTGTATTTCTGTTAAAACTTTGTGGCTAGTGTAACTGTATGATCCCTGGCACAGTGAACCACTGCTTCTACAGTGTGCTTCTACTGAAGTCACCTCTATTTTCTGTATGGGCAGCTATATAGCACCGGGCATGGCTCATGTGGTGGTACATCTCACAGATCTAGCAAACCAGTTATCCAAATGAAGCACAAGAGAGGGTCCAGCACATCCTTCTCTGACCTGAGAAGATAGGTTTGTCTCCTGCCCAGAGGTCAGGGATGACTGCTGTGCACTCGGAGCCTGATCTAACATTTCTGTACTGCATATCCTTGTACAGCTGGGACTCGGGCTGAAGTAAGAGAAATGGACTTCTACGACCTTAGTGACAACATAGTCCTGGGATGGTGCTTTTTCACTCCTGCAGCAGTTTATGGGCATGTAGAAGTCCAAGCAGTGATAAATATCGCTACATTAGTGCCAGACAAAAATTGTTAACTGGGCTAGCTTACCCAGATGACTTCAGATTCCAGGCTCTGATTCCTACTCACAATGCATTCCTGAAACTATGCAAAATGATGAAAAATTAATATGCATGTACCTTCCATATCTGTAAAGATATAGAACTGAGTGCCTTTAGCATAAGCTACAAGAAAGCTCCCAAAGTATAAATCTGAAATCACAATTTAAAAATGCTCCAGAAAATGAATAGAATGTGATCTACTTACCAGCCTACAGATTTGTCATTCTAACTAGGAAATATTTCTGTGGAATGTGGTGTTTCCCTACATACATAGAGAGGTGGTCCCCTGCATAAATCTTATCCAGGTGGGCAGGTGACAGGAAGGGTATCCTATAACCTGTCCCACAGCAAAGTATATACTGTGGAGCTGTGCCAGGTAGGGCTTAAGATATGCTATTTATGTATAAGCTCTAATTCCTGACTTTTACAATGCAGTTGGGCACATTTACTTTTGTATAAATATTTTTTGCATTTTCACTTTGCCTTTTATGTAGTGGCAATGTAATGATTTTAAAAAGAAACAAATGGAAAAAACCACCACAATGAACAAAAACCAAGAACACCAAAAAACTCGGACAAAAATAGTCAGTCAAAGAAATATGGGAACACTGGCCAGTTCACTTTCTAGAGATATGCTGCTTCCTTCAGCACTTCAGAGGTAAAAGTATGTACAGAGGTCTTAAAAAAATAACAGAAGATTATGAGACAATATTTATCTGTATATTTTATGCCTAAGAAATGGAAAAAGCATGTATTTTGCGTGCTAATACACTGTTGCATATCCATATTTAGCTTTCATCAATGATCTTGATGAGGAGATAGTGGCCACCCTCAGCAAGTTTGCTGATGATATGAGGTTGGGAGGATTGGCTGATACACCTGAAGGCTGTGCTGCCATTCAGTGAGGCCTGGAGAGTCTGGAGAGCTGGGCAGAAAGAAACCAGATGAGGTTTAACAAAAGCAAGTGTAGAGTCTTGCATCTGGGGAGGAATAATGGCATGCACCGGTACAGGTTGGGGGATGACCTGCTGGAGAGGAGCTCTGCAGAGAGGGACCTGGGTGTCCTGGTGGATGACAGGTTGGCCATGAGCCAGCAATGTGCCCTTGTGGCCAAGAGGGCCAATGGCATTCTGGGGTGCATTAAAAAGAGCGTGGCCAGCAGGTCGAGGGAGGTGATCCTCCCCCTCTACTCTGCCCTGGTGAGGCCTCATCTGGAGTACTGTGTCCAGTTCTGGGCTCCCCCGTACAAAAAAGACAGGGATCTCTTGGAAGGAGTCCAGCGGAGAGCCACAAAGATGGTGAAGGGCCTGGAGCATCTCCCCTATGAAGAAAGGCTGAGTGAGCTGGGTCTGTTTAGCCTTGAGAAAAGAAGACTTGAGAGGGGACCTGATCCAGGTCTATAAATATCTAAGGTGTGGGGGGCAGAGTGGCGAGGCCAGACTCTTATCAGCAGTGTGTGGAGACAGGACAAGGGGAAATGGCCAGAAACTGCAGCATAGGAAGTTCTGCACAAATGTGCACAAGAACTTCTTTACGGTGAGCGGTGACGGAGCACTGGAACAGGCTGCCCAGGGAGGTTGTGGAGTCTCCTTCTCTGGAGATATTCAAGACCCGCCTGGATGCCTACCTGTGCGACCTGGTGTAGGGAGCCTGCTTTGGCAGGGGGGTTGGACTCAATGATCTCTGAAGGTCCCTTCCAATCCCTACGATTCTGTGATTCTGTGATTCTGTTTCACTTTTTGCGGGTGTTATCTGCTAATGTATATTTCAGGGGAGTTTGGAAAGCTAATGTTAAATTGCGTTATTTTTCACGTTCTGGAAAGAATGAGCTTTTGATAACAAAAGAAGTAAAAAAGACAACTTGCTAAATGGTTTTTACTGAGAAATAGGATTCTCTGTTCCAGGGAGAAAGAGGCATCAAACTTTTAAATCCTACTTGCAGGCTTACATTTCTAGAAACAAAAGCAAACAAACAAACAAACAAACAAAAAAAAGAATTTTTTCACAAAAGTTAATTTCCTTCAAATTCAAAGAACTGGGCTGAAACTTATCATGTTGAGTCTCACCGTGGGGAAATTGTAATGCATAGTGTAGGAAGCCCCTGAAAACACAGCTGTTGATGGACATTTTCTGTCACCCTTTGTCACCATGGCATACATTTTCCTGTCATATAATACAGGGTAATTATATGGATTCTCCTCTTTCCAAATCAGAGGAACGTTTCCTTACTTGACTGGAGGGGCCACAGACTACTAGTCAACCTACAAATCCTGTTAGCATTACATCTCCTCACAAATAAAGAATTTGGATCAGTGCCTTGTTAGATCACCTCTATTTCTAGCTCACTGAGTAAAAAGAGCATTTTTTACAGCCTAGTTTGATAAGTAAAAGGTATCTTTCTCACCTGCTTGCACTCTGAATTGTCACTATCGTGCTTTGTTCCTTTGCATGCGGCTGTTGTCAGCTTCCGAGTCACGGAACCACTTGCAGGTACGGCTCGGGAGAGTTTTGGAAGAAAGCAGAGGGAAAAAAGGAGCTGCATTTTTATTTAACAGAAGAAGGGGAACATAAAGAAAAGAAAGGTGTTCTCAGGAATGTAGCCCGCAGCCTTGTCAGGTAGCATTTCTTCAGATGTTTTTTTTTCTCCCCTTTCCCACCCGAAGATCTCTCTTCATCATTTTTTTAAACATCTCTTCTGGGACAGAGACATGAAAGTGAATTGTGGGTCAAAGTCAAGAATTAGGGGTTGCCGGGGCTGCTTTCTGATGGCTTTACTTTATCTTTGTGTCCAAGCTTTTGCCAGTCAGCAGGTACCGCGGGTTATCCATTCCAGTCACATCATTTTCTGCTTGATGACAAGCATCACACCTTCATCCATCACATTTACATTTCAAACTGCCACACTGCTCTATTGATTAATTATTTAGCAGCTCTTGGCCACTTGCGAGTGTTTCTGTGCTCACGTTTCACGGAGAAGGTCCGTTCTTTTTATTTGCGTGTGATTTTGTAAAGCAGAAAAAAAATAGAACGCCTTTAGCACACCCACCCCTGTGCATGTATGCTAATATATACGACATGGAAATATATATGCATATGTGTCTGCATGTTCGTGCGAGTGTATGTGTGTACATCAGTACAATTAAGTACACACAAGGAGTGGGAGCAGGTAATCTGATCAATAAGCACATGCTCACACTGATAATAGATTTCTGAGTTGTCAGAGGCCTGAGACGATCAATGAGACCTTGCAGGTGTGCTGGGGCTGGGAATTGGATCAGCTACATCCCTGCAGAGCACTGGGAAACTTGCACATCATCCTCTGGGCTCTGTCACTCAGAACAAAAACAGGTGAAAGTCTTCTGCAGTTGCTTGATAATGTTTATGTTTCTTCCACATCACAGGCAGAAAAGGGGCAGCCTCTACACTAGAGCCAAGGAGATCTGGTTCCTTCTAAGCCTCCATTAGCCCAGGTAAATCACGTCATCTTTCTTTTCCTCCGTTCTCTTTTGGTGAAATGGAGATCCTGTGGCATCTGGAAAATAAATCCACTACTCTGATGGAAAAGCTGGCTACCCAAAGGTAAGTGGTTATATGACCATATGGATAGACTACCGTGTACTAATCCTCAATGTGAATTTTTGTGTGGGCATTTATAATGTAAGATTTTAAGACAAATAAAAGAATCTGTGAGATCATCTGTTCCAAGAGTGATGTTATCACTTGGCGATACCATCTCTTCATCTCTCTCTCACAACTTCTAAAACTTACACTAGGGGAGTTAGCATCTAATCTTATAGAATGTAAGAATAAAATCTATCTATCTGCTCAAAGTAGAGATGGAAATTCTAGGTTAGTGTAGAAATGATTGTTTACAAGAGTGGTGTTTGGCCTCTGGAGGATTCCTGAGCGCTCTGATGTGACTGGACATTTTCCTGATCTGTCACCACTTCCCACCTAGCAGTTCCTGTGAGAACAATCTGTAATCTTTCTTTGATGTTCCTGGTGGTGGTGCATTTCATACATGCATTCTACCACCATGCATTCCATGTTGGATATAACCCAACATATGTAAACAGAATGATTCTTTTCTTCTGCTATTCATTTTTCAATAATTTCTGAGTAATGCAAAGCCTATTGAAATAAAAGGAAATATGTATGTTAACTTAATAGGCTCTGGATGAAAGCCTTGAAGAGGAGGAACCACATGGTCCTTATTGCCCATCTCTTGAATTTCTGTCATTGTCCTTCAAATTTTAAAAGGAAAGCTACTGACTTTTTTAATGGATGGGATTTATGCCAGTATTGATTTCATTGTTTGAACTGTGTTAGGTTAGGTTTGGTCAAAGGTTTCCTGTAAAATTACTTGGTTTATTTTAAAGTACACTGGGAACAAGTACAGGGTAAATGAATACTATATTTATATGTTTACAGCAAAATATTACAGTGTTCAGATAAACCAAAGCCATTTGCCTAGTCTATAAATGATATTAATACATTATTTAATAAACAGGGAATAATGGGCTGGTTCATTTCTATGGAGAGAAATGAAACAAAAAAATGAAGTCATCTGGGCCTTAGTCCTGATCTGTGGTGGAAGATTTGGATGTTTGTTTGAATATAATGTCCACCTCTGTCCACCTCAATTAAAGGAAATGTTTAATGTTTGATTTTTGCCACTATTTTTTTTCACTGTGTTCACTTCTCCTTCTGCCTCTTCTAGTCCATTCCGCTGGTGCTTGTGCTTTGCAATGCAGGGGAGAAAGGAAATGTAGCATGGACATCCATGGAGGGGCACCACAGCAAAGGATGTTCCTGGCCTCTCAATTTCCAATATATCATCCAGATACTATGAATATACAGAGACAAACCTATTTATTTCTGTCTGTTATCCTAAGCGGTTTACACTGAAGTAACTTACTTCTGCATGTGAAATGTCATGGAGGCAGCACTGAATTATAATCACGATAATTAAAACTTCAAGTAATTTGAAAATCAGCACTTTCATGGTTAAACAAAGGTGATGATATCTTTTACCTCTACAATTAGCAAAATGGCTTTTAATGTAAAGTGCACAACTCTGAAAGATGCTGCAATTTGCATGGACATTCAAATGCCCAAATCTGGTTTAAATACAGAAGGGAGGGACAGAAGATGAACCTTTAACTTTTATAACTCAGTGATTTCTCTCACGTGAGTAACTTCAACAGGAAAATGGCAATACTGATACTTGAGAAGATCAAGAACATTGTTATTTGGATCTGTCCATAGTACTGTTCCAATGAAAAGGTCTAAAAGTAGAAGATGAAGTTGAGCTCCTACTCTAGTATTGTCATTATTCAATGTTTGAGAAAGTATTCTGAATGCTTTAAAAAAAATTCTTTATTTCCTCTGAAACATTTGTTGTTTCTTGAATAAAGATGTTTCTGTCTTACATACCTTTTCACTCATCGATCCTAAATTGGGACCCAGTGCAGTGTCATAGACTATAATGGCAGCAAAACAATTCACACTTTTCAGTTTTCTTCAGTTTTGCTTGCTTCCTTTCTTCACATTCACGGTTAAGAAGCTTGCTCTGTATAAAGAACACGAACATAGTAATTAGTTCACCATAGGTGTGTTTAATTTGTATTGTCATAAATAAAGAGAAAAAATAACACTTCATCTTTTTTGGGCTTAATGAGATCAAGAAAGTATTTTCATAATTGAAAATAAAGATTCTTTTAAATAAGATTTTTTATTAGGAAGTGAGAACAATACAAAGTAGGCACCTTCCAGTGAACTATTCTGTAAAATGGCAAACATGATAATAAACAAAACAATTAGATTATGAGTGGACTCCATGCTTTACATAAACATAATGATTGTGGGTACTTGAAAGGATTATACAGTCTCTAATTCTAAGGTATGCCATTTCTGACTGCATAAATACCAACGAGCACATCCTGCTACTGCCAGTAATGAGAAAAGTCCTGAGAAATCAATGATGTGAGAGAAAAAAAAAAAGACAGCTAGACCCAGAGGTGGTTCTTCACCTTATCTATGAATTCAGCAATACTTTGCCATTTCAACAGGGAATGTATACTCAGATATTGCTGAGAAGGAGGTCAGTTGCACCATCAAAATTAGCTGGTTTTCACTTTGGTAACTAGAGTTCATTGAAGACGAAAATCCACCTCTTATTTTCAATCCTTTTCTGCAAAAGAGTTATTGTTAATCAATTTTGATATAAAGGTCAGAGAAGAAGAATGCTATATCTTCTGCTCAGGTCTGGTCATTCAGTCAACAGTGAGAGCCAATACTGTATTTTCCAGAGGAATTAAAAAGGCAGAGAAATAAACAAATAACCAAACCATGAAATGGCAAGTCATAGATCAAGTTAATAGTACAGTGATGTTGTCCGTGGAGAACATTCACGTCTGACTTGCCAGCACATGGAGCACTTGTTCTTAATTTATTAGCCAAGCAAGACTCACTTCTGCATTCCCACTGCACCCAGAAATCCCAGGAATACAGGACGGATCCCATCAGTTATGGTAACAGCATTAACAACTACTGCTCCAATCAGCTCTATTTGTCAGATGGTCATCTGTGTCAGCAAATTCCGTAGACTGACCATATGCAACACAACCCATTTCTTTTTATTGCCTCTAAATTTACTGTCCTATACCACTTAACTTCACTGACTGTCCTGTTTATAAGTAATGTGGCAGGAAAAAAAGGAGGTCATGACTCATGGTTTAATTAATCACACATAATTAATCACACCTTCAGGAGTCTTAAGTAGGTACAGTATTGAGAAACAGATTTCCTGACTGTGTCCTCTACATAGTAACTTTAATCCAGACAAGGATAGTGCTTGTATCTCTCAGGGGTTTAACTCCCCAGCCATCGCTTTGCTGGAGAATCATTGCAGAGGTACGTGGAGGACACAACTTTGGGAAGCAACCATCCCACAGAACTGTGTGTTTCTACTGTAGTCCTGTCTTTCTATAGAAATGTTTGGAAAATATGCAAAAGTCATTGATCCAGAGATGCCCAGAGCCGTAGAGATCAGGCTGTTTGCACTGTCTATACTAATTTTAATCTGATTAAATCACATTAACAATAATATCTCTTGGCTTGTAGGATGACTGTTCTCTATTTACATAGCACCAAAAAAAGGAAAAGTTTGAATTCCCTTTTTGTTTTCTCCAGATCTTAAATCTTTAAATTGTTTCTGAAAGTGTGGCTCTAATTAGAGAGGGAGTATCCTGATTCAGACAGTGTGGTTAAAGGGAATCCCTGCAAGATGGCAGTGATGTTAAGGCTGAATGTCCTGGAGTGGGATACAGATCTGATGTGTGTGTGTCCCACTGGTGTGTCCTGATAGCGTCCTCATATCTGAGGTTGTTACAGTTTACAGTGTAACTTCTATGACTGCGATAATGCTGCAAAAGAACTGAATTATTAATTTCTTTTGATCAAATATTGTCAGCTTTGTGCTGAGAACAAAATTTCAGGGTGTTAGTCTATTTCAATAGCCCCTTTTTGAAACAAGGGAAGAAAGGGAGGCTGAATTGTTACAAAGGGTGTAAGGCATGTGAATGCAAGTCCCTCTTTGCTGTTTTACCTATTTTTAGAAAATGAGAGCTCTCCAAAGAAGGAAAGTACTCTAAACTCTTCTGGTTGAGACACCCCACCTGTGGCATACAAGGTTGGTTTGCATGAAGTGAGAGTTCCAGCATACTTAGGGGCAGCAGCACCTCAACCATCACATAATCATAGAATCATAGAATCACAAGGTTGGAAAGGACCTACAAGATCATCTAGTCCAACCATCCTATCACCATTACTACCACTAAGCTACTAAACCACATCTCGTAGATCCTCATGCAGATGCCTCTTGAACACTGCCAGGGATGGTGACTCCACCACCTCCCTGGGTGGGCCATTCCAGTGCTTGAACACTCTTTGAGGAAAAAGTTTTTCCTATAATTACCTCTTGTATTTGAAAACTTCTAGATGTCACTGCTTCGTCTTGATGCAGAAGGGAAACATGCTAGAGTCCAGTTTTCTAGTGGAATGGGAGATTTTTTATCCTCCTCAACTGGAGCAGGGTCTAAGCTGTGAACTGAATTTCACACTCCAAGCAGTGCTCCAAGCAGGACAACTAAAGACAGCGACTTGATGTTTGATGCTTATCTTGACTTGGTAGAGCAGTGGAAAGTGATTCATACTTAACTTCATGTAAATTAATGACCTAGTCACAGTTAATTGAAAAAATCCTACAGGAGTGTTAACAACTTTTAGTCTAAGGATTGCCTAAGGATTATTTAAAGAAGACTACCCTCACTAAATTGAGAACTGATTGCTATACTTTCTTGTCTCTTCTTTAACTCAATAATTTTTAAGGTTCCTACAAATCAGCGTGCAATAATTTCTCCACAGGAACAGTCATACAGTGATGAGTTACATACCTGAGTCTGAATCAGTATGAAAAAATAAAGACAAATGTTGAGCAAAATTTACCAAACTGAAGCAAAATATGTGTTCCTGCAGCTGAATGATATCTGGCTTTGGTACTCTGCAAAGCTTAATACTTAAAGGGAATAAACTTTGATAGGACAAGAGACTTGAAAAACAACCCAGCCCAAAGTCAGTGATAAGTGCTTTGTGTGTGCCTTTAAATAGTATTAAAATTGAATTTGACTAGACTTGCTCAAATCAGACCTGTTATCAACAACACATTTTCTCAGGAGACCAACATTTGTCCAGTTAGGGCTTCCTTCATTAATCGTCCAGCATCAAGCAAGCCAAATCCAAATCTGTGGAGAAAAAGCAATTAGATATTTTAAGCAGTGATAAGAACACCACAAATAATCAATTTCTATGGCATTAGCAGCTACCTGGCCTAGTAAAAGTCTATAAAAGCTAGAATTTATTGCAGAACACCAGACAGCTTACAGAGCATTGATTCGTAGTAGCATGCATAGATTGCTGGATTTAAAGAGAAATCCCTAATGGTTCTTAACTTTATATATTTTTTTCTTTTAAAGAGAAAACAAAGATAAAGTGTTCGTAAGGGCAAACTAGAGTGAAACAAATGTCTAATGACTGTTAAAATGAATTTATTTACTTATCAGTTGAACAGACAGCTACCATACTGTTGATCAGCAAATTATATGCAATCTAGTGCAGAAACCTCACGAAAGTGGAAGAACTAAATACAATTATATTACTGTCAAGTTAGACAAATACTAATTCTGCTCATTTATAAAATATCTATTGCATCTAAAAAACCAAGAGACTACAAATAATTTTTACATTTGTTCAGAATACCTATCTTTAGACTTTAAAGCCTTCTATTCCTTCGTAATAATCATAGAATCATAGAATCATAGAATGGCTTAGGTTGAAAGATGATTCACTTTCAACCCTCTGCCATTGGCAGGGCTGCTCCCCACCAGCTCAGGCTGCCCAGGGCCTCATCCAACCTGGCTTAAGTGCCTCCAGGGATGGGGCACCACAGCTTGTCTGGGCAGCTGTGCCAGCACCTCACTGCCCTCTCAGTGAAGAATTTCCTCCAAACATCCAGCCTAAATCTGCTATCTTTTAATTTAAAGTCATTCCCCCTTGTCCTATGTCCTCCCTATCTGCCCATGTAAAAAGTTGGTCTTCCTCATGTGTATAAGCTCCCTTTATTAACCTCATAGTAAGGTATTTTGCTGTGTATTATCCTTTGTGATTTTTAACTACTTATAAAAAGGTAATGCAAAATGTATCAAACAAAACTTGTTGCCTGCAACTGGCAGCACAAAATTTTGAGAACAATAATAAGTTACTGTAATACTGTATATGCTGTAACTGATCTTTCAGTCTGAATTGAAATACATGCAAACTCAGATTTCTAGACCGAGACTGAAAGGGAATTCAGAGATTGTCAAGTTTGACCTCCCATGCACGTACACTAGAATCTTTTCCCAGAAACTGGATTAAATCTTGCTTTTCAGAGAGGTGTCTAATCTCATTTTAAAGACTCCAAGCTATGGTGAGTCCACCTCCTCCCTGGGTAAGCTCTTCCAGCGTTTAATTACCCTTACTGCTAGGAAATGGTGTCTTATTTCAGGGTTGAATTTGTCTAACTTAGCATTCAACACTGAAAAGGCACAGTGTTTGAGAATGAGCAAATATAAGTGACATGATACATTTTATACTAATCCTAAATCAAAAGATTATGGAAATACAGAAAACATGACAACTAAAGCTCTAGTCTGGCAAACATTTATGCAAGGGTGTAGCTTTTTGCATAGGAAATAGTTTCTTTCAGTTGAGCAAGCCTACACACGTGTAAAGTTATACTGGGGCTTCAAATGGAATTCAAATGGAAGAATTAAGAGTGACTTTTACTGAGAAAAAATATTAGGCATTAATTAATAAAGAAAACCTTCCTCTGCCTCTGTCCCCACTCTAAGCAGTACTGAGGTAGGATACCTTAAATTACTGCTAGAATATGAGAAAGAGAAAACTTTGTATTGCAGAAATCTGGTTGCTGCTGTAGGGGGCAACCGTAGAAATCCCAAAACACCCAAGGGGGAAGGCAAAAAAAAAAAAAAAAAGGAAAGGAATGAAGGAAAAAGGAGAGTTGTTAAGATAATTAAAAACTTTGCAACAATTCAGTAGTGGTGCTGATAAAAACAGCACTGCTGGCTGAATGCAAATAAGATGGTAAAGGCCCTGTTTGGATTATGGTAATTACTGAGTCTGAAGTTAGCTCCAGCCACACGCACATATGAGCACACACATACACACGCAGCAGTAGAGTGGAACCTGACAACTCAGCTTGGCATGTGATCACAAAATTCCCTGGCACGCTCTCAGGATGCCATGTGGAGCTATTTGTACAGTGAGGTGCGGGACGCGGCGGTGCAGGAAATACCAGCGGAAGCACTGCTGACCCGCCTGGCCTTCAGCGAGAGGCGGCTCCCAGATTTATCGCTGGCTGGGATTCAAAAGTGATCTCTGGAGAAGGCAGATCAATTGAATACATTTGGTCTAAAAATGTCATTTTGGGATACGCTGAGATATTCCCTTACATTAGACCACTTTGTTTGCCCCAAAGATTTGTCAAGTGCAATCGGAGGCATACACATCACAGTGTGCGTCAGTGCCAGAACAAAATAATTTCAATGTGTCCTTTCGTACTCTGATAAAATGCAGGCAGTCAGTGTTGAAACGAGATGCCCTGTGAAAGTCTTGTGCACGCTGGCATTCTGTGCTTCTTCCAGGAACTTGTTTCTTCAAAAATTGGGATCGGTCCAAATGAGCAGATTTTGTGTAAGAATGAAGAAGGGGACCAGCTCAACCTCTCCTCGTGCCTTCTAGACGGAGAAGTGAGGCAGGCTAATTTATGTGATGAAAAATCATTAAAGAAATTACAATTTCAAACTCTGATTCGTAAATAATAAAGCTTTTACGAGGACAATATCATTACAAATAACTTTATTAATCTGTTGGTTCAGCTTTAGAGCCCATTCTGATATATGACAAAGATGTGTTCCTTCAACAATTTTTACAAGTGAATATTAAATAATATCGGTACACGCATCATTTTTATTGCTGAGTTCTTTGATTTGCTCACTCTGTGAGGTCCCTACAGCTGCGTGGTTTATGACCTCCCCATCATGGGAGAAGCTCCCATTAGCACCAGCACACAACAGAGGAGATATGAACTTTTGCAGTAAGCCCTTACATCCTCAGTCTGGTTTGGTTGTTTCTCAGAAGGCTGTTTTGAGCAGAGCAGAATATATGCAGACCATTTGCTGTAGCTGAAGGCACCCTCACACTATGAAGGGCAAGCTTCCCTGTCTGGTATGTTCAAAGTCTGAAGAAACTGTAGCAAACCCAGATTTATACATGACTAGATGCCGAGATGCTCTCCTCTGACTGGTAACTCCTAAGGCACCTATGGTTACCCCATCCCTGCCACCATTTTGGTCTCTTACCACTTCCCACTCTCCTTCTCTCTGCAACAAGCCAACATGGTTACCATAAGACACACACACAGTCATGAGTGTGGCAACCTTGAAGTACTACAAGGTGCTTGGGTTGCTGCACTTCAATGGAGAGGCACATTAGGTGTGTTTTGAATAGCTATGTGATTCTTTGCTGTTATGCTTTTTTTCCTAGTTTTCTGAGGAACACTGATAGCTGATAGGCCAAAAACCAAAATTGTGTAATGTGTCTTCTGAAATTATCTTGATGAAATTTACACAATATTTTCTCAGAGATTTTATCTTGATAAAAACAAATAAATACAAAGGGTGAAAAAAAAAAGCAATTAAAAATCACTGATATCTCAACTCTTAAAAGTCACCTGACACTATTATTCCAAGACCAGTGTTTGTAAAACAGAAGGGAAACAACTGGATGCAAAGACACAGTTTCAGCCTAGAGATTCAGTTGGATGGGGAATTTTATCATGGAAAAGGCGGCTAATACAAATTGCACAAGTGACCCAGATATCATTCTTTTCAGTGTCCTCTATTTTACACGTATTTAATCACTTGAGGTTACATTTAAGAAGATGTAAAATTTGTGCTATGATCCCAAAGCCATCAAAAATGTTAAGCAGTTAAGAAATGGAACAGTGTTACTTTACTGAAAAATATGAACATTTATGAAGGATATAACAATACATTATACAGGGATTTAAAAAAAAAAAAACACAGAAGATTGCTAGATGTAAAAGAAAGTCTGATGAAAATGCACATTTAATAGCTCATATTAGACAAAAAGCACTTTCTAACTATATAGCACTACTATTGCGATAAATACAGTATTTGTACCAAAACGCTCAGTTCTTCTCACTACTGAGAGATATGGGATTATGTGACTTAAAATTGAGGAATAATGATAAGACTTAAAAGACGAATTGAGGACCCGCAATATCTTGAATTTTTCTATTATATGTACATTTTCAGAATGAATAATAAGTTTCTGGACCCTTCAGTGTTTTGTACCGCATGGATTTTTTTTATTAGTGTGGACAAGTAAATTTTATTTGATCGCTTGTTGTATTTAAAGACAGTGTAAAACTCTCATTGCAAACAGTTGTTTACAGTGCGCTTTTCAGCACAAAGCTGTTTTAAAGCTCAATTGTGCATTTTGCAGATAAAGTGGGAAAACTAACTGAAGGCTGTATTGTAAGCAGTGGTTGCCGTGGAAACCCCAGTTTCAAGAGCTGGTTCTCCATTACCACTTAATTTAGGCTTCCTAATTGCATTCCACTAAATCGGTAGCGACAATATCTGCAGAGCAAAACTGCATGCCCAGTCTAGCGCAAACCTCTTTGAAACAGGCTTTTTGAAAGCCAGGAGCTATAAAAACTCAGCATGACGCGGAGCATATGAGAAACCTGTAGTTCAAATGTACTGCTGCTTGCTTTCTCATCCTTAGTAACTTCAGTGCGCGCCACACCAATCTATTAGTTCAGTCTACCTTAAAGATCATAAAGCTCTGCCATGTGGAAACTCATCTGTCCACCAACACATTGGTGCAAAATAGATTTAATTGTACTCCCGGCCCAGTATCATGTCCATCTTATTTTACTACACACCAGCAGGTAGCCAGCGCAGAGCCTTACTTTCCTTGAACTGCCCTTGCTCTATAATACGAGGAGAACAATACTTTCTCAGTTTAAATCATTTGCCACCGTTCAGCTGTGCAGCGAGCTAGACCGCCCGTATGTGACCTAAAGAGAGCCTTGTCAGAACCACTAGACATAAAAGCATTCCAATTATCGACCACACTGCTTTAATAGAGGAGGCAACTAATATGATAGTGTAAGTGATTCTGCCACTGAGAAGCTCTTCGTCACTGTCAGATTAACACTTGAGTTAAACTCTTGTAAATCAGTCACATTATGCTGTCGGTTGAGAAATAAACACAGACCTATTATGCTTAGAATTCCAGAGGGCTCTCCCTGCGATAGGAGTTGCGCAGGATGCCCTATTAATCTAAATTTTGTCATGTTTATTATTTCGCAATTACTAATGTGGGTAATGTTGGAAAGATTTAAGTTGTCTGTGATGAGATTCTGAAATGGATGCACATGCCCAGCAGAACCTTCTGCGGGTGAAAAGGACCGAAAGGAAGAAAGATGCTACTTATGTGTAACTTCTGACTGAAAACAGCCAGCAGATCACCAATTTCATTAAATCCTGTAACTCCTTTTTTTTTTTTTCTCTTTTTTTCTTTTTTCTTTTTTTAGCACAGAGCATTTAAAAGCAAAATACTTCAGTGTCTTCAAGCACAAGACCTCCCACAAGCTCACATTGAAGTACACCTCCTAGACGCTAATGCGGCCACATTTCAGCATTCTGATAGGTATCAGGTGAATGCTGAAGTTGAAAATAGTAAGCAAACAACTGCTCTTTCAACATTTCCTTCCCTTCATGGTGGCAAAATACTTGCAAGTTCTGTATTATTAGTTCATCATCAGCTTCTTTTTAATCTCTGCTCATTTTCTCATGTTTTAGAATTGTCTTCTGCAGTCCCTTAGCTAACTTGAAAGCAAAGCAAACACATCTTTATTTCTAATATTTGGGTTTTGAATGTGAGAGAATGGACAGGTGAAGATTGTTAACAGAGGTTGTAGATTAATTTTTAGTGTCTCAACTCTACATGTTGTCACAGAGTCCTTTCAGTTAGAATCATAGAATCACTAAAGTTGAAAAAGACCACTGAGGTCATCTAGTCGAACCGCCAACCTATCCCCACCATGATGATTAGTGATGCTGTGAGAGAAGAAAATAGAGCCAGTGACTAGAAAGAAAACTGGCTGCTGACATTGCTTGGTCCCAAACGACTTTAGTTGGGCAGGTAACTCCTCAAGTGTTCCAGATGACTCTTGTTTTAGATTTGATTTAGATTTAGATTTTAGGAGCCCTATTGAGTACCAAGGCAGATTCTCCAAATAAAAAACAAGTACAGATCTTTTTAAAACTGTTGATCTGAGATGATATGCCAGTATTTCTCAGTGCAGAAGCAGCAGCTGAAAGACCTGGGGTTAAACATGCTTCTCCCAGTACCATCTTTCTCCAGAAGAGCAGGAAAACAAGCCTTCAAAGCGTTTTTCTGCTGTCTGGGTTTCTGCAAAGCTTTCCTGGGGAGACAGGGAGAGAAGACAAGGAGTAGGGAAGGAGGGCACCATGATGTTAAAACTCTGCGGAAAAGCAGGTGTAAAGTTAATGGAGTCAGAAACTATTCAGTCTCTCAATCACTGAAATGATTTGGGGAAAATTTGATCAGAAGCTACTCCAGGCATCTGCATCAGATGCTTCTTTCATAGAGCAGGTTTATAGGAAGAGACTTACATACTTTGTTTTCTTTCACCAGCTTCTTCAGTGGAGATAATAAGATTTAAAAACAAAAATTAAAAAGTTGTCCACAAGACACGTAATCTTGGAGGGAAAGTCTGATTTTCAGTTTGTGTGATTCATGTCCTAGAGAAAAAGAAAGAAAAATTAAAAAGCTCTCAGGAGACAATGGGCTGTATTCTGTCCTCACATGCATGGCTTAGTCACAAGTGGGCTTTGAGCCAGCTTCTGTGCTCAGCCACACACGTGCAATTTCCTCTGACTGGAACAGAGCATATATTTTTATGGGCAGAATCTGGACTTTTTGTGTATGGAAATCAATGTGATTTATTTATTGTTTGTATGGTATTACAAGGACCAAAGCTCCAGTCAAGGGAAAACAATGCTCTGTGTTCTGTCCACTGCAGAAACTATGGTCCAGGAGAGTCAGCAGCATGTCAGCAGTATGGGCAGTCTAACCTACAGTTCTCCACACAGTTTTTTCTCAATATTAAGAAAGTATACATAAATTTCAGCAATTTTGAAAATAGTTGATTCGATGTGCCCTTTACCCATCACCTGTACATCCTCCTGGGCTCTGGCTCAGATTCATAAGGGGGCTCAAATGACTGACAAATCCTCTGTGTTCCCTTCCCATTACTCCTTGCCCCCAGACTTACATTGCTTGCCATCCCAGATTCACCAAATGGTACAGACTTCAACCTTAAATCTATTTTACCCTGGGCAGGCACTTGGTTTTGCTTCAAGTACCTGCTTTTAACAGGGTCTACACACCACTGGAGCCAATTTCTACACATGTGCAGTTTTGTTTGACTTTGAGTATATATTTTTCCGGGCAGCACTTGACCTTTTGGGATATGGCTCTATGCAGGCACAGGAGCTGGCTCACTTTGCTCAGTGCTTCTAAGTGCCTTGGCAGAGGGAAGAAACAAAAGAAGAAAAGTCCAGTGGCATTACTGCTCTGTTGAGGAAACACATCAGACATCCGGCACGACACTGAAAACAGCAGGAGGGTATTGGTATGTGGGAACTGCACAAATCAGCTCTTCCTTTGAATGAATCTCTGTATCGGCTACCAAACTGGATGTGGCTTGATCAGCATGCTGTAATGATCAAGGCAGGAAGGTAGATGGTCTTTGAATGTCCCTTCCAACCCAAACCAGTTGCTATTAGGAATTGGCATAGTGCAAGCAGCCGTATGGCAAGTATGAAATCAGAGGATCTTAGGGATTTATTCACTTTCTTGGATGGGATGGAAGAGAGGAGCTGAGACAGAGGGCCTTAGGTCCACAGAAAAGAGCCAAAAAAATCATGTTTGCTGGTGTGCAGATATCCATCCAGCATACAGAGGAGACAAAGTATGGCCGGGGCTCTACAGGTTCAGGAGGAAAGGGTTTCAGGGCAGGGAGCAGAACCAGTGAACAACTGCTTTCCTTTCCACCCCTGACACCTTTCCCAGTGGAAGTCAAAGTGAGAATGAACACACACAGAACTGATGCAGTTCCAACTCTCCGAGATGAAAACAACTTTTTTTCAAGCTATATGATTTTTGCTTGTAGCTACGTGACGCGTTATTTAATGACTGTGAAATACTGCATTATTCTGATTTTGAAGATGCATACATCTTTGGAGGACCGCTCTCATTTTTCTAAATGGTTTTTAAATGCAACATTTACAAACACCTTCATTTTCTTGTTGTTGCTGACTTGCTCATTGACATTTTAAGCTAAACAGCATATGGCTTATAGCTTTGCACAAGCAATTGTATACAACTCATACATTTTGTGGAATTAAAAAGCTTTGAAAACATGACGACAATTTTCAGAACTATAGGTTTATTCTGAAAACTAAGAGAGTTGTGAGGACAATTCTTCATTTTTAGAGATTTTTCCAAGTGATCCAAAAAAAGTTGCTGAGGGCATCCCAGTTTCCAAGCTGCAAAATAACAGTAGCAACACAGGTGGATATTTAGATATTTAATTCCCACATGTATTCAGTGTGCACTGGGGTCTTTTGATGGAAGGATATTACAGGAGTATAAGGTATTAATTATTGTTATCAGCATCTAATACATCTCCTGCTGAAGATTTAAATAATCTTTCCCTGGAAATGTAGGAAATAGGATTTTAAAGGACCTCCTGCATCAGATTCAATCCCCTGCTTTTGCTGTCATCCACACATCACGTAATTGGTTTGATGAAGTGCTCAAGTTTCACGTTGGGACCAACTAAGTTTCTCCCCCCCATGTTTCTGTTGGAGGGCTGCTCCAGGGTTTCATTCCATTGCTTCCTCCTAATTTCCTGTTTAGGTTTATTCATGACCATCTTATAACCATTTGCTCTCATGTCAACATTGTCCTTTAAATAGCTCTTCTCCCTCCTTGTATATTTATAGACAACAGTTATATTCTCTCTCAGCCTTCGTTGTATTCATGTGAACAAGTGAAACACTTCTATCTCCCTTATTAGTTTCTCCTCCTCATCCCAATACACCTTCTTTGTGCTTGTCCTGGATTAAATTAATTTTTTTGCATGATGAGCCAAGGCTGTACATTGTGTGCCTGTGCTTTGCCTAGAAAAACAGCATTCAGTGAAACAACAACAACAAAAACCCCAGCTAATAATATTGCCAGATAATTTTCCCTCATCACACTTTTCTTTTATCAGCAAAACCCATGGTAACCCCTTCTTCAGTAAGTTCCTTACAGTTCTTCCAACTGGTATCTGCTTTCTCGGGTTTAAATACTACCCCTCCTCCCTGCAACTCACTGTAACATGATTTATGGATGCCCGCAGACGTGAGATCTATTGTATTTCCTTTCTTTAAAAAACACACCATTATTTATGAAAGAAAGTTATCAGGGCAGTATGGCATGATCTATTTTTGGAGCAGAACTGACGTATTTCACTGCATCTCTCATTTCTTTCAAAATTCATTTTAAAACCTGGTGTGCAATGAGACAGTATTATGAATCTGAATAAATGCTGCAACAATCATGTATGTGGTACTATAATGGGTTAATTGCTGCAGTGCAGGAGGCTGATAGGGAGCCACAAGAAGGTGCATGCCTTAATGAGGAGCTGGTAAGGAGCCCTGGGGCATGGAATAGGGGCTAATATAAAGGAGAAAACAGTAGGATAGAAAGCTGAATAACCCCTATAAAGATACATTTACTCGTTACTTGTTTATGCTGCAATTACTGTCTTGTATGAACACCAGGCCTTGCAAAATAACCATCTAGACAAGACTCAGAAACACTCGAATAACTCCTTGAGATTAATGTGTGCGTGTGGTATCTCTGTCCCAGACTTAATTTTCAGTGTTTTAAGGTTTCACTAGCTTTCCCTACTATGTTTCTTGGAATAATTGTGAGCCATTAGTTCAACAGAAAACATAGGATGAGAAGTACGCAGAATACTATTCATTTAGTCTATACTTTTAATTTCTGGGGATGGAGTCTGGTTCCAGGCTCCATTATTTTAAAAGTGCAGTTTTTGAAAGACATCAAGTTCTCTTGAAGTGAAGAGAGTCCAGAACTATTGGAAAAAAGTATCTCCAACACATGGTTCAGAACTGTCCCTCAGCAAATGCGCGCAATGTACTGACAGTGGTCAAGTTTGTAACAAGCTGTTCCAGTATTTAAGAAAGACTGTGCTCAGTTACAATCTCAGATGGGTCAGTGATATATTAAATGTAACATCTGTCTTAGTATTTTGTATTAAATTAGGCTTTCTTTTCCTTTTTTTTGGAGGGGGGGAGGAAGGCAGAAATGGAGAGATGGGAATCTTGAAAGACATGAGAAGAACATGACAAAGCAAAACCAAACCAAATTTAGCAAACTTCAGCAATGTGTTTGGCTTGCTATCCTGTCCAGAATGGTTCATCCATATCTTGCTATCACTATTTATGCATTAATTAGATGCCATTAAATCGTGATTTATTTAATAGTCTTTTTATTAAGTACATGCTTTGTTTTTACAACTGGCACAAAAATAGTAGTCTTTATAATATATTTGTTCTCTAACTGTAACAGGACACAGTATCAGATCTTCACAAGTTAGTATTACTGGACAATCCTTTCCCAGATTGATTAATTGTAGTAATAAGTCAACATTACTGTAAATGGAACTGGGAACAAAATCAGACTTAGTGGTATATAAAAGTAGCTTCCAGATCAAAGAATATGATCCTCAAAAACCTATTTCTATGAAACAAAGGTAAATATGTAGTCTCTAAATAGTTAAGAATAAAATAAAATAAAATAAACCAAAAAACACGGATAGTCCTGCCACAAGATTAAGCTACAATAAATAAAAGAGAATTCAATTAAATGCCAGCTCTATGCTTTCTCATTCTCATTCTTTTATTCTCTTTATATTCTGCTGAATCTTTTTTCCCTACCACTCTTTTCCTTTTGACCCTCCAACCTTATGCTTTCAGAAAGAGAAGGACCTGAGAAGCATTGGTGGCAGCCAGTAGCATCCATTGAACACTCAGAAAAAAAAAAAAAAAAAGCCTGGTTTTATTTCCTGTTGTGTTTCTCTGTCGTATGATCTTTCCCTTCTTTACCTTAAAAAATGTGGCATAGGATCAGATGACAGGTCTCTCAGGTCTAATATTCAGTCTCTCTGAAAGTAACAGTGTATCAGGTCTCCTCCTGATCCTTAACAGAAGCTGACCTAAAGCCTGAAGCATTGGGTTGGTATCCCTCTTACAATATAGATAACTGCAAGTATTTTGTACTATCTGTATAACTACTTTACAGAGACCTTGGCCTCAGTGTCACACAAGGGCAATTATTGCCACAGGCTAATTACACACTGAGGCTGGGGAGGGGAAGTATTTTCTTCTCATGAGTTTCCACAGCTCAGCTTTTACTTTCAGGCAGCATTTCCTAACGCTCATGTAATGGCATGACAGGAAAGATGCAAGTTCCTGATCCACTTTTGCTATTTATTTGAAAAAGAAATGCATATAAATTGTATCACCTCCTATTTTGTCTCCTTCCTCTATTTTCAAATCCTCCCATTCACTATCTGTACATAGCATTTTTATTTCTGAGTGGCCTTGGCTTTGCACTAAGCATTGAATAAACATTTAAGAAAACAACACTTTACTCTGAGCTGATTAAAGCCAGCACACAGGCAGGTGAAGGAGCAAGAAATGACACACTCACTGAAGAGCTGTTGGCTGGAAACGTGGCATGCACATGTGTGGATTTGTGTCCAAGAGTGGGATGTCCTCCCAGAGAAGCAGTACCAGTTTTGTACCGCTGCTGATGAAATCCCACTGCACGGATGCCTGGAGTGTGTTGTAGTATGCCTCATCCTGTGATTTGAGCTGAAGAGCCTGTGGGTGGCAGGGAGCTGACAGGGAGTCAGCAGAGCTTCAAGGTTGGCCACCACAGTGGATTGGGAATCTCTCATAGCCCAGAGGCAGGATGCCACTTAAACCCCAGGAGCAGCAAGCCTGGGGCAAGCCACCCCCTTACGTGGGGAAGCAAGTCCTCAGGAAGTAGAGGGAGAGCTTCCATGGGCAAAGTCCTGGGGGAGGAAGAGGCAGAAGAACAGCACTGTGCGGTTTACCGGCTGTATGGGAAGTGTGGGAAGGGAGGATCTGGTAGTAAATAGAAACAGATGGGCAAGTTCACAGGAGAAGAGGTGGAAGAAGAAAAAAAGGCTTTCTTTAGGAGGATGGTGGGAATGAAGGCTGGGAGGCTCAGAGAAGGTGAAGTGCCCTCCTACTTGAGATAAAAGTCTTGTCCCTAATACTAAAAAAAAAAAAAAGGGGTCTGCCATCAGCCCCTTGAAGAACTTTCTTGGCAGTGAGGTAGGAAAAAAAAAAACAACAAGAAAACAGATATGCTTAGTTTTCCACTAAGTTGATAGTAGATACATTAATGTATGTATGAGTGGGATGTGCATGTCTTATTTCAGTGTTTTGATGGTAATTCTCACTGTGTTCTTGCCAAACTCAGCCACATTCCTCAAGAAACCAAACAACACTTAGTTGACAGCAAAAGGGGAATGGTCTAAATGCAGTAGCCTCAGGAACAACAAGCTACATGAGAATGAAGTTTAGGAAACTCCAAGTGAACAGACTACATAAAATAGTGATAACAACATCTCTGAATATTATTGAATGAAAAATCGATCCCCACAGAATCATTTACCATAAAAAATCACTACATCACAAATCTTGTCAAGTTATTCTTAAAGTTTAATTCAGCACTTCTGTGAAATTGATTCAATTGGTACATATCCATATTCTTTCTATGTTATTGAATCTCTGTGTATGGACAGGTTTTGTTTTTTTTTTTTTTTTTTTGGCACATAATCTCTTCTATAGATTTTTCTTAATCTTTTTTTTTTTCTTTTACTATAATCAGTCATCTTTACCACATAATAGGACCCAAAGAGGGACTTGAACAAAATTAAGAAAATACTGAAATAAATGTCTGTATAATTAATTTTGGTCACTGTGGCATATAGAAAAGTTTCTGCAGATTAACTAAAAAAACCTACTGTTTCTGCCCATCTGCAGTTGCTATAGAACAGATACTACTGATGCAGAGCAGACTCCCAGTGATTGAATCATCTGTTCTTCAAAACTGCAAGTCTACTACAAGCTGATTACTTATCTTGCGGGCTCTCCCAATGTCTGCATGAATAAGAGGAAAAAAAGATTTAGTAGGGATAATGTTCAAACAAGAAAGTAATATACAAATATTAATTTAAATTCCATTCTATCAAGAAACCTGTGTAACCTCTAATTCTCAGGGTGATATCTTCCATAGAATCATAGAATAGAATCATAGAATCATAGAATAGAATCATAGAATCATTGAGTTGGAAGGGTCCCTTAGAGGTCATCTAGTCCAACTTTCCTGCAATAACAGGGACACCTACCGCTTGATCAGGTGCTCTGAGCTCTGTCCAGCCTGACCTTGAATGTCTCAAAGGGCATCCGCCGTCTCTCCAGCCAACCTGTGCCAGTGCCTCACCACCTTTATTGTGAAAGACTTCTTCCATATATCCAATCTAAATCTCCCCTCTTTTAGTTTGAAACCATTTCCCCCTTGGGAGCTGTAAGACATCATGAAAACATTGCTGCATTGTCTTTAACAGTATGTGAATAAAAGTACTGTACTGGCAGGATATCACAAGAAATAATTCATATAGTATTTTTCCATTTCCATGTAACAAATAATTTGTTGCCCAGATAAAATTGTTACTGTGGAGTTTCCACAAGCTTATATTTGGGATGATAGATATAGTAATTTGTGAGGTGTATTTTGAACATCAGCTAAGGGAACTCACTGGAATTCTGAGACATAAATATACCTGCATGAAAATCAGAGTAAATAGGAAATTACTGGCATTGTATTTAAAAACACAAAACAAAAATTATAAAACTTTATATAAATATAGACACTTTTACCCAGGATGCAGGAGACTAATCAAGTTTCTTGTGATGAAAATTTCCTTTTTATTATTATTATTGTCTATTATTTGCATTGTGATATGCCTTCAGGCCCTGAACTAGAAGCCAGGTTCCATTATAATGGATATTGAGCATGTAATGAAAAGACAGCCTCCCCCTCTGAAATGTTCTTGAGCTAAATTTATGACTATATTGCAGTCAGAAGACAGAAGTGACTGCATGCAGCATGGAGATGCTGGAGTCAGTTTTAAGTTAGGCAGCTTGGTAACCTAGCCTCAGGAGCAGGGGTTCGGCAAGGGCTAATTACCCTTCCTTCCTGGCAGATTTTGCAAAGGCAACGTAGAAAAAAAGTAAAAAGTGAATCTGGAAGGGAAGAATAAAGACAAAAGAGAAGGAAAAGCTGGCACTCTTATCAGATTTTGCATGTAAACAAATGGCTCGGGAGCACACAAGGGGTAGAGGAAAGGGAAGGTTAGAAATAAATATAGATTTTGCAGTTACACCCTGTCTAATGGCAAAATCCCTGCTGGATGGGAGCTGTGCAAATTAGCTTGCCATCTTTGCTGTACACGGGATGCTCCTGGTGGAGAAACATGCAGCTAGCATCCCTTGATGCCACTAGGGATTAATTGAGCATAATGTCTTTTGGAAAGTAACAGCATTTTCTTGGAAGGCAACAAGGGAAAACTGATAGTTTTGCTGTGTTACTGAGTTTCATAATGAAATGTTGCCATACGGTGAATCCTTGTTGCCTCATTACTCTTAAACCTTTATTAAAAAAAGCTTTTTAATTGTATTACTTAATTGTTTAATTTGGGGATCTTATTGCACAGTTCCATTCTAGATATATGTTTGGGATCTCCTGGATGAGACAGCATCATAGTCAAAAATTGGGAATATGAAAATTAAGGTCAAATGGACCATTTTCCCTCCTTTCCAACAAACATTTTGAGATACAGTCTAATTGTATTTCCCAATACCTCTTACATGTTTTGACGTTTACAAATCCTCAAATAAAGTGTTTAACCTGGAAAAACCGCTATGTCCATAACTGTAAAGCCTTAACATTTATATTATTCTGTAATTTTTAGTTCTTTGAGATTCAAATATCAGATGACTCTGGAACAAAACTTAGGAAATTCTTAAGGTAAAATCTTACATAGTCAGGAGAAAGTGTGCAGCTAGGTGGCTAAAAAAAGCCAATTCTCAACTCAGCAGGAATGGAAACTCATTCTCAAGTGGTAATAAATGGCTTATTTAATAACTAGTAGTTTTAAAGTTAAGCATAAACAGACAATGTTATTAAAGTGTTCAACATTTTGTATTAGGTTTCAGAAATAGGAAAAAAAAAAAAAAAAGGTTTCCAGGAGTTTTAATTGTGCCTGATTTCCTCCTGAATTCAGCTGTGATGATTTTGATTTACGCAGCTTTCAATGAACTGGACACTCGTAAGCTGTAACAAGCTATGTGGTGAAAATATCTATTGGTAATAGGAGCAAAGCTAGTGCAACAGGCAGGATAATTCTGGGTTAACACATCAGGTGAAATCTTAGTGCCACTGACATGCAGAACTCCTTTGTTGTGCTTTGTGAGTCTGGAAGTTCTTATGGGAATCTGCAGTGTATGCAGGTGTCTGAGAAATGACAATCTTTCTGTACCAGGAAAGACTCAGCTGTATATTCTCTATATCCTTCACTACGGATAGACACCATTACCAGCTTTAAAATCCATTCCTTTAGCATTTGTTCTCAGGCTATTTCTGTAACTCAGTATAAAGTAGGAAAATTGCCGGGCTGCAGTCCCGAAGTATTTAGTGAGGTAAAGGGACAAGAGAGAAGAGGAAACAAAGAGAAGGAGGTTTTTCTAAAAAGGGAAATTTGCTATATATCTCTATAATCATTTCTTCTGCTGCTTCTCAGTAAATCTAAATGTTTTCTTCATACTTCATACATAATTTTTCTTCATACTTCGTTCTTCATATAAATTTACCTTTCTCGAAGTTCTGTTACAAATAGCATAGATTTTTATAGGTTAGCACAATCAGTTCTAGTTACTAGCATAGTTGTTAAGGATAAAATCTTTCTACATCAACCAAAATGTTACTGTAGTTTGTCTACAAGGTTGTAGACATCAACCTGATCTGGAACAAAAGATTTCCTCACTGAAGCTTCCCTCTCTCTCTCTCTCTCTTTCTCTCTTTCTTCCTTCCTTCCTTCCTTCCTTGTACATTAATAGTGAGTTGAGTAATACTTCTTTCTTTATAAGAGATATTTACTAATATGCAGCACACAAGTTGATATTAATAAGGAACTTTTCATGTCTGTTTACTGTACTAATGTTTCTGAGAGGCTTACAACAAGTAATTAATCCTTTGGCCTCACACATCCTTTTATATGAAGTATCCTCAGTGAACAAAATTACATATTTATTTTTCAGTGATTTTCAGATACCTTAATTCTAAGCTTTCATTCTTGTTTACTATCAGCATTGCTGTAATTCCTAGTATTCCCATTCATGGACAATGCTGTGACAGATGGGGTGGAAAATGCTGAACAAAATACAAAATCTCACTCTCGAAAGCTTGAAAGAAATACAGAAATTCACTTTCTATAAGCTTGAGAGCATAAGTTAGGAGCAGCAGTTGAAGAGATGGATAATTAAGGGCAAATCAGAATCAGGCAATACAGGTCGATACGGTAGCCAGTGTGAATAAGAGACTAAAGAGTAATCATAAATTGCATTATATGTACTAAGTGACTGTTCAAAGTAAACAAATATGGTTTCAGTAATTAATTGATATTCAAATAGAAAATAAATAGCAAGCAACTGAGAATTATAAGGCTGTAATTCCATTATGAGTTCCGGTGATCCCATAACTGAGAGCTCAGCTTTGCGTATATAGCCACCCTGATGGACACTGGCACCTTTACTGAACCTTATGGAAATTACCTGGAATCTGTCCAGGCATCCTCCATGGTGGCCTGTTTGAAGTGGATTTTTGTTGGTGATGTTGTTTTGTGTTATTAGAAGTGCTCAATGGAAATACAGCTTTTAGTATCTGTACATTTTCCTCTTATTTATGTGTAGTATCAACTCCACTACCTACTACACGTACTTCCTTTGACACTGATCTTTCTGTGCCTCAGGCTCTTAAAAACTTCCCAACAGTAAGCTCATATCTCCCAAGCCTTGATGGTTCAGACAAAGAGTCTATTATGACTCTTCTCTCTTCTGTATTTGGTGGACTCGCTATTTTATATGAAGTCATACCTAAACTACAGGGCATATTCACAGGGGTTGGATGTTGAACAGAGCATCCCATAAATTATGCAGTATCTCTTTTTGGAAACTTGAAGAGAAGAGCTCTGTGAAACATTTATAAGGAAACCTTGTATCATAGAAAACTTGCATTGTACGAGATTTCAGGCAACCCTGAGATTTGTGAACATCTTTGAGAAGTTTGCACATCAGTATGCAAGGTTCGGGCAAAATATCATCACTGTGTAAGAAGGTTCCTCTTTGCCCAGCAAGCTGCAGGAAACTTCAGTCCCCAGTGGACCTCTCTCAAGCAACAATGCTAGTAAGTTGCTCAACTTCTTGTCTCTCTCCGGTGAGAGGTTTCAAACATAGCTACCATGCTGGTTTCTTGCAGAAGGAAAGAAATGGAAATCTCGATGTTATTTCATGCTTCCTGACTTTTGGCATCAGAGTTAGATGATGTAGTGAGATTGACTCTCTTCAGGAGTGATCTGAAGGAGCAGCCATTAGCAACACAAAAGGAGACCAATCTTCTGAATAAGTGCGTGGCTAACTTTGGAAAGTTTTAATGCTTCATACCTCATGCATGTTTCTGACTTCCTGCAGGTGGAAACAGTGATAAGCAAGCTGCAATCCTCTGTTCCTCACAGAACTGACACGAATTGTTAAAATACTAGGTGATGGGCAGCAGACAGTGGGAAAGAGCTCCAATTTCGTTAACTGGCATGTCCATGATAGCTGTGTCTGGAGGCCATCATTGGGTCTGGTAACTCGGTGTGCAGTGCACCGAACAAACATGGAAGTGAACTGCAGCCTGTCCAAAGAATCTGCAGTGCAAATAGAGAAGAAAAGTGTAAAGAACAGAGAAATGCAGAATGGTATGCTATTTCTGAGATCTGCTTCAATCATGTAGTCCCACATTCAGTTAGTGAGTCCTGAGGGGAAAAAAAGAAGCGAACACAACACAAAAACAACAAAAAACAAAACCACAACAGAAAAACAGCCACAAACCCTCAGCAAATACCTTCTGTGCAACTTTCCAAATTTTTTTCCTGCAACTGGCAAGCAGCAAGCCCTTTATATGAGAGGATATTGACTACCTCATCGAGGTTTCTAAGCTCTTAGTTATCAGAGAGCCTGGTAAAATTTGTTATTCCGGTGTCAGTGTTACTGCTGATTACCATTTCACAGATAGCAAAGAAGTCTAAATTGCCAATAATAATTGTGAAAGAGTTAGTGAATGAGGAGTAGGAGGCAGGCAGAGAGATACAGTAAGGAAATACACAAACTATAAATTGCCTAATTTTATCGTTTGACATATTCCTTTTCCTCTGAAAGTGGAATATTATATAAAATGGACCAAAATGAGATACCCAAATTGACTTAATCTTGGATAGATTTTTAGGTGCGCAGGAATTAATAGTACAGTAGTCAAAATAAAACATCTTAGAAGAAGAAATATGAATTAAAAGGTTTTTAGCTTTTGAGAAAGGGAATCCCATTGTAATTAGATCATGAACTAAGGCCTTTCACTGCTGCAAATTCACACTGTGCACTATTTAAGTGCCACCTCTTGATTCTCCTACTGCAGCTTCTAATAGCAAACCCCGTTCTGCTTTTCTTTGTGCAAACCCAATCACATCACATCAAATTATACAACTAATTAACACAAACTCCTTAAAAAATTGCATATTATTTTGGCAAGCCAAATTAACGTCAGTCCCCTGAAACCATGTTTAGTAATTCCCACTGACTGTAGTAACGCCTACTACTGAGAGAAGGGCTAATCAACTACAGGCTCTCCTGCTGATGAGCTGAACCAAGTAACCAGATGTTTCTGCCTTCTAGGCTAATGAAAATGTCATGCATGTTTTTCTCTCAACCTAGATGAAGAACTAATTCCACCACAGCCATGGTCTAGGTAGCTCTTGTTTGTCTGGTGCTGCGTCCACAGGTTCTGCTGGTGAATCCCGAGCAGGTAAAGGTGCTCTGCCTTGAACCTGCTAACACAGCACCCTGAGACAGCCAGCTCATAGGGCTTCCTCATACAGGATATGGAGAACAGAGGGAAAGCTGATGAACGTCAGTCACATTGTCACTGCAGAAAGAAATATTTCCATCATATTGTACCATATATAAAAGCTGGGCAAAGTATGTTTTTTGTGTATTGGTAACTAGTCCCACCGGCATTGAATTACTTAATGAGATGTCTATTGCAATTAAAAGAGGCATAACATTTGTATTAACATTTTAAAGCTTGCTTATTTCAGGAGTGTCAGTTTACATGAGTTTAAATAGGCAATAATGAACATGATGAAGTATTCCATATTAAAACTGAGTACTGTGTAACTGTCTAGTAAAATCTTAATATTAAACTATACTGTAGAACTTACAGGACAAGATAAAAGCTTCGTATTTAGATTTATCCCATCTTGAATCTCAAATAATGGACTTATGATTAAATATGAATACAAATGAAAAAAATGCATTTGTGTGTGATCTTACAAAATACATCTACATGATACATTTACTTAAAAAGCTCACTGCATACTTTGATGGATGATACAGTCATTTTCAGAAACACTAAGCCATAATTTAAAGACACTGTGTAATTATTTAACAGCAATATTTTCTGTCTTCAGCTGACTTGTACCTCTCATGCTAGATGCTTGTGATAGATTAATAAACAGTTTATCAGTAAGTGCTACTATACTAACAGCTTATCTAGTGCAGAAAAAAAGATGTGCGGTACATTTAAGACTCTACTTATGGAAGATGGGAGTTAGGTCTGTCAATGAAGCTTCAGTTTGAGAAGTGCAATGAATGTGTTAATTCCAAATTCCCTCCTCCCTCTCCCAGCAGTTAAGTACATTCTTTATTTTGTTTTTCAGTCAATCTGCAGTAGTATATATAGACTGTAAGCAGAAGTCAGAAGTTAGTCTTTTTATATTTTAGATTTCCTTAACATGCTCATTGCTGTATTAACATCTGTTCTGAAACTCCCACCACCACAGCAAGGAGGCATCAATTAACATCAGTTTGGAAGTGACAGATATTCAGTCAGGGAGGAATAAAACTCTATAGCAATTTTTGCCAGCAAAACCTCATCATGTATGCAAAGATGCAGTCTACTGGTAGCACCAGTTCAATATTCAAGGAGATGGATCACTGAAAGAATGAGGTTTGCCTCTCATGAAAGGAGACATGCATGAGCCCTTAATTCTAAATTCAAAGATAAGGCCACTGAACTGAGAGTGACCTGGCTCTGGTCCCAGACAGTTGTGTTTCACTGGATATGGTTTCAACAGCAGAAAATTTCTTGCAGTGTAAGAGGCAGTTTAGTCTTTCAGAGAGCTAGGCTCACATATTAGTGAAAAAAATACTGGAATATTGAAATTTACCCAGGATATTATGGCTTGCTAGAGTAGACTGTGGACTACCTGACACCTGGCTGTCCTGCATTTAATGCACAAAGTAGTAGTTACTGAAACAGTCAAGGTTTCTGGCTGGGTTTCAGGACTGGCTCCAAGAACAGTGGGGTTGAAAAATCCTCTGTTTGATCATCAAAAAGGTACGGTGTTTTGCAAAGATCAATGTCCAAGAAGTGAGTGAATAGCCTTGGGCCATCTTGGCAACCTTACAGGTCTTCCATCAGCTTCCTTTGCTTTCACATGCTATGACTTTACAGAATAGGATAACCTTGACAAATTAATGGGAAATGAAAGGTGGAAAACTAATCTATACATTGTAATTATATTGCCTTCCTTGGCAAACAAGAAATACATTCTTAAAATGCAAAGAAAGCTGGGGTGGGGGGTGGAGAAAGAGAAAGGTGTGGAACTAGGCAGAGGCTTTTGGAAGACAAAGTGAATATTTCAGTTGGAAATTAAAGATTTGAGGTGAATAATAATTTTCAGGGAAAATATATCTTTTTCAAAAAGGAAACAGGCAGTTTCATTTTCAGTGAGGAAAAAGCAATTTTAAAAAGTATTTTCTATTGATCTTATCAACGTCTCCATTCTACGATTCTATGAATGACAAGAATCGAACAAACATTGCTGAACTCTGAAGAACTTTGACTTAGGTTCAATAGCCATTGTGATGGAGAGTCTTTTATTGGGGAGCCAATAGTTGCCTGAAGTACATTAATAGTTGTTATTCCAGTTGTGAAGGCAATTTTCCGATATTAAAGAAACATCCAGAGTAAAAGAAAAAAACATTACATAGATACATATATGTCTATGTTTATCTATATATGAGGGTTTCTCCGAAAGTAATGCCTTCTATTTTATTATGCTGGCCTGTGATATCAGAGGCAGATGTTGGGATGGCGGTAGAGGTTGAACCTTCCCACCAATATTGCGTTACACTTAGTTGCTTTGTGGCAGATGGCAGCAGAGGGGCAATATGACAGAAAAGCACGTGACATAGAAGTGTGGATGAAGTGAAGGTTTATCACTGATTTCCTCTATAAGGAAAAAATGGCACCAGTGATATTCACTGACACTTGCTGAATGCTTATGGAGACCAAATAGTGGATGTGAGCACAATGAGGTGAGTGGTGCATTTCAGCAGTGGTGATGGCGATGTGAAAGACAAAGCACATTCTGGATGGCCGTGCGTAGCTCTCAGACCATGAAATGACCTGCCTCAATCAGCTCAGCTACGCAAATTGGCTAATGGTTGTAACAACGTTGCAAAATAGCATTTTGTAGCTGAGAATTTGTTCTATCACCTAGTGTTATTGTGCTCTTTGTATCTGCTACAGTTTCCATGGAAATAAATAGGAGACATTGCTTTCAGAGTGGCCCATGTATATATACAGATAGACAGTGAGAAGCAGAAACATTCTAATATCATCAGACAGTTTTGGAAACATGGGAAATTAAATACATATTTGGAGAGGATATAACTGAATATTCTTCATTGTCCAGTGGATTTCAGAAAATGAAGATTTGCTTCCTTACAAATTTTTTTCCTGTACACTTTGCATCAGAAAGAAAGAGAAATCACTTTGAACAGTTAAAACTAAAAGTGATAATGCTGGACAAAGAACTGAAATGAAAATTATAGATTACACGAAGGTAACTTTGATCCATGTCCTTTTTAGTCAGCCAAGGGTTTTTGGAGACCTGGTCTACAATTTGAAGATCAGTTCTTCAAATCAAGATTTTCAGCTTATGTAAACTTGGAGAAGGAATAAAAAGTTTGGTGCCAAGCACTTCAGCCCATAAGAATCATGTTTAATAGTTGTGTTCCGAATAAAATCTTCAATTATTAGTCTGTAATAGCTATATTTACTTGTTCATGCCAGACTTCTGGGTAAAGTCTGAAGAAAAACTGCAGGGGTAACTCTCCTGCTGCTAGTTTCTCTCTAACCAACTTTCCATCATTTTGACCAGTTTCATAAACTTTTCCATGATGTTACTTGCCTGGGCAGTAAAAATAGATGAAGGTATGCTCAGATAAAAAATAATACTGAGACCTGAGAAAAACAATTTTTTTGAGAAAGAGCGAAATGCCCTAGAATATCTGTTACTTCTCAGGTTTCTCCATCATGTTGAATGTCTTGTAGCACGAATGAATCCTGCAGCATTTGGGATCACAGGAATATTAAGTTGTATCACATTGGAAGTCCATTTGGTCCACTGTCCTGTGAAGAGTGATCAAAGCCACACACTTCAAAGGAAGGTGCAATGACGTATGAACAAGATACTTACAGAAATATCCAACTCTTGATTCTTCTTTCTTATTCCAGACAACCAGTGAATGGCTTATTCTTTGTAGCTAGAGAATTTTTACTTTTATTGTATTGTATTGTATTGTATTGTATTTTACTGAAGTATCATTGTGTACCTTCTTTTCACATCCAAAGATCTCCCCATTCCATTTCAATAACACTGAGATAGTGTAATCTTCTTGCATGACTGTCTCCTCTATTATCAATATCGCATGGTTAATATTAATATTCATCTATCTTAACTGATAAAATACACTTTTTGACTGCCCAGCAGCCTTTGAGAGACTTAGCTGAGCAAGTTATAATGGTCTGTTCAAAGAATTTAACTCCCTTTCCTCTTTGCAATACAAAAACTTCAAAGGTAATTTCAGATGAACTTTGCACATCACAGAGATGTTCATTCAACTTCTTGCTATACTACTTATGCAGGAAAATGTTGGCACATGGGTAGCTTTTAAAATATATTTGCTGTGTATGTATGTCTATTCCTTAATAATGGGACTAGACGATGAAGATTGTTAGAGAAGTTAGCTGCTAGGAAGGGATCTTAAATAACCTGAAAGAACCAGAAAGTATTTTGACAGACTTTAAGTAATTAATTCCTTTTTCCATCTTTTCCAAGGAAATAGGATGAGCTCTAATTTGTGCACCATTGGAATGTTGAATTAATAGAATCACAGAATGGTTTGGGTTGGAAGGAACTTTTAAGATCATTTAATTCCAAGCCCCTGCTCTAGGCAGGGACACCTCCCTCTAGACCAGGTTGCTCAAAGCCCCATCCAGCCTGGCCTCGAATGCTTCCAGGGAAGGGGCATCCACAGCCCCACTGGGCAACCTGTTACAGTTGCAACCATCCTCACAGTAAAGAATTCCTTCCTCATATCTAGTCTAAATCTACCCTCTTCCAGTTTAAAGCCATTTCCGCTCATCTTGTCACTACTTGCCCTCCTAAAATGTCCCTCCTCAGCTTTCCTGTAGGCCCCTTCAGTTACTGGAAGGCCGCTATAAGGTCCCACTGGAGCCTTCTCTTCTCCAGGCTAAAGAGCACCATCTCTCTCAGCCTGTCCTCACAGGGGAGATGCTCCAGCCCTCTGTTCGTCTTCGTGACCCTCCTCTGGACCTGCTCCAACAGCTTGATATCCTTGTGTTGGAGGCATGAGAACTGAATGCAGAATTGATCGAGCAAACTGGGGTAAGGTTTGTTAGGGATTTGCATGATTTTTAAAAAGAGAAATCTTTAATCTGATAGGGATTTCTGTTTTTTTTTTTTTTTGGTGACTTATGACTGGGTCTTGAAAAAGAGCTATATTCACTACTTCTCATTTAGCAGACGTGTTAAGTGTGAGCAAAGATACAAATAAAAAGACATGGAAGAAGTTTGGACTGGGGAGTATAAAATAAAAATAACAACAAAGGGAACTGAAAAAACTCTGGAATAAAAGACTGTGATCCAGTCTAGGTCCACACATGGTAATGCATTATTGAACAGTTATTTCTCCCAGTTAATCATTAAATGCACTCCTACACCCTTAAAAACCAATGCGAGGAACATTTTTTGGACAGAGAAGAAAAATATACACAATAGATACTTGAGTAAGAAGCAAGCAAACCAACAAAATAACAGTTCTCTGTTCTGTATAGTTCTATATTCTTTTACAACTAGGTTGTTTCATTAGTAATTCCAGAGCATTAGTATGTATTGTGTTATTCTGTACAGCTTGTTGTACAGAAACAATTCAATAAATGAAAAGTCTGAATTCTAAGTATTATTATTATTTTTGTTCAGATTTTCTTTGTGATGCAAGATTCTTTTGATTGCTTCAGACCTACAACAATCTCCTGTTGTTTATAACAAATAACGAGTTGTTTTATTTCTCTGGGCTTGCTAGTTTCATTTTCTTGTGTTGCTATAATTTCTATACATTTTTAACACGAACATATTTTCCTACATAAGTGGTCTTATATCTAACAGTACCTTGTGATTTGTTGGCTGTGAAAAGCATTCTAGTTGATGGGGAAAGGGTGAAAATCATTCCACCCCCTCAACAGAGTGAACTGAACTTTCTAAGGGTGTATTTTGATTCCTTTCTGAAAGAAGATACGTAATGGCCTCCTTTCCAACTGCCCATTTGCTAGACATCTCTATATTGAGTTAGGAAAAAAGTTAATGGTGGTGCTATTAATTTTATTTCCCACAAAAATCTTACTTTACCAATTTGATCCAGCACTGCCACAAAGAAATTTCCGTGTACAAAAAAAACCCGCAATCTGAAACAGAATAGATGGTATTGATTTGGCCAGGTTTGCCACTTTTTCAAAACTGTAGAAAACTGTACAGTAGTTCTTTTGAACTAACCTTTTCTGTTATGGGTGAGTAAAAGAAATTATGACATCTGGGATAATAACTTATCTCATTTTCACATCTATTTTCCATCCCTAGTGAAAACCTTGCATATTTGCCATAGTGATGGTTTCTTCTTCAGTCCTTCTGACTCAACGGTCTACACTGAGATGCCTCTCAACAAAATCTATCAGGCTTCTTCCCTGCTTCCAGTGTGGAATTCACTCATATCTAACTTCTCATGCCCATTTTCTTATATTTAGTTTTCTTTCTGCATTGAGCAGTCTTAACACTTTAATATTTTGTGTTCCATCATTGTGTGAAAACTCTCTCTTTTCCTGATTCCCTTCACTCTTTTCACTCTTTATGCACTCTTTTTACCCTACCTTTGCATATTTTTTTCTCTAAACATACATATAGTTTTCAGTCTTGTTATGGGCCACATAGATATCTCATTTCCCCAAATGTGCCTTAACAAAATCCTCAACAAACAACCAGTTATCATCAAAATCCTCCTCTTTTCTCGCTTGCTTGTCCCTGCAGGTATCCATCTATAAGCTCAGGTCCAGCAGTCAGGACAAACCAGACAAAAAGTCCCCCAACATTCTTTTTTTTTTTTCTGTCTTTCCTTGTTTTTCATGTTAACACTGACAAGCACAAATACTTACTGTGATCTGTGACTAATACCTGTTTCTGACTGTCTGCACTGCATGTCTAAGATGCATCCTGTCTGTCTCCACCACTTCTTTACAATTCACCTTAAAATTTACCTAAAGAACAGCATTATCTCAAGCACTGACAACTGCTGCTGGTTCTTGTTTATATTTATCTACTCAAAAGACAACAACAATAATCATTTTCCAAGCTCATGAGCTCAGTTTCTCAAGTCACTGTTCTAATTCCCTGCTCTCATCACACTGAACATTATATTTTTCATCTTCTTGACTTATCAATACTTCATAGTGAAGTCAGAGTATCTGGCAGATACCTACCATCTTTTCTTAAAGTTCAGATGAGATCATCAGTGGTGTTCTCCTTTGGGAGATTAATCTTATTAACATTCTAACCTCTTCTATAAGCAACATTATGGCTTCAAGCTGCGTCAGGGGAGATTTAGGCTGGACATCAGGAAATACTAATTCTCTGAAAGAGTGGTAAGGCACTGGAAAGGGCTGCCCAGGGAGATGGTGGAGTCACCGACCCGGGAGGTGTTCAAGGAACGTTTGGATGTTGTGCTGAGGAATATGATTTAGTGAGAACTATTGGTGGTAGGTAGATGGTTGGACTGGATGATCTTCTAGGTCTTTTCCAATCTTGGTGTTTCTGTGATTCTGTGATTATTGTCTTCTAAATCTTTACATCTTTTCATCTTGCAGTGACTGCTTGGGACCTAAGGGGGGATGTGCCCTACTTGTATAAGCGTTCATCTGAGCTAGTCTTCTGTTGCTTTCAGTGGAATATAATGCATATTCTGTGGTGCAACTCATTCTGACTTATTTAAGGTATTTACTACAGGGTGAGCTGAATCTCACTTCACAAGTGAGATTCTTCATTACTAACTACAAAGGGAATACAGAAAAACAGCTCAGATGTAAATGTACGTTTTGCAGCTATTCTAACTAAAATAGTTATTTAAGCAAGAGTAGAAATGTGCTATAGACTCAAACACTTAAATTTAGGCATCTACATTGTAGATTTCTACATGTGAATTAGGTTCTCATTATAACAACAGAGGTCTAATTAGGAATTGGTGGAGCCTGATGAACAATTCAGATGATCAGATGCCTGCATCAGAATGAAATGTATCGTCTAACCTCTTCTAACTGGATCTCTGTCTTGACTTAAAGTAGATGCTGAACTTATAGATTACTATAATTAGGTAAAATGAACCTCCATCCTAAATCAACGCAAACTGTCAACAACTTTTTTCACATTGTTGGCAAATGAAGTCCCCACCATCACTTCAGCTTACTGCAATGTTGGCTCAGTTAACGGAATTGCCTCTACTAAAACCTTAAATTTATTTCATTTTGATGAATTTGGAATTATTTGCAATATAAAAAGAATATGAGCTTTGATGCACACAGAATACAATATTACTTTTATTGACTTGTGAGAACTGATGCAACACAATTTGAGAATGCTACATGACAACCACTTGTCTTCCTGGAAACAGCATCCCAACCAAATGCTACCAACATGAGACTGAAACACTGTTTTTTGTTTCCTTTTTTTCTTTTTTTTTTTTTCCGTTGGAAGAAAAAAATGGTCTTTAAATCATGCACCACTTTTCCCTCTTGTGTGAAGTAAAAGAAACAAACTTTCCTCTAAGAAAAACATATTAAATCCTAATGCTAGTTAATCCAACTTCCTCTATTACACGCACAAAAAAATGCTATTGCCACCCACGCCTCTGCAAAATATTTTATAAAAGATCTCCTCTCTTAAAACAAAGAACATTTTAATCTTTTTTGTTTTCTGTTTTTTTCTTGGTTTCCTTGCTTATATTTGGCATGATTTGGCCATGATTTCCAAGATAGAAATCTAGTTGGCTAGTGAAGAAACATTTACAGAGAAATACGTCAAGGTATCTTTTCCTTTGGACACACCAGATCTTTAAAACAACCAGTAAAAAAGTTACAAGCTCTCTCTTGTATCATATGCAAGAAGATTTCAGACTCATATTTATTTATTTTTCCCAAACACGATACCCAACTGAGGCTAAAAATTGCAATCCTCTTAGTACATGTTCCTTCCCTAAACATTTCCCCTGTCCCAACTTCCTTAAGTGGGCCATATTTTTTTGTCTTATCCTGCTAGATTTCACAGGCCACTGCTAACATTCTTTTCATGAGAAAAGGGTTTGCCTCTGGGCTTCTCTGCTTCAGTCTTTGGATGAGGAGTTTCCAGGCTAGAAAACTCATATTGCTCAAAGCAGAAAGCTGCCACTTGGCTGTGTAATCTCTACATCTTCTTTGGTGGTAGTGGGAAGAGGTGGGCTATTGTGTGGGGTGTACTTGTGTGCTCAACAGTCAGCCCCAGCTTTATCTGCACTAATGCTGTTGTTCTGGAGAGGCAAAAGTTCGAAAAGTTATCACAATACCTTCACAATGGATCTTTTGTAAACTGAAAATAGCATGTACACACCAGAGGATAGTAGGGATACTGTATGCTTTAGTACAGCTGGTGAGACTTACTCTACCTATAAGAATTTTGCTGGTTTTAGCAGCATTCCAGGACCATATAATTCCTCAGAAACATGAGCTTAAGAATGGACAAATAGGGTGGTGGGTTATAAATGGAGTGGGTTTAGAGCTCGACTTCAGCTGACACTGTACATCCTTGCTTTTACTACATACTGCTCATGAGACCTGAATAATATTTCAGCTATAAATTTTTGATGGACTCCGAACTACTTGATTTCAGACACAGTCTACTTTGTTTTGAATCTGTTCTAGCTCCTTTGAAATCAATGGCAAAATTCCTACTAAAATAGATGATGCATGTTCATACGAAGAGGAAGTTGTATAAGCATTCTACATTCATTCTACATTGTAAAATGTCACTTAAATATTCTCTATTTCATCACTTGAAGCAATTTTCTTCACAAATCTGGAAAAATTCCTCCTCATAAGTTAAAAATAAAACTGGTGCGAATTGTACTTTTCTAAAGAAAAAAGAGAAGTTAAAAAGCATCCCCTTACAAGGGTGTATGTGCGTGCTTGTTTGTATCTTGAAAAGGACTTTATTTTTATGCCTCCTTTATCTCAGCAAACTGTCCAGCGTGGGATGAAAACATTGTCATATGCACATAAGACATAGGGAAAATGCATCCAACTGGCCTGCGTTTTCTCATCTGTTACAGATTTAAGATCTTTAGCTCCACAACATTTCAAATTCCTAAAAATCTGAAAACTGGAGAGCAAGAACTGTGCACAGAAGAAAATCTCTTTTCATCACACTGGGATTATTTTTCTATCCCAGGTGCTTGAGCCTGGGCTTTCTCTTAGTCTAATTGATAACCAGTGGGCTCCTCCCCTTATCCTGCTGACTTTTGTGCCTTCCCTTCCCGGGTGACTACTGTTTCACTTTTCTACCTCATTCACTTATGGTTGACCTGGAGCTCCTGGGTTAAGCTTCCCCAGTGGTATTCAACCTTGGACCTTATTATTGTTCTACTCGTCTGACCTCCGATACAGTAAATTCTAACAAGGTGATCTGAAAAAAATCACTCATTTTTTTCTGTGTGGTTTCATGGCTCGTCTTTTTACCGCTCTTGGCTGATGTTCTTTTCTCCACTTCAGACCACCAAGTGCTCTGCTTTAGTTTGTCAATTTATAGTGCTGTCATGGTTTCAAATGCTGTGACCATTGTGTAGAATATACTCTCCTGACCTCTGAGGCAACTTTCTGTATTTCAATTGTTAACTCATTAGGGTTTGGAAGAACAGCTGAAAAGAGAACGGCATTTTTCCCACAATTGCTTCCAATGAGCTGCTTGAAAAGTCATTGCTATCCAGGATTAAGAGAAATCAAGAGGATGCTGCTAAAAATTAGATCCACTTATTTTGCATCCTTGATCAAAAGAAACAAGCAAAAACCCTCAGTTCAAAATGACACCGATGCCTTTCTTTATCAGTTTGCCATCAGGACTCAAGAGAACATTATTAAGGCTAGCAACAAAAATATAAACTGATTTGTAAAATTCAAACTTGCCAAGGTATGCAAAAAGTCTAGACAAAATATATTCTTTAACATAATTTTTGTCTTTCACTATGCTTACCGTCCACTGGCAATTTTTTTTCTTTTTGCAATGGTCTTCCGTGTTTGGATCCTGGACCTGGAACTGACTTTTCCCAATCAAATTTTTCTTATAAATTCTGTTTCAAATTGGGAAGAGGGAGGATATGTAACAGAGAAATGAATGGCAGGTATCACAAGATTTTATCCTGAAGCCACATACCTGTCTATAGGAAAGCAGTGCAACTTAACCAAGCTTATTTAAAAAAAAAAAATTCACCTTCACTTCCTTCTTTTCCACTTAAGTAGAGAAATCATCTTGTTCACTGACTAAATAAAGAGAGGTCCTTCTATCATTTAGGGACAGATTTACAGCATTAGTAAGGAGTTTCATACTTTGAATTTTCAGATTAATGCACAGTGTCTTATTTCTGAGGTTTCTCCCTTTAATGAAGACTGAATGACTTGTTTCTGAATAGCAAAAAAAGCTGTCCCATAGTTTTGACATGCAAAATAATTTAGCATGGCTTAGAATAGTTATAAACCTATAAGTTCTAGTTAAATGTGCATTTTTTTTTAAACAAAGTATCTTGGATAATTTTTCTACGTTTGTCCAATGTCATCAGTGCTTAGCTTTAACACATTTTTTTTATAACATCAAAAGGAAAAAAATAATATTTTCAATCTCATGGGAAATATACTGAACTTGTAAGAAAATACTTTGTTTTGAGAGAATACTTGCCACAGTGTTCTCCCAGGTAATGCTCATCATGGATGCACATTTTTCTGATAAACTGAAATATTTAAATGTATCCTTTGTTTTTGTGTCTAAGATAAGTATTAGCAACTTACACTTCTATAAGAACTCATCTTCAAGGGTTTCTGAGTACTTAGTAAACACTGAGTAAACACTTAGTAAAACTGAGTACTGAGTAAACACTGATTTAAATGCTGTGCTTTCCCTTAAGAAGAGAGTGACTTGAGTATATCTCTAATAATTTACATAAGCACAATATGGTAATGACATTTTTCCTCTTGATGCATGTCATACTCTTTTTACACATGGGTAAACTGAGGCATGGACCAACCATTGCCTTATCCAAAGTCAGTACAAATGATTTAAACGGTATCTGGTATTTATTCTTCTGCCCTCTAAACTACTTAACTCTTCAATTGTTTTTGATAATTTGTCATTTAACAGTTTTGTTAAGTAACAGTCCATCAACTAGAAAAACTTTCTTTTAAGCTCTGTCTATAAGTGATATTAACTTAACATTTAAGTAAATAAAAAAAAATATAAGTCAGTAACTATTTTAACAGAATTAAAATGATAGTGTGAAGTGGAAGGAATAAAATTGCGGAGTCTTGATCTTACCTAAAAACAGTGGATGAATTTGATTGATTATCTATATCAAACACTGTTAGAATTTTTGCTTTAATAAAAAAGTAAAGCCCACACTATATAGCTTGAATACATTTTTCTAATATAATATTACTGCTGCCAGATTTTACAAAGCTGCAGAATATTTCTTTTCTGAAGAAGTAAGGAGCTCTCAAATCATATTGTTCCACTTAAAAATACATACATTTTCATGGAATCAGAAAGCAATTTATATTAGTAGTAGTATATATAAAAGAAAAGAAAAGAAAAGAAAAGAAAAGAAAAGAAAAGAAAAGAAAAGAAAAGAAAAGAAAAGAAAAGAAAAGAAAAGAAAAGAAAAGAAAAGAAAAAAGTCTGCCCAAAAACTTAGCTAATTTTGTTGCTGTGCTTCTTCTAAATCATTGTTTTTAACAGATGGTTTGTCATTACTACTGCCTGTATTTCAACAAAACTTTATAACCTTGGAAGTTTTTGCATTGTTTTGTTTTGCTTGTTTGCTTTGTTCCTAATAGTTTTTGTAGTGCACTATTTGTATTTGAAAAGTTTATGTGGGCTACTTTCTCAGTTCTTTGAATCTCCGTTAAATTCTTGTCTCTTATGGTACTGGCATAGTAAAACTGTGCTTGATCTGGACCGAAACGTATTTTGATTGTAAATAGAAAGTCTTCTTTTATGAGGATGTTCACTTCACATCTTGAGCAGTGTAATTTTTATACAGGTCTCAGCAATCAATAAAAAAGCCACAGGAGGAATGATTTATCTTGTTGGTTACAGAGACTGTCACCGAGAGAAATTGTAAAAGATCAATTTACACAACCTAGTGTGAGAATGTTATTGATATAACATGGCTGATCAGTTTCTGGTAGTCTATGGGCAGATGCCGAGGAGAGAGCCCTGCCCTCGGTTAGGGCCACTCACCAAGATCTTAATAGACTCACTGGTCCATAAAATGGACACGAAGCCAATGGAAGGCAAGATGCTGCGTGCTCATGGTATGCTGGCTGGCCTGCAGGAAAATGGATTGGCTGAGCTCCGATTAGTTATTTAAGCAGTGTCATGCATCCTCCTCTTCTTTTTTTTTCTTCTCTCTCTTTTTTTTTTTTCCTCCTGCTGTGAGAACTGTTCACTTGGAGACTCACTGCTTTAATTACAAAGGGCCCTTTTAACTACAGGTCACAGGAGTTGGCTCACTTGACAGGAAATAAGGAAACAAGCTACCTTCCTGGAAAAAAAAAATTAAACTTCCACTCCTCAAATTAGTTAAATGAAGCTTATCAGCACTTGTTAGTTGATCCTTTGACAGTCTGTTAATTGCAGCTGCTACATTAAGTTATGTTATAACCAGCAGGACATATGATTAAAAAATAAATAAATCTACGATATGCCACATGGCATGTGTTGGTGGAGAAAACAAAGTAAGAATGTTGTTAATCTTTTGCTTAAAATATCGCAGCACAAAAGACATTTATAAGCCATTTTTCTCTTTATTCTGTGAAATTAAATTGTATTATAACTGAAGGTGCTTCTTTGGATCAGAAAACAGCTTCTCTATAAAATGAGTTTACAAAGGTTCTCATTGTGTCTTTTTAAGAAGATGCAACATAAGCTACTCTGGAAATGTAAGCAGTCTGTACCAATGATCATTATATATACAACTTTAAACATGCTGTTCATGACATGTACTCTTCATTGTGTTATTTTATTTACTGACAGTAATTTCTCACTGTTACTACTGGAGGGAAAGAAAAGAATATTAGCAGCGTTAAGAAACCCCACAGCAGTTGTTTCTCATTTGTAGGAAGTGACTCTACTGTATAACTGCTAGCAAAATAAAGGATCCAAAGGCACATCAAGGGGAAAAAACTGTTTTCATGTGTTTAACCTGCTAATTATAGTAATCTACACTACAGTATAAGTATTGTAACCTGGAATGGGAAATGGGTGTTTGAAAGAATGAGCTGACTAAGACAAAAATGATTAAATCCACACTTGAATGGACGATTTTCATATGTAATTTGAGCTACAAATTCTGAAGTTGTTTCATTTTCACATTTCCATGCTCATCGGCACATATCAAAGTGAAAGACCAGCTGAAATGACTGTTTTCTTACCTTCATCTACCGGAGCATTTTAAATACTTCTCAAAGTCTGAAGGACATGTTCATCTGGTCCATAATATGTGTTTTAAGAAGCATTTCTTTCTTAATATGAAGGCAGGTTTTGAAAGTTTGAATATCCCAACTATATTGCTTCTTTTATCTACAGAAGAACGCATATAAATGCAATGTTACTTACATACTCCTGCATATTCAAAGTTCCTATTAATTATCATAGTCTTTCCACACAATAAAACTACTCAACAGGCCTCTCACCACATTCATGATATGTGCACTAAACACAGACAAATGTGTCATATGAACCCCTCCAGATCCTTCAGGTCTGAAAGTCAAACTCTTTATTCTGAAAATGGAAGTAGTGCAGATGTTGTCGCTCTTCCATTATCATCCTGCACTCGGAATAGAAAAGAAATAAAAGCTACAGAGATATTATACCTGACCAGATCTTGTGAGTCCGAGACAAAAGGGTAGATGGTGAGAGAGGATGGAAGTGCCCTGATGGAGATGACAAGAGATAGAAGGAACAGAGATTAGGGAAAAAGGAAGGGAAAGGAAAACTCAGTGTTTTCTTCATATGCTGAAATATCTTGATTTGATGCTACACAAATATGCTAGCATCCTTCCAAGGACACAGACTTCTGGAGTGAGAGTACTAGTCTGATCCAGCTCTGAGGTTTGCTCCTTTCTACCCTCCATAAGGCGAAACTTCCATGTCTGGGGATGAATAATGAGACGCAAGCATGGTCACAGCACCTGCTGAGCTTTTCCAGACCTCCCCTCTTACTCATCTTTGATCAGGTTCCAAGTCAAACTTTGGTCACAGATAGATGTTTACGCTAATTGTTCAAGTGGGGGTGTTTAAAGGAAGAGTAACTTTCTCTCTGCAGCTGCCAGGCCATTCACTGCCTGAGGCAGACATCGATCATTAACCATCCATGCTCCTCCTCTGCCCTTTTCATGACTGGATCTTCCAGCCACCCAGTGCCTTTTCCTGTATACATGGGTGCTACCTGTGGAGAATGGGCCTAGACTCTTTGACACCCAGCTGCCTCTGGCACAGTGACATTCTTCCTTTCTGCTTGAATTTCCTTCTCATTTTCTCTCTCTTCTCTCAGGGCTGCTACCAGATGTGCACCATACTCCCTGTCTCAAAGCTAGACAATTCCAGTGATTATTCCCAAATTAAAGGCTACTCAAATTGCAGACAAGAGTTGTGAGGAAGCTCCTTACCAGGATTTTCACTGATTCACTGTAGGGGCAGCTGGTCACAACATGCTGTATTCAGGCCATTAAAGCCTTTCTATTACGGAAAATCCCTCTGACCTTTTATTTTGAGAATCTCTCACATTTCTGTTGTTTGTAGAAGACGTTTGATATTCATTATAGGAAATCCCCTTGGGCTACAGAATTGTCCTCTGTCCCATGAAATTCCACTTAGGATGCAAAGTGACAAAAACTGCCATTAGACTTCTCTTGTTTGTATCTCTTGAGTGAACACCAGTGGGTTTCAGGCTCCAGGTCAGGCTCACTCTGGCATGGCCAGGACCTAGACACACAACGGTGCCCTGGGTCGACCGAAGCCATGGAAATGAAAAAGTGTGTAAAGAAGAGCACAAGTAGGACCTTCCTGCACTTAAGCTCTTGCATTATATAAATTCCCAAGCAAGCAACTTCCATCTCCAAACCATCCCCCTGAAGTCTTTAGCTTGGGGAGTAGGCGTGAGGCAAGCTCAGTTAATATGTGTGTCTTTACAGTTAAAGTTCTTAGTAACTCTTGCAGTATCAATGTGTCCTGCATTGCAGAACGTGCAATTAAGATAGCAGAAATATAGAAAAGCAGAGTGTTAAAATAATGTACAACGAAGTCAACATTAAATCAGCTTTTCTAACACTGCAGTAGATAGTACTTGAGAGTTAGGAAATGCCTCTGAATTTTAATTCACTCGTTTTAATGTTAACAAAGTGTGGTGCAAATGTATGTTACATGTGGTCACGGTGCATTTTCCCATTGGCTCTGTCTACATCAGTACTGCAAGCGGATGTATCAGGATGAGAGCAAGTTAACATGTAGAATTAAAATGTTGATATTTTAGACCTAGATGCTTGATTTTACAGTCCAAGCAATAACTTTAACTTAAGAGTTTTGAGCATGAATGATCACAAGCTGTTGTATTCGGAAACAACATGTTATCTACTGAAGTCAATCTTGGTTAACGAGTATAATTCTTTGTTTAAAAAAATTGTACAATTTAAGAATTTCAAATAACTACATAGAACCTGTGATTGCTGCACAATCCTTATTTTTAGTGTGGTTTGTGAACCCAGTCACTGAAGGTATTCTGCACTCATTTTATTACTCACATACAGAGATCCTGCTGAGGACTTTATGGAAGGAGCTGGAACATTCATATTCACTGTGTAAGTATGGATCTACAATGTTTCCTGTGCTCAAGCATCAATTTTATCTGGGTCTCAGAGTCATCTGATTCTTGAGAAGACCACACACATAGAGCCATAGTCAATAGAACCATAGTTAGCTTTGACCTAAGCATTTTATAACAAGAGATGGATGAGGAATATATTTCTATTTTAGAAACATTTCATGCTATGTGTTTTATACCAATTCCGAAAGAAACCATATTTTGATTTTCAGAATTCCTCACAACTTAAAAATCTGGAGTTTTTTGAATCTTTATAGGGCCTTCTGAAATGAAGTACGCTCTCAGGAACTTAGCTGATGAGTAAAGTTGAGGTGATGCCTTCTAGCTTCACTTCAGCTCACTCCAGAATAGCAGCAGTTCAAAGTCTCACGCACATACCTTTAAACATTTTTAACCTAATGTAGAAATGTTTACCTCTATGCAGTACAAAGCTCCTTACTTGTACAGAGTACAAGTCTCTATACTTGAACAAATAGACTACCTTATCCAGTCCTTTGTTTTGGTAGCTTTCTAGGGATGTTACTGGTAATACAAAAATGTGAATTGAGTTTTTAATGACTAGATGCATTTTTGAAAGATTTCCAGCTGAGATGGTCTTCTGCAGCATGGAGAGGCACTGAGCACTGCACCAAGCCTTGCAGGAACATGCCTCCTCCTCCTTGCTATTTGCTTCCAGCAGTGAGAGGGCTAAAGATGTACTGCATAGCCCCAGCCACCCGACACTCAGCAGCACATGTCAGCATGGCATTTGATGTATAAACTGAGGCTCTGGTGATTACCCCAACTCTTACTGCCAATTAAAAAGACAAACAGCCAGAGACACTGGCACCAGGGCAGAGGCTCAGAAGCCATGCTGCTCAGAGGATGGCTCAGCCTCTCTGTGGATATAAACAGGGCAGAAATCAATTTTACTAATTGCAGTGGATACCATGAGATCTGTATCACCACTCTTTTGGAAATAAAATGCCGGTAATGAAACCAGCTGAAATGAAGATGTTACCAACTTCTGACATTTATGAATAACACACACATGAATAGCAATCTCTCAGATGGAATTTAGGATGTTGGTCAGTAACTACTGTTGAAATCTTCTGCTCTCTTTAATTCCCCATATAATTCCAATGACAAAAGCAGTTGCCAAGGTGAATTCCCATTCTTACGCATCATGTTCACATGTTTGTGTGTTACTTCTGCTGTATGTTATTGTTGGTGAGACTGCATGAGATTTACTTAACTGAAGGTAAGCTTGTCTGTGGTGTTCACTTTAATACAAAATGCATTATATCCCAGAACTGTATTTTCTCTTCCAGCAAGGAGCCCAATTCAATCACTTGTAGAAGACTGCTTTTGTGTTACCTCAAAACACACAGTAGCATCCTTCTGGGTCATCTTTATGGACTTACATTTCACCAGAAATATGAACATTCAAGGTTGCTGATGATATACAGTATATACAGTACAGTATATACAGTCTTGGTGCTGATGAGGCAACTCTCTGTTGTAATGTTCTACTGCTATTGCAGATAAAATGTTATGACAATCTTGTCCTCGCTTTTCTTTTTCTTCCAGTTTATACACTTTATTAAAAATTAACATAGGTCTTATCTTTCACTGTCTAAATTAATATTTATCTTTCATTCAGAGAGCTTGTTAGAATTTGACACTAACTTTTATGCCCTTCTGATCAAAAAGTTCTAACCTAGAAAACGTAGGTATTTTGGTTGGATTGTTGGGGTTTGGGCTGTTTCTGGTCTTAAATTCATTTCTCTCTAGAAAGTGGCTTTTCCTAACACTCCTGGCTGTACACAGCCAGAGCTTACAAGGTGCACCAAAACTGAAATATCAAAGAGAACTGTTGAAATGAGATGCTTATGAAATGTGTGCAATTATCTGCTATTAACCCATTTGGAATCCTGTGATGAGCAAACTGTGATTTTCAATGTGTCATTACATTGTTGCATCAATGGGTTGTTCAATACTTCAATTTAAAAAATAGTCAAGAAATAATCATTATAAGAGGTAATCCTTCCCATTTGTTTCAAATAAATCTGTTCCAACATTAGGCTGACATGATCATGGATCTCATGAGGTTTCAGTGCTTTGTTTGCATTTACTTGACAGTATTTACTGCTGATTTTATTGTCAGGTGTTTTATTTTTGATAAGACATCTTGAACTCTGCTTTCTAATTATGTAGAGAAGCATGAGGGATAATGGCTACCATTTCTGATTTCTTGCTTTAAGTCATACAATGTTGTTCTTCATAAAGAGTCTAAGTAAGGTGATTGCTTTGTTATTATGTATGATACTACAATATTTTTATGCTCTGGATGATTCTAACTATTCTGGTGGTTACTCAACTGGAATCACTCCCTTCTAGTGCTTAAAGGTAGATCTATTTTGAGGTTTTCATAGTTTTTAGATTTACTGTGGAAAATGATCAACTGTATTCTGAGTTACTACTATCTTGTGAATGAAATTTTTGCTTTTGGGCAATCAGTTTGCAGAAGCTTGTACTTGTATTTTAGGTTCTCAACTTACAGTATTTCAGTATTGATTATGAGGTGATTTGTCTTCTAGTCATTTCAGTCCTGAAATGATTCTATTTTGCACATGTTGGCTTCTTCCTCTGTAACCAATTTAAACATCCAATTGTTTCGGATAGAAGTCTATATTTCAGGGTGCCATATGAAGAAAAGTATGTAGAGTCTTCTAGCAGGTGAATACATGCTGGTGCATATGCATGGGAAGATACTGCTAGCAATCATTAGGGATGAGGAATTAGCTAGCAGTAGTTTGTATTATGCTGTAGGTGGGAAGAATAAGCCCTATTGAAGTAGGAAAAAGGCAGTGGAATTGGTTCAGTTTGCAGCTGCCTATGTGCCAGAGGTTGATAAGGTGGGTGGAAGAGGAGGAAGAATAATAATGGAGGAAGAACAACAACAAGAAAGGCAGGAGTGGAGGCTAGAAAGGAGAGTAGAGTATAATAAGAAAAGAAAAGAAAAGAAAAGAAAAGAAAAGAAAAGAAAAGAAAAGAAAAGAAAAGAAAAGAAAAGAAAAGAAAAGAAAAGAAAAGAAAAGAAAAGAAAAGAAAAGAAAAGAAAAGAAAAGAGGAAAGGAAAGGAAAGGAAAGGAAAGGAAAGGAAAGGAAAGGAAAGGAAAGGAAAGGAAAGGAAAGGAAAGGAAAGGAAAGGAAAGGAAAGGAAAGGAAAGGAAAGGAAAGGAAAGGAAAGGAAAGGAAAGGAAAGGAAAGGAAAGGAAAGGAAAGGAAAGGAAAGGAAAGGAAAGGAAAGGAAAGGAAAGGAAAGGAAAGGAAAGGAAAGGAAAAGGAAAGGAAAGGAAAAGAAAAGGAAAAGAAAAGAAAAGAAAAGAAAAGAAAAGAAAAGAAAAGAAAAGAAAAGAAAAGAAAAGAAAAGGAAAAGAAAAGAAAAGAAAAGAAAAGAAAAGAAAAGAAAAGAAAAGAAAAGAAAAGAAAAAAAGATACAAGGCAAGTAAAAGAGGAGGAGAAATGGCAGTGCTTGTAGTGGGACTTCCTGTAGCCTAGTCCATGGTCAAAGAAAATGCAAATAAGATGGTAACCAGTGTGTCTAGGAGACCAATTGAAGATAACAAGGCAAAGTACACTGTTAGATGGAACTGAATACTACTCTTCAACAACGAAAGCATGCGTATGTATCATGGTGCGTGCTGAGTTATGAGATTGTCTGAGAAGAACGATGAAGAACAGCCTACATCAATTTAGTGCAGACCAAACGTTAGACATCAGACAAAGTATGTCAACAGGAATAAAGATGACAAAAAAAAGACACAAAAAATTTCCCATGCAAAATGTCACATCCTTCCAAGATATTCTTAAAGAAGAAAAACACTATGAAGTATTTTGTTACCATTTTGAACGCTTTCTACTCCTCACTCATTTCCTGTGTGAACATTTAGTGCACAGTACATACAAAGCAGCCCAATTCACTCATCCTGTTCCAAGTGGACGAAGTGATCATGAAGATACGTGCTAAGTGTGTTTATTTGGGAAGCTGAAACAGTGTGGCTGTAAAATCTTAGCCTAGCTTCCTGCATAGTCTCTTTCTTGTCCAAGAAGGCAATCCCCTCACAACATAAATTACGAAGAGTTGGCCTCCCTGTGTGGGTGCTAATGGAGTGTAGGTGCAACTGTTTGAAGAACAGACTTAACATAATGAAAAAATGCAGGTGTTTGAATTGCTAAAGTACTCACAGAGGAGCTGCACCTGCCAAGAATAGGCATAGGTACATGAACACATAATTTGTGGCTGCACGAACGGATATCCAATAGAGACCCTTTTAATAATTTACCACTGAGTCTGTGCAATAGAGTGTCTTACACTGGGAATAGCGTCCAAGCATGAAACAGCAAAAAGAAACAATTTGCTGCTCAAGAAAGGCTCGTTTACTATGAAGACAACTTTGCTTTTACTGGTTTGTTCCTGCTCACTCTTTGCAGATTGGAGGTTGCCAGGTGAGTGGTCCAGGTTTCAAAAATTTAGCTAAGGACATCTGTAATTTTAAAAGAGTCAATTACATATTCACCATGAAATTCAGGAGCAGGGATGCAACTTTCCAGAGGCATCTACCTCCTCAGTGTTTCTCTGAGTCTTGCTGTGGTATCCCAGGCCATCACTTGTTGGCTTATTGACAATAGGGTAAAGAGGCCATATCTTTGTAGAAGCTGTAAGAAAATACATAGATTTTATCTTCTATGATGCTGGTTCTAGTTCAGCTTAGGCTGGTGGTGAAAGAGAGCTGTTTTTCTTGAATGATTGCCATTCAGTAGTTTATGTGAAGTGAATCTTTTAGTCTCAGATGAATGTATAGAAAAGGAAGTGCATCACAATGCCTTCAGGTTGTACTTCTTGGCAGTAATGCCTGAAGAGGTGTGGAACAGCAACAACCCCACCAAACATGAGCACAGATTCTTGCAGATCTGAAGCTCAGGGGGTAGAACAATCTGCAGTTTTGCCTGCAAGTAGTTGGTTTGTGCACAAATAGCTACCCAGATATTCAGCTTTTTGGGGTTGTTGCTGTTTTATTTTATTTTATTTTATTTTCCTTTTTTTATATGTATTAAATATATTTATTTTCTGTCATCCATCTTCACTTTCCTCTTGTGAAACAGCAGTGTAGCTGTTAGTTACATTTTGGCAGTCCCAATAGAATCAGCACCTTCATTCATAAGTGGTGATTACTGTCCTGGGGAAATGAGATCAACTTAAATTTGTGGACATTAAGATCTGGTAACAGAGACTGAAGCAAAGTTTAAGAACTGTGTTTTTGAAAATATGTGATAGAGGGTATTTTATTTTGCTCTTGTCTTTGAAAGCAGAGCAATGAAATTACTCCATTTGGAAACAAAAATTGCCTAATGATGTTTTTATCTCAAAATAAATCTTATGTTAATAAGGATCACTGGTACTGTCATTAGAAAGGCCAAAACATTCTAGCTTCCGCTGCTGAAAAGAAGAAAAAAATTAAAACAACAAGAGAATTTAAAGTTCTTTTTGGAAAGAAAAGAGAAGAAGGAGCAGGAGGAGGAGGGGGAGAAACAAAAGAGAAACTCTGTCTTTCAGTTCCAATAGTTCTTGATGTTTAAAATCTCTGAAGTTTTCTTATGTGTTATGAAAAGCTACAAATTTATCTTTTGCCATTTTCCCAAGGGAAGCTGACCCAAATCCACCAGCAGCAGTTGAAAAGGTTTTTCCAAGCTTTATCAAATGGCCCCAACAGAGACCAGCTTAAAATTAAAAGCTTCCCCTACCAGAGGGAATATATGTGACTTTAATAACTGAAATGTGTTTTTACTTTCTATTACAGGGGTCAAAAGGTTTCTAAACAAACCAAATTTATCAATTATTTAGAGCTGATTTCTTCTGAAGTGGTATTTCTAAGATATTATTTGGTGGATAAATTCAATGTTCTAAGGCCAGCAGCAGCATTTTATTCATAACAAATTTCTCCTAAACTGAATTTGCTGGGGCAACTTAATTTCCACTATCGTGTTTGCACTGTAGAAATATCAACTGAAGTGTTATAGGGCCTAACTAGTGGGCTTTTCAAAGAGAAATTCCATATAAGCATGCTTATTCAGCACCACCCTGCTTGCCATTTATTGCTTAAGAAATGAACTGGTTCACTGTGTCTGCAGTAGAATTCCTTTAGCTGCTGAAATATCCTTAAAAATCACAAGGCACCTTTAAAGTCAGGAAACAATATCTTAAACTACATTGTCACCCTCAGAGCAAAAGACAATAAGGTAACTGTCAGAAGTTTGGTTAAAGACATTTTAAAGTGAAAGACACACACGCATAGACGCACACATTTTCTTAGCTTTTTCTGAGAAATGAACACTTTGTTCAGGTTGTTGCGGAAGGGAATTAGCAGAAAATTTAGAAAGGGGCCATTCTTAATACCTAATAGGGTCCACTGACCATGTAAATACTCTGTTTGTTATACATTAGCTAAACATACATTGGGTTTCTGCCTAAAGTCTGCCATTTGGTGCAAGCAGAAGACGTTACGGAACAGTTCATAAATTCATGTGGAGCCTTGTTAAATGAAACCAACCATCCAAGAGCTGACATTTTGCCATCTTTAAAATAGCTGCCTCTCATGCAGTAAAACTTCAGGTTTATTTATGCAAGCAAATGTGAAGTAGTAATGCAATCAAGGTGTTACGAAGATTTTTTTAGAGAGAAATAATCTGACTATTA